>CM050325.1:151060320-151660320 GCA_027475135.1 Bactrocera correcta | reverse complement strand
GATTCACTTATGTACATACGTATATAAATCTATGTAGGTGCATAAGCCATAAAGTACAGTAATATTTCTAAAAATGTTGTTTATTTTTAACTTCACTTTAACAAAAGGAAATATTTTTAAAATTGTAATAAAAATAAACTTAGTGATCTGTGCCTATAATTAAAGTTGTTGTGAAAAAAACTTTCTTAAATTAAAAATAAATTAAATATTAGTAAGCAAACCTGAATATAAAATTTATGTTACCATTACCATAATTTTATCTTTCGAGCTCAATTCAAAAAGCTTTTTAAATTAATATTAAATGTATTTTTAAATGTCTAAATATGTATCGTTTTTATAATAAATAGATATATTTTGACTTTTACACAATCATAATCCAGTCATCAGCTTGATCCAAATACGTACAGCGGAATAAGACAAACGTGTATAGATGCCTGGATAGTGGGGATCTGCGCAACCAACTCCCCAACTTACTACACCGATTAAAATGTTACCACTTTGTATTGGACCACCGCTATCTCCTTGACAGGCATCCGTGTTTCTAGCTGCCGCACAAAACATTCTAAAAAGAAACACTTATTAACCATATTAGTCTAATAACTAAACTCCAGCTGGTATTAAATATTATTATCAATATTAAAATAAAACTAATAAAACTTTGTGTAGACAAAATTAAAAAAAAAAAACCATAAATTCAAAATCATACATATGTACGTGATATAACATTGTTTTCTTTGAGAATTGAGAAAGACATTTCTTTATGCTTAAAGAGATTTTTCTTATCACATTTTGCATTATCTTAAAACGATTGTTATTAACAGACAAAGCTGCGTTTATAATTTGTTTAAATATTGGAGTTTTTAAAATATAAAAATTATACTTAGTTAATATACTTTAAATACACTACTTACGCTTCGGTGACAATCCCTTGTGATTTCATTAATTCGGAACATTTCTGTTGATTTACTATTTTAACGCTTGTATACTTTAAGAGCTCCGACAAAACATGTTCCGACGAACTCATATGTCCCCATCCACTAACCACCGCTTCCTTGTTATCCATAATCAGTGTATTTTGCGAAGGTAATTTGATGGGATGTACGAATTCGCCACGCAGACGATTTTTTTGTGTTCGTAGTAGCGCCAAATCAAAATTCATTGTGCCACTATTGTACAAAGGATGTTTATATATCTTCGATATCGACACAACTTTGCCGCCTTTACCCCGATTTGAGCTACCGATGCGTAAAGAATATACTCTCGGTTGCTTTTCAAAAGCTTCTATGCAATGTGCGGCCGTTACTACCCATTCTGCATCTATGATCGAACCGCCACAAACATGAATTGAATAACGGCGCAATGAAACCTAAATATATACATATGTACATTTGTAGGTGATGCTGAATTTTGGACAAAAGTGCAAAATATTTGAAAGTAATAATTACTTGATATGGAAAATCTTCTATTCGTCCTTCTTTTCCATTTACAATTCGTATTTGAGCGGAAGTGTGTGGAAGTATAGTGCTAAATAAAAGCAATAGTGATAACATTTTTTAAAACTTTGTGGCTAGCATCCACGTCTGTTCGATAGTTCAACAAAAGTGTTGTTTAAAATAAAAATTATTTATCAATGATTACACGTTCTTCGTAATGTCTTACGTGTATTGATAGTGATTGTTAAGAAAGATATATGAATTTATGATTCCATAATATGCATACATTTTTCATTCTGATAAGAAGCTGGGTGAATTCAATGAAGAAGTAAAGTATTTGTCATTGAAATGTAGACATCTTTCATTCTGATAAGAAGCTGGGTGAATTTAATGAAGAAGTAAAATATTTGTCATTGAAATTTCAGTAAAATTTGACAATATATAATGAAGGTACTAAAAATGAGACGAGGTGGAGGAGTAGGATACAACTTTAATCTCTTAATTTATTTCACAGTGCTTTATAATAAGATTCCTTAATTTATACTTGTAAACGTTTCACACTCCCAAACAATATTTAAACGAATGAATTTGCTCTTGTTTATATCTACTAACCAGTGGCGTAGCTACAACTTCGGTCTCCCGGGACCAAAGATGTTCTGCCGCCCCCTTTATCTACCTACCTACATGTTTCATGAGGTGGTTCGAACAAAAGTGAACTTTTACAAAATATCTTCGATATTAAATTTATAAAATTTAGGAAGTAGAAGCCACGCAAGTTCTTAAGTTCCAAAATTCTCGCAATACGGTTTTTGAGGAAATTGATAGTAAATTTAGAAGACATCTTATTAAAATCCAGAGAAAAAAAAAACATTTTCGCCCTATATCTTGTACACTTTTGACACAATTTGCAGGAATTTTCGCCGGAATTGGAGTTTTTAAATACCAATTTTGAAAATTTGAAGAGTAGACTGTCCAATCTTGCGATTCTCTCAATATAATGTGAAACTGCTTCAACTTTAAATTAAAATAATATGATATGTGATTTTACAGCGATCAAAGCCAGAAAACTGCATCTTTAAGTTCTATCACTATTTTAAAGAAAGATATAAGACTGAAGAGTATTCGAATAAAAATTAATTTTTTTCATTGTTATTCAGATTATTACATTTTGAGTGTACAACTCTTTACCTTTTATAATAAATTCTGTAAAAAAAGTTGAAGTATTTTTCTGAATATTAAAAAAAGCGAAGATCGTTTTGCCGCCCCCAAGACGTTGCGCCGGGACGATAGCCCCCCTAGCTACGCCACTGCTAATAATACATACATACAGTAGTAAGGGAGCGGAAAGACTTGTAGGGTGTTAAGCCACAATGATTCGCAATGAATTATTTATATAAAAAAAAAACGAAAAAGGGGCGCAAGACGGATTATTTCTGAGAATTTTTCACGAATAATTGTAAGATGTGCAAAGACACGACCTAGAATGTCAGCTATGGAGATTCGGAATGAACTGAACCTGGCTGCGGTGTTCATACAGTAAGAAGACTTCTACACAAATATAAATTATATTATATGTCCGCAGTCCTCGAAAAGTACCGTTATTAAAAAAAATCATGTAGCAAATCTTCTTAATTCGCCAAAGGACACCTGAATTGGCCGATTGAGAAATGGGGTAAACATCTTGTGGACAGACGTTTCGAAAGTTGTTCTAAGAGACTGTAAAGGGTCACGTCAATATCTAAGACGCTCCCCTAATACAGAGTTCAACCCCAAGATTCCGCACAAAAACTTTGAAGCATGGCGGTTTGAACATCATGGTTTGGACTGTTTTTCTTACAGGCCCAATTTTTTTGTGTAGTCCCAATTCACAAGATACCTATACGGGGATATAATACAGTATATTATGATACCATTTGCTGAAGAGGACATGCCGCTGAAGAGGATATTTCAGCAGGATAAGGACCCGAAGCACACCAGTAGGTTGGCAAAGGAGTGGTTTAGGGTCAATGGAATTGAGGTCATGGATAGGCCAGCTCAATCCCCTGGCCTCAATCCTATTGAAAACCGTTGGGACAACGTGTTGTGGACCGTAGTGCAGCAATCATGGCAGAGCATACCACTGAAAATATGCCACAGTCTCGTAGATTCTCTGAAGAAACGATGTATCATGGCCATGCTACCAAGTACTAAGATCTCCTATATATGAAACTTGCAAAAATCCTTCAGTATTTTTTAAAAAAATTTTTTAAGTACTTTACTACTATTTTACTGCTCCCAACAATTTTCATACATAAACACATCTTTGTAAATAAACATATCTTGGACATATTCAAATCTAAATATTTTTAGTAATAAACATAGTCTGGAAAACATGATCCACTCTTTCATGTCAATGGATGTTAAAATTGTTTGGCATTTTACATAACTCACAGATATGTAAAGTTCTAACACCCACTACTATTTCACTGCTCGCAGCTGTACATTCCTAAATATATAATATAATTTTCTGAATTTACATACAATAAGGAATATGCATTTTTTGCCATTAGAAATCTATTCCTATATAACCATACGATCGATGATAACTACTTATGTATAAATTTATATTCCAATAATTTTTAGTCCAAAAAAAATAAACATTTTATTAATATAGAATGCTCCGACTTAATTTTTCACATATGAAAATATAAAAATATTTTTGTCGTTATGTTACGCGAAAATTTATTAGTTTTATATATACAGTCAAACCTGGATAAGTGACAACTGGATTAGAGAGAAAACTCTATTTTCGTAGCTTCCAAAAACTCTATTAGTGAGAAACAAAAACCTCTGTAAGAGAGAGTCGTTTTTGCCTCATAGACCTCAGTAAGTGAGACTGCTACTTATCTGGTCTCTACAAGCGAGAGACGAACTTTATTTACAAGCTTAACATCTGCAATTTTATGACTCATTTTTACCTTTTGTGAAACTTCCGACCATTGCTTTGTATTGTTTTCTCATCAATATTGTACCTATTTTATTTCGTGGAAATGTTGTTACTCTATGGCATTCTTTTGGAATGGACACATGTGCCTGTTTGCCGTCCTGTTTGTCGGACTTACTCAGTTTATAGTTATCAATTGCGAAGGAAAGTTCTGCATCATGTCAAAACGAAAAATCAAAGTACTGTCATTAAGTGATAAACTTTAAAATAGTGAATGCGTTTGAATCCGGAAAATCGCGGAATGAAATTCATAGTGAGTTTAATTTAGCAGTATCCACCTATTATAAAATCAAAAAACTCTATAAAGTCTGAGTGCTCTGATGGACATGAAAATATTAAGAGGAGTAGAGTTTCCGAATTTCCCAATATCGAGAAGCGCCTTTTGGAATAGATAAAACAAACTCTCGATAAAAACATTCCCATAGATGGACCTTTGTTAAAAGAAAAATCAAAAGAGTTTGCTACAAAACTGGGAATCCAGAACTTTTCCGCTAGCAACGGTAGTGAGTGGTACGGACAAACTTTCAACTCTCATCATTCCAATGAAGCTAGCTTTAAGTGCGTTGGAGACGCTCCATCAGTACTTTGAATACGTGGCGGTTGTTGATCAAGGAATATTCGACAATATTTATGAGTTAGAGAAAAGCATTCAAAATACTTAAACACAAACCCAAACGAAATTGACAGATTTTTTTAAGTGTAAATAAAATTACACAGTGTACGAATTTTTGTTTCGTTTTCGTAAGCATTTAAAAATATGTATGTACATAGATAATATGTACATATGTTGTACATATCATGCACTTGCTGTGATTTGTTATTGCTGCGTACCTCTATAAAAAAGAAACACTACACATGTACCTGCATTAGCGAGAAACTCGGGTTATACCATGTTCAGACCGAAAATTTAAAAGATTCTTCTTCTTCTTCTTCTTCTTAATTGGCGTTGACATCGCTTACGCGATTATAGCTTGTCAACAACAGCGCGCCAGTCGTTTCTTCTTTTCACTATGTGGTGCCAATTGGATATCCCAAGCGAAGCCAGGTCCTTCCAACGGAGTGGAGGTCTTCTTCTTCCTCTGCTTCCCCCGGCGGGGTAGATAAGATTACATTTATAGCGGGATTCTGTAACCAGTCTCTAGTCTCTATTTGAGTCATTTTGAGGTAAAATCTCAATTTGTGACTAGTTACTATTCAATAAACAGTCTTTAGCGTTAGTCTCAAAATATTGAGACCTGGTAGTTAGCAGGTCACAAAACCCAAAAGAACTCTTGCCTGCCATTTCGAATATACTGAATAGAGATCATCATAGATATTAATCGATTGTCGTTTCTTTATATTTTGTGAGCAACTCAAACACGAAAAGGTTAAAAATAAATAAATTTTACATAAATTTCGTAAATATTATGAAACAAAGTCAACATATATTTTTATTTTTATTGATAATTATGTTTTTTGACCATGTTATAGAAAATTTAATATTTGTTATCGACATATTTATTATCATTCAAGTGTAAAAACATCTCTGAATAATGAAGTGTAATGGATTTTGAGACTGTCACAGAATAGCAAAATCGTCTCAAGTCTCAAAAATCGTCTTTAACTTAAAATCTCAAATTTAAAGACTTGAGACTGCCTCACATTACAGAATCGTGCGGTTAATCATTTCATAACCAAACCGTGTTCTCACTGCCGTTAGAAAGATCAAAACAGCTGTTATTGTCATTCATGAGGTCACATCGCTTAATATATGTATATCAAAATAAAAGATTGTCATGTAGTATTTTTAAATAAAAGCCGTATTTTTTCAAATATTTTCCATATAATAGAAATAGTGGATGCATTTTTTCATTTGTTAAGTCGATTTTCGGGTGAAATTAGATTCATTGCTTTTAAAAAAATTTGTTTGTTTACATTTTTTCCTTTTGTAGTGTCTAATGCCATGTTCAGACCGAAAATTTAAAAGATTAGATTACATTTAAGCATTTCATAACCCAACAGTGTTCACACTGCCGTTAGAAAGATCAAAAAACAGCTGTTATTGTCATTCAAGAATTCACATCGCTTAATATTTATCAACAAAAAAATATTGTTATATAGTATTTTGAAATAAAAGTCGTATTTTTTAATATTTTCCATATAATAGAAATAATAAATGCATTTTTTCATTTATTAAGTCGATTTTCAGTTGAAATTAGTTTCATTGCTTTAAACAAAATTTGTTTGTTTACATTTTTTTCCCTTTGTAGTGTCTAAATCAGCTGTTATAATGTAACAGATTTCCAGTGCTGACAAGTAGATTGCGCAAAATCAGAGTCGCACAGAGAGATTTGGGTGGATCAGTTTCAAATCATTTCAATGAAGTGATTTGGAACTATCATTTTTGTATGGCAAAATCTTGATAAATTTTTAAGATTAGTGGGATAATCCGTTCAGCAGCCGAAATCGTGTGATTAACCGTGCGATTCTGTAACGTGAGACAGTATCAAATCTCTAAATTTGAGATTTTGAGTTAGAGACAATTTTTGAGACTTGAGACGATTTTGATATTCTGTAAGTGACAGTCTCAAAATCTATTACATTTTATTATTCAGAGATGTTTTTACACTTGAATGATAATAAATATGTCGATAACAAATATTAACTTTTCTATAACATAGTCAAAAAACATAATTATCAATAAAAATGAAAATATATGTTGACTTTGTTTCATAATATTTACGAAATTTATGTAAAATTTATTTATTTTTAACCTTTTCGTGTTTAAATTGCTTACAAAATGTAAAAAAACGACAATCGATTAATATCTATGATGATCTCTATTCAGTACATTGGAAAGGGCAGCAAGAGTTGTTTTTAGTTTTGTGACCAGCTAACTACCAGGTCTCAATATTTTGAGACTAACGCTAGAGACTGTTTAGTGAATAGTAACTAGTATCAAATTGATACTTTGTCTCAAAATGTCTCAAATAGAGACTAGAGACTGGTTACAGAATCCCGCTATAAGTGTCGGTCTGAACATGGTATAAATCAGCTATGATAATGTAACAGATTTCCAATGCTGACAAGTAGATGGCGCAAAATGAGAGTCGGAAAGAGAGATTTTGCGTGGATGGATCAGTTTCAAACCATTTCAATGAAGTGATTTGGAACTGTCATTTTTGAATGGCGAAATCTTGATAAGTTTATAAGATTGGCACGATTACGGTTTTTCCGGCGCCGCGATTTTATGGTACTAATGGATAGAGGAGGTCCTCAGGATTAAAAAATGTATACACATATACCGTACTCAGACTCATAGTTTCCGAGTTATTTCACTTTAAAGTTCCACAATTTTACATGCAATTTAGTCCTATTTTGTTTTGTTTTGTTTTTCTTCACATGTCATTACAAGTACCAGTGTTGCCACATATTGTGTTTTAAAAGACTATGAAAATTATTTCTATTTAACATTTATAAAGAAAATGGTACAAATTGTTTTTTTATCTTATGTTAATTAATAAATAAAAATAAAAAATAACATTCCTCTGTGTCGAACTACTTTCTGCACTGGCGGCCTTCGGCCGCGCTTCAAAAAAATAACCCTCATCGATCGAACACCGGGGTGTTCATAGTTCCTTTGTGTCCAACTACTTTCTATACTGGCCGCCTTCGGCCGCGCTTCAAAAAAAATAACCCTCATCGATCGAACACCGGGGTTTTCACAGTTCCTTTGTGTCGAACTACTTTCTGCACTGGCGGCCTTCGGCCGCGCTTCAAAAAAAATAACCCTCATCGATCGAACACCGGGGTATTCACAGTTCCTTTGTGTCGAACTAATTTCTGCACTGATTCTTATTCAATGATTTTACATATATACATTTTAATTGTCAATATGAATATATCATATAAATATATGAAACACATTTTTAATTATATTTTCAGGACACAAAGTATGGCAACACTGCTATTTGTCATAAATGTAAACACGCAAATCAATTGAAACTTTGAATGTGCAAAATAATTTTTAAAGTATATTTATTTTTTTAAGAAATATACTATTAGTGTAAATTTTTGATAAATACGAATGTGTACAGTGTAATTAAATATATATTAATTAAAAAATATGTGAAAAGTGGGTTAAACATAGTGAAATAACGAGCATTGTTTTTACAAATTTTTGAACTTTAAAGTGAAATATCTCGAAAACTACTTTTTAATGCTGAGGACCTCCTCTATCCATCCGTACCATCAAATCGCGGCGCCGGAAAAATCGTAATATTGCCATAAGATTAGTGGGATAAACCACTCAACAGTCGAAATCGTGTGATTAGGCGAGAATAAGATTGTGCTCCCTTGAACTCTCGCTTATACAGGTTTGACTGTAATATGATCAATAGCTGCTATATTCCATAGATTTTATAAAGGTTAAGAGTAACAGCTGATTTTCAGCTATTGATAAGGCTTTCATTGACAGATTGTCACTCTGTGACGTTTTGTCTCCACACATTTCATATAACTTCAATACATTTTATTCAAAATTTCTATAATGTTTTACAAAAGATTTTTGGCGGAAATTTTTGCAAAATTTTATACCGGTTTTTGTTGAATTATGCCACCGAGTAAACTCGACAGCATTTACCGTCGTATGTTGATTACGCGGTTTTTCGAAAAAGGATGGGGAACACCAGAAAATTTACAAAGGTATGCGTATCTTTATATAAGATTAGTAGCATGTGTAAATTTGTAGATATGTCTTATTGGTATTTGATGCTAATTGTTAAACAGAAAAACTATAATTTAAATAAGGGAAGTACTTTTCATTGAATAACATAATATTTCAGTGACCAAAATCGTGCGCTTACTTTACAATTTTTAAAATAGGTTTGTTACTTTCTCAACAATAAAAAATGTATTATCGCAACTAAATCATATGAATCCATTATTTCATTTTATGATCTGTCCAATTTATTTAAAAAACAGTTTTTCCCATCATAATCGATTTTAATGGTTAACTTACTAATGTTTAAGGATTGAGATGACGGGCATAATTTTTTTCGAGAAACAAATATAACTATAGGTATATTACTACTAAAATCAATTTAGTTTTTTTAATGTTTTATTTACATTTTTAGGCTATTCGAGTTTCGTAAAATCATTTCACGGCGAGAGACGTGTTATAAATTAATACCTCAAGATTATCCGGTAGAAATTACTAGAAATAATAAATATTCTGATTGCTCCATATTGGAGGGAAAATTTATTTCGCCTTTGGAACTACATTTGCCCGGTGTAGTGCCAAAAGCCGCACAAGAAGCTCATTTTCAAGTAATATTGCCCAAAAAATGGAGAGAAGAAAAATTCAAGCCAATGTGCATTCACTTAGCTGGCACTGGAGACCACGTATGTATAGTTTTCGGTTCTTTTCAATTTGTAAGCTTATGTAAAGTTTTAAGTCAATTAATAAATCTATATTGCTAACCAAAATTACTTTAACGAAACAAAATAACACCATGCTACTCTTTACACTAATAAATATTAATCAAATATGTATATAACACATTCTGGAAATTATGTGTTATAGTCTAAAATACATCTCATAAATTATCCTTCACAAAAAAGCTAACTATAAAAAAGTTCAAAAATATAAATGAACATAAAAAATTTAAAGTATATACATATGAACATTCTATTGTTGCAGTTTTACTGGCGAAGAAGAAATTTTATTGCCAAACCTCTACTTAAGGATGCCAATATTGGAGCTATAATATTAGAAAATCCTTTTTATGGACTAAGGAAACCAGATCATCAAGTGTAATTAACATATTTACATAATTCGTTGTTAATATATCTACCGTCTAATGTATGAACTTTTTCTACGCATATTTAATCAAGATAAAATATATAATATATTAATTTTTTATTTTTAATTTTTTTGTTTTTTTTTATATATATCCTTAATTTTCAGGAGTTTTTTTTATATGTTCTTATATGTCAGTTTTGCTTCTTCGACAGGCGCTCAAATTTACAAAACGTTTCCGATATTTTCGTGATGGGAGGTTGCTTAATACTAGAATGTTTGGTACTGTTACACTGGTGCGAAAGGAACGGTCTTGGACCTCTAGGAATAACCGGGTTATCTATGGGAGGACATGTAATTTTTTAAAATCTCAATTTATTTAAAAGCTTTACTTCTCAGACTGATATTTTTTCTTTTAGATGGCTTCTCTAGCAGCGACGAATTGGCCTAAGCCTCTTGTGCTTGTTCCATGTCTTTCGTGGTCTACTGCTGCACCTGTATTTACGACAGTATGTATTTTAACCTTAAGTTGAAATATTTAACAGTTTCAATTTTTAAGGGAGTAATGAGTCAGTCTATCAATTGGGACATGCTTGAAACTCAATACCATTCGGATGGTAAATATAGCGAACGATTATCAAAGATGGTTACAGTGGTAGATGATGCTTTTGCGGCTGGGCAAAAATTTATTAAAAACTTCAATCAATCTCTGCAAGCGCTTAAAAATGATATTAATGATAATAGACACGTTACAACGCAACCTTCTGATTCGATTAGCAATAATTACATAGAAGTTCAAAATAATCAAAATCAGTTAGAAATCAACAATTCGATTTTCCTCAAAGAAAACTTGGCGAGTCATGTTAGTAGCAATAAAAGTAGTTTGCAATTAATGAATAGTGAAAAGTCGAACAAAGCACTGCAACGGGAAGATCAAAAGGAGCAATCAGCGTTAACAAAACTGATGAGATTCATATTACCTATGGCTGCACAAAGTGACAATAAGAAAATAGATATTACAAGAACAAATTGGTGGGAACGCGAAGCTTTACAATTCATGCGTGGCATGATGGACGAATGTACGCATTTGAAAAATTTTTCGGTACCATTTGACACATCCTTAATAATAGCTGTTTGCGCTAAAGATGATGCCTATGTGCCACGTGAAGGTTGCGCTAGTCTTGAGGATATTTGGCCGGGTGTAGAAGTGCGATACCTCGATGCTGGTCACGTGAGCGCCTACGTTTTGCATCAGAAACTATTCAGGTATATTATATTATGAAAAACATATAAATATTACATTGACAACCAATAAATTACATACTTTTAGAAAATGTATAATAGAAGCGTTCGAGAGATCAAAGCAAAATTACGTAATGGACGCCGAAAACATTGGTGAAGATTTGAAGCCAACATTAACTTATAAAGAGCTTGTTAATAAATATACAAATTCTATATAATTATTTAATTATGATAAACACATATGTATTTTTTAACCAATTTACACAACCACAAATATACTGTTGACTCATTTTTATGACATTGTAATTTGCATTGCGTTTGACTGAAATTTTGCTACTCAAGCGCTTTAACCGCAATATCTTTAAAGTTGTGAATTTTGTTTTAAATAAATTATAATTTCCTTTTTCAAAATACATATATTTCTCTATTCTAACCTATATTTTTCGAGTATATTGCACCGTTCGTTGAGTTGTATTTTTATAAGCAGACTTTGAAATAATTAAAAAAAAAACCTGTAACATGCATCACACGGGTTGATGCAATAACGGTAATGGCTAATAAGTGCTGCTGTCATGTCAGAACATGAATTTGGCTGCTTTCAATGAAACTAGAAGAGATTTTTTTGTTAAATAAACCGCCGTGAATATTGCCAATCGATAACATAAGAGACGATATATAAATATATCGATATAAATGGGTCATGTTGTCAGCGGCTTGTGTAACCAGCGGAAGATGCCATTTTGTCAATCGAATAAGATCTGGAAAGAACACCATTGCGATACAGCAGAAAAGAATTGGGAGTGATTTTTTACCATCCATCACTCAAAATTAACAACAGAGTAGTTGAAAGAGTCCCTAACATCAACAAAAACACCAATAGATTAAAAAGCTAACAAAATATCGTGAATACAGCATACTGAATTTTAAGGAGAGAAAAATAAGTACATACGAAATTTTTGTAAGCTAGAAAATGGCAGACTCAGACAAACAGCTACCGATTGAGCAGCAGCAGCAACAGCAACAACACCAGCAGGATATCGATCAAGGTGATGCTGTTCAGGCCCAATTGAAGTCGCTGCCACCAAAGGAAGTCATTGGTAATTAGTAAAACATTTGCACCTTTTTGTGATGTGACATACATACATATGTAAAGTGTAGAATTACAAGCGGAAAGAAAAGTGGGGTATTAGAGAACTTTTTTTTTTTTACTTTAAAGTACTATTTTAAAACTTTAAATCGGTCATACTAATTACTTGTGTGCTAAAAGAGAACAAATTTTCTGATGATATAAATTTGAAGAGCATGTAGCGGCGCTGAAAATAGAAACTTTTTACCTAAATACACACCCGACGCCATTTTGTTGGTGCAATGTGCGCGGTCGCCGGCGCGTAAAAGTTCTGTTCGTTTATTAACCGGTCACAGCTGTGTTTGGCTCAAACAACGTGGTTTATGAAAAATAATTTTTTGTTTATTTGATTTATTGGGGCTATCTTTAGCTTTGTAACTATTTTAAAATCTATGAACTGAAAAAAATTATTTTTTTTTGTTTTAGCAACCAAAGTAACTGGTACTGTAAAATGGTTCAATGTAAAGAGCGGTTATGGTTTCATCAACAGAAATGACACCAAAGAAGATGTGTTTGTTCATCAAAGCGCCATTGCAAGAAATAATCCAAAAAAGGCGGTGCGCTCAGTTGGCGATGGTGAAGTTGTCGAATTTGATGTTGTCATAGGAGAAAAAGGTAATGAAGCCGCCAATGTTACTGGTCCATCTGGTGAACCGGTACGTGGTAGTCAATTCGCCGCTGACAAACGCAGAAACTATCGCCCATGGAATAACCGCAATCGCCGCAAGCCTCAAGGTGGACAAGGACCAGACGGAAATATTCAACAAGGTGTGGAAGGCGAAGTTAGATCTGACGGTCAACAGCAGCAACGTCCGCAGCGTAACTACCGTCGTGGAGGTGGTCCAGCCGGTGGCCCTGGTGGTCGTGGCGGTCGCGGTCGTCGTTTCAATAACTATTATCCACGAAACCAAGGTAGACGTTCAGGTGGTAGCGAAAGTGGATTGATCGAGGGCGGCAATGACCAGAACGCTGACTCCACTCAAAGGGGCGGTGATGGTCAAGGTTTGCCCGCGCGACGGCCACAAAGGCGTTTCGTCCGTCGCAATTTCAATAATGGCGGAGGTAGACGTGGTCCACGGGATGATGGTAAATTCCCTTTTTCCTTTTTTTTTCTTATTGAATTTTATTAATTCGGTACGTTTTTACAGAAGTTTTCGGTAAATAGTACAACTGCCTCTTCATTGTATTTATGTCTGTCACAAATTTACATTACCTGGTATATTTTACAGGCAATGGTGGACAAGGACCTCCGCGCAACAATCGTCCAAGAAGAAACAGGAAACCCAGCGGTGCTGGAGGTGTCTCTGGTGCCGAAGGTCAACATCAACAGTCTCAGCAGGTAAACTAAATCACTAAAAACAGCGAACAAGATGCAGTTGTCGAGTATGGCAGAATATTGTAATTGGTGGTATAACATCACATCATAACCCTATCACTTAATTATATACATATATGGAGAAAATTTTCATATAATAGAAATCTTATAGTTTACGAGTTTTTTCAATTACCATAAGTGGGTAATCTTTAATTTGCAAGAGTATATGAATAAATACTGCCAAACTGCAGCTGTAAATTTTTATTTTATAAAATCGTGAATCAATACTCTTGTACCAGTTAACATTAATAAGCATATTTATATAACTAAAAATAATTCAAACTTCATTAGCGCTAATACTGCTGCTATTGTTCCAATATAATTACATGTTAATTTTTTTTTTTTTTAATCAATCTTAGTAAATAAGACTTGTTAATCTACAGACTTTTCCCATCAGAGTATTTAACTAAAATCGCATTATTATTAATAATTTATAAAAAAAAAATTGTTGTGTTATAATTTATTTTAATTTATTTTATTTTCCATTTTGCATTACATTTCATTATCTTACCCGTAATACCTCCTACGCCTTCGATATCTACAACTTTATCAACTTTCCACATCCAATAACCAATTATCCCATCATCAACCAATAAAATTTTCGCCTATGAAATGATTTGAAATGCGGGTAGGACGTTGGTCACGAAGTGCAGAATACCACAACTGAAAGTACAGCATAATCCATCGGTTAGGTGACAATAATGCGATTATACACCGAACAACCAACCAACAAATCAATCAACAGCAATTGCAACAGGAGTGGAATAAAGATTAAAAAAAAACAGCTCATTAAAGAAAAAAAACCAAATTAATTTTGTTTTAGAAAGAAAAAATGTACGTGTTAGAACGCTTTACACAATACTAATCAAAAAAAGAAAAACTAGAAGCGAAATGTTAGTCCGCATGTACTATTAGTAATTATTTTTGCTATGCACATCAGTTGTAATACAACATATGGGATGTCTTCACGATTAAGGATGTTTTATATATATTCGTGAATTAATTAGGCTGATGATAAAAACTGTTAAATTTGATCCCTCTTTGGTCCTATATATTATTATTTTTTATAGGTATCTGTAAAATGTACATATGATTGTCATATTTGTCCATTATTATTATTATATTATATATAAAATATTTATTTAATAAAACGTGTGCCTAATTTTAAATTTGATTTTCATTAAGTAATTTTTATCTCAAATTATCCCTCCTTAAACGTTTTTGGCATTCAATACAATTATTATATATGCAACAAATAGTTTTAACAAACGTCAGTATGTCGGCTTGTCCTCAAGGTACGTTCTTAAACAAAATCTGCATAAAGTTACTAAGTTTAATTTTTAGTTCATTTCAACTCTCACAGATATTTTTGCTATTCTGACGGAATATTAATTTTCAATAAGGCTCGTTTTATTAAATTATATAAATTTTTATTTGTGCTCATTATTTTTTATTTACAAAATACTGTTATACATTTTAATGTGCTTACCACAGATTAAACCAACAATTAACCATTGAGGCAAATACACAACAATGTAATATATTGATTTGATTGGTATAACAATGTTATGATCACATATTTTGGAAAAATTTTCATCTTCAAATGGGTCAGCAGATCGTAACTTTACAAATTTCGCATTGTTCTTACATACTCGTAAAACATAATTATATACTAAATGTCCAAAAGAAGCATATAAACGCATACATATGTAATTCATTTGTTTTTGGAAAAAAAAAATAAAAAAAATTGCAAAACCCTAAATAAATCTTATTAGAAACATATTTTTAATGGTATTTTTTATTATGACAATTCCAATATAAAATTGGATGAGATTGTACATACTTTGGCTTTTATATACATATGTATATACAACCTTTGCTTCTGAAAATTAATATGTACATATATTAGAGTGTCCGTTACTTCCAAGTTGTTATACCCAGAACAGGGTATATTAAGTCTGTCACGAAGTTTGTAACACCCAGAAGGAAGCGTCGGAGATCCTATAAAGTATATATATAAATGATCAGTATGTCGAGCTGAGTCGATTTAGCTATGTCCGTCTGTCTGTATATATACGAACTAGTCCCTCAGTTTTTAAGATATCGTTTTAAAATTTTGCAAACATTTTCTCTTCAAGAAGCTGCTCATTTGTCGGAATGGCCGATATCGGACCACTATAAAATATAGCTGCCATACAAACTGAACGATTGGAATCAAATGCTTGTATGGAAAACATTCACATTTGACCAGATATATTCACAAAATTTGGTAGAGATTATTTTCTAAAACAACAATATAATCGCCGAAGAAATTGTTCAGATCGGGTAACTATAGCTTATAGCTGACTTCAAACTGAACGATCGGAATCAAGTTCTCGTATGGACAACTTTGACATTTGACAAGATATATTCACGAAATTTGGTACAGATTATTTTTTAAGCCAACAATAGAATCGAATATAAGTTGAGGTTCTGCATCGCGACCTAGGGTCTATTACGCCCTCTCCTATATCACATGACCTCCCAGAGGCCCAGCAGCCTGAACAGTTCCAGTAGTTTGCCGGGCGCTAGTGAGGTGATGTGATCCCTGCTGATATCAACGGAATCCAGGGCCTCAAGCCTTTTTCCACAGATTACTGTGCAATCTAGGATTAGGTGTGCTAGTGTTTCCTGTTCCAAGTCGCAGAACCGGCAGTTAGCACAGGAGACCATGCCCAAGTTGGACAGGTGCTTCCTGAGCTTACAGTGCCCTGTGTAGACTGCGACGAGGAGGCGGAATTTCTCACGGGAGGTTAATTAATTCTTTAAACCTGGAGAGGTTATACCCGCCTAGGAGCAGCTTGGCGTGGCGCATGCTAGCTGCCTGCCGCCAGTACCGCTCTCTCTCCTCCGTGCGGAGCAGCTCCTTAAGAGTGTGGGGTCCTACTGCTATGTACGGCTCTGGTCCCAACATCTTGGAAACTGCCGCCGTGCGGGCCAGTTCGTCGGCCTTCTCATTCCCTTCTACTCCCTTGCGCCCTGGTACCCAAATTAGGTGCACCCGGTTGCACAAGGACAGGCGGTTAAGCCTTCCTAGCATTCTTCGACTAAAAGCGATTTGGTCTCGAATAATAAGATCGCCTTAGTGCCGCTTGACTATCGCTGAGATTAGCAATGCGCTGGTTGCGATAATTGCGGCTGAGGTTGATTTCAGCGCACTGACTAATGGCAAGAACTTTAACCTGGAAGATGCTTGGGAAGCAGCGCATAGGTATGAACAGCTTAATACGCGGACCCGCAATACCTTCCGGTGTTTTCGAGCCATCAGTGTACCACTGAATGGTACTGTCTGCCAACAGCCTTTCCAGCGTGGAATCATTCCACTCCTTCTTGCTGCCTAGAGTTGCTTTGAAATTCTTCTTGAAGTTTATTTTCTTCGTTGCGCCGTACCCTGGGAGGAGGGCCAGCGGTGTGCTTTCCGCTAGAGCATCCATCTGAACACATAGTTTCTAATAGAAATGCACCTGTGAAGGGTATTTTTTTTTTTACAAACGCCCCTTTTTGCCTAAAAAATAAGGAGTCAATGTAAACGGTGTGTATATTTTCAATTTAAACATTTATAATACAATATTTTAACCTATTAATGGGTTTATTAAACTAATTTAACGTTAAAATTTGATCCGTGACGCGAGTTATTAAGGGCTCAAGTACGTTATTCTTCAGTTTTGAACCCCAGAGATTTGTTAAAGTATCTCGAGCAATATTTACTTCATTCCCTAGGAAAATAATTTCAAAATCAAATATATCTCTAAATATATATATATATATATATATGTATATATATTTAATTACCAATTGTTGACGGTATAACCAAAGTTAGGTAGATAACTATATCTTCAGCTACGGGACTATGTGTATCACATATAGTGTGTAAAGCGCAAGCTGATTCTGCCGGAATCTGTCGAAATTTAAAATAACATATATTTTATAAATAATTCAAACTACTTATAAATTATCTTACGGCGTTCAAGTTAACGATAAGAGCAACGCGTCCGTTTTGAATTTTTTCTTTAAACTTTAGTATAGCATATCCGTAGTCTTCCATTGCTCTCGGGGATGTGAAATCAAATTCGCTCATCTCAATTAGCTGACCACCTTAAATTCGATTATCTTTTATTATCATGAATTCATTGGTTATAACATAAAACTGACCAAAACATTGGGATGTCTCTTTAGCAATTTCCCCAACTATGCTTTTCAATTTCCTGCTATCATTGTGTACAAAAAGATTTACAACGGGATTTTTTGTGCGGTCTTTTAAAATATTTTCTACACCACTAGAGAGAGTCTGCCACATTTTGGAATGCTGGTCTTTATATTTTTGTCGCAGTATTTCAAATGAACATTGCTTTTCACTCCTCTTACTTACAGTTATCAAGACGGCAACTAATAAAAAAAAAACTGCGAATAACAAGGTTATTCCTAACCACCTGTTAGATGTTTTGTCAACATAATCTTTTTCCTTTATGTCTTTGTAACTTTCCGGATCATAAAACAATTTTGATGATAGCTCATTGCTTGTGTTTGCTGATTTTGAACTATCACCATATTCTTCTTCAAATGCATACCCATTGATGTTTTCCGAATGATTCAACTCAACTAAATTACATTGGTGAATTGAACTTCTCTTCTTAACTATATGGTTTAATTGAGATGACATAATTTATGTTTACTTAATAATTAGTGCACAAATATTATAGGAAAATTGTTGGAAACCGGCAAAACAATAATGACCTATTCTCATAAAGTTTCTATCGATTTCATTAACATTTTTGGAGCTCCAAAGCAATCGATCATAGTATCAATGGCTTTATTTCTGTCTCACTATCGACTATTTTTTTTGCTATAGATGGCATACATGGGCTCAAACACATTTTGGTTAACTGTAAAAATTTTTCGTAATGTAAAATATCAAAACTAAAATTTAATTATTTAAAATAGTCTACCTAATTGTAAATAATAGTAAATGACTGTAATTTTGAGTTAGTTTAAGAATATTTTATATATAATTCAATCAATGGCTGGGATTTAAAATAGCGGCACGATTCCGATTACTTTGGCGGAGGGGTAAAAAAACCGAATTTCCGTATAAATGGGGTATGTACGGATAGGGGAGCTTCTCCAGAGGAGGAATATCCAAAAATAACATAAAAATAACTAATATTTTTTGAAATATTCACGTTTAAAAATTCAAAAATTGCCCTAAGAAAACATGTTATTTCTCCATGTTTCACAGAATATTTTCACGTTTTTCACTCACTATATTGAAATATACACTCTTAATATTGAAATAAGTTCACTTTTCACTTTTATTTTGTAATTTTTCAGCCAAATTTAGTAATTTAAAATCACTTATCAAATTTATGGCTGCAAAGTTTAGAGTGTTTATATTTACGAGGAAAACCAGCGTTGCCACACCTTAAAAACCAAAAGTGAAGAATTTTTTAGCGTTTCACAGCGTTTTCTTTGTTTGTACTTTCGAGTGATTCTTTTTTCTTTATTAACTATATAAAACTATAAAGAAGATTTTTCAAGCTAAAATTGAATATGTGAACACTTTTGCATATACATACATATTATACATACATACATATATGAATATATGAATAATATGTGATGTATATTTAATAAACACAGATAAGTAAAATCGTGTGATAATATTATAATATTACGAGCGAATACCCGGGGTGGCTGAAGTACTTTCGCATAGTACTCCTTTCTGCGTTGGCGGCCTTCGGCCGCGCTTTAAAAAAATAACCCTAGCCGAGCGAATACCCAGGTTGACTGAAGTACTTTTGCGTAGTACTCCTTTCTGTGTTGGCGGCCTTCGGCCGCGGTTAAAAAAAAAAAAAACCCTGGCCGAGCGAATACTTGGAGTGACTGAAGTACTTTCGCATACTACTCCTTTCTGCGTTGGCGGCCTTCGGCCGCGCTTTAAAAAAATAACCCTAGCCGAGCGAATACCCGAGGTAACTGAAGTACTTTCGCATAGTACTCCTTTCTGCGTTGGCGGCCTTCGGCCGCGGTTAAAAAAAATAACCCTGGCCGAGCGAATACCCGGTGTGACTGAAGTACTTTCGCATAGTACTCCTTTCTGCATTGGCGGCCTTCGGCCGCGCTTTAAAAAAATAACCCTGGCCGAGCGAATACCCGGGGTGACTGAAGTACTTTCGCGTAGTACTCCTTTCTGCGTTGGCGGCCTTCGGCCGCGCTTTAAAAAAATAACCCTGGCCGAGCGAATACCCGGGGTGACTGAAGTACTTTCGCGTAGTACCCCTTTCTGCGTTGAAAATAAAAAATATATTGACTTTTTGGTATAAAGTGGTTATAATTTATGGTTATCATGCACTCAAAATTTAAGTTTTCGTTATAAAATGGTAAATTTTGGTTATTATATCTGTCAGCGATTTCCATTTATTTTTGATGATACATTGGTTTGTATTTTAGGTGACAATACATATATTATTATATTTAAAACATGAGTTTGAGTGCATAATAACCAAAAAATATAACTACTTTATATCCAAAACTCAAATTTTGTTTCAATATGACTGCGTAATAACCAAAAAATATAACCACTTTATATCCAATATTGAAATAAAATTTAAGTTTTCGTTATAAAATGGATAAATTTTGGTTATTATATCTGTCAGCGATTTCCATTTATTTTTGATGATACATTGGTTTGTATTTTAGACGACAATATATATATTATTATATTTATAATATGAGTTTTGGGTATGAAGTGGTTATATTTTTCGGTTATCATGCACTCATATTGAAACAAAATTTGAGTTTTCGTACTGTACCTATGTACTGTACACTTTATTACGTAATATTATTATACAATATTACTTATACATATGTATATATAATATTATTATATAATATTACTAATATATGTACTTAATATTACTTATTTGCTTAATAATTTTAAAAAGGAAAATATCCATATGCATGAATAGGGGAATTTTTGGGAAAAAGAGGAATTTCAGCGAATTGCCTTAACATCACATGGCAGCGCTCCATTTCGTCGTAATTTTTAGTAAACAAATGAGGTTGAAATAAGTGTAAAATGTAATTTTTAAAATGAAGATTTTTTAGGTAAAAAACCTGCTAAAAGAGTAAAATGTTGATTTATTTAAAAGATTATAGTGCAATTTAATTAATTTGAAGTGAAAAATTTGAAAAAAGTGTGTTTAATGTGGTGAAATAGCTCCTTGAAATGGTCCAATTTTGCGAATTTTTGAACTTTAAAGCCGAATATCTCCTAAACTAAGCGTTTGCGGACCCTATAACCCTATATGTTTTTTAATCAGGAGGACTTCCTCTTTCCAACGGTACCTTCAAATCGCGGCGCCAAAGAAATCGGAATTGTGCCAAAATAGCATCCGCGGATTTCGGGAACGAAATGAATATCACTGGAAAGATGACATTCTCCAGATCACGAAAAAATATATATATATTTGCCGCTGATTTATAGTGTTAAAGATATTTGCGTTTAAAGTTGAAAAATTGACAACTTTTACATTGATAATTTGTATATTGTGAATAACTTTTTCACTTATATTATGCATTTTTCACTTACTAATATTTCACTATAACGTTTCTGTATATTATTTTTTTAATATTTGTTGTAAATTAAAGTTTATTTCAATTATTTTGATTTACCGTGCGATTCTGTCAGAGAATGTATAATATTGTTACGATTTTACTGCTTGCTAGTTCACTTTGTTAGGTTCGTATCTCTGGATTGACAAATAAAACTACAACTGTTTAATTTAATTCAACTACTCTTTATTTCACAACTCGTCTACACTATAGCAGTTTACTCTTAGCACTGATCGATTACGTTCGCGCTGCCACGGCTTATATAGCCACGCACTTCTCGCTGATGCCGACGTGTCCTTCTAGAATATCGCGTCTGGAAATTACCAGAACATAATGCTATACGGCGCCAGACGCAAGCAGACAGCCGCGGCGCCAGATGTCTACAACAAGACAAATGCTATTCCATATACCTACAGCTATTGTTCATAATAAGGGATGCATATAGCAATACAAATACAACTTAATACTACTTTTTGTAACACTGCCCTCCACTAAAGCCTAATCGTCCCGATTAGGCACAAATCCTCTTGAACCAAATGGGGCGAGCCTCTCCAAATGCACTACTTTCATTTTACATCGTGCTTTCCCATTTCTTTGTATGCGGTATACCACGTCATTAAGTCGTTTCATCACCATATAGGGTCCTTCCCAGGCTGTCTGCAATTTCGGGGACAAGCCTTTCTTTCGAAGTGGATTGTACAACAGGACCAGATCACCTTCTTCAAAACCTTTTGAATTTGCCGCTTGATCGAACCGGTCCTTCATCTTATTGCTCATCAGATGCGTGTGCTGTCTTACCATTAGATGCAATTCATTCATTTCTTCCTTTAAGGCAGAACAATAATCTCCATCATTTCTTACAGCTGTAGGATTCGTTCCAAACTTAAGATCAGCAGGGAGTCGCAGATCAGATCCGAAAATAATCTTTGCTGGCGTGTAACCAGTTGTCTCGTGCTTCGCTGAACGATACGCCAGCAGGAACATCTGGATGCACTTGTCCCAATTCCGTTGATCTTTATCAACGATTTTCCGCAGATGTTCTTCGAGCGTTCGGTTGAATCTCTCCACCATTCACTTTAGCCCATACAATCGCCTCAGATTTTGGTGGAATACTCTGATTATCATCAACAATCACCCTCTTACTTTCAACGTTGGTCACATATCCGGTGTTTATAGGCATCTCCATGTTCTGGCAAAACAGCATTTGCTTGTTTAAATCCAAAGTAACCCCGTGATCAATCATGAAATCTACTCCCATTATAATTTCATCCGTGATTTCTGCTACGATGAAGGTGTGATTAACTTCCAGGGTACCAATCATCACTTCGCAAAACACTTTTCCCGCGACAGCTGCTTCCTCCCCGGTGGCCGTTCGAAGCTTGCAACCGACTAATGGTTCAACCATTCCTCTTACCACATCCGGTCGGATAATTGAATGTGTGGCACCAGTATCCAAAGTAAGCGTTGACAGTCGTCCATTTACGATGCCGTTGATAGTAAGATTGTTGTCATGGCGACCTATTTGTGATATCGAGATGGCGGGGCAAACAGTTGTGGGAACCAGCTCACGCCCCTTTGAACTGTTCCGTTTTAGTTTAACGACTTGTGAGATGTGGATGCTTCGTCCTCGTTATCTGTTGGTTGTTTCCGTTTTGATGGGTTTACTTTTATATTGCAATTTCGGGCAAAGTGACCCGCTTTTCCACAGTTGAAACATCTGCCTGTTGTATTTACTCGCGGTGCAGCAATTGTCTTCAGAGTCTTCAATATTTCTTCCATCAGCGCCGGTTGTTCCATTTCAACCCTTTGTACCTTGTGTGCTGGTTTGCTTAGTAGGGAAGCTGTTTCCTGTGTGAGGGCGTGCGAAACCGTTTCAGCAAACGTTCTTTTTGGCAATGCGTATGTGGCGCGATTGGTGTCCACATCTCGAATTCCATTTATGAAACATTGAATTTTTACCCTCGCAATGTAATCCACAGGTGCATCTGCATTTGCCAAATGAGCCAGTCGTTCTATTTCAGTTGCGAACTCTTGCAATGACTCGTTCATTTTCTGACTCCTATTTTGCAGTTCGATCTGGTATATTTGTTTCCGGTGCTCACTACCATATCGTCTTTCTATCGCACTCATCAATGCCTCATAGTTGTCCCGTTCACAGTCTGGAATAGTCTGAAGGATTTCTGCCGCAGGTCCTTTCAATGATACAAACAAGGACGCCACCTTGTCCGCTGCATTCCAATTATTGGCCATTGCTGTCTTTTCAAACTGAAGTTTGAAAATTTGAAATGAAATACTTCCATCGAATGTGGGTGCCTTCAATCTTTGATTATTTGTTGATGGTGCAGGGCCATGAAGTTGCAGTTCTCGCACACGATTACTCAATTGAAGAACTTCTGATTTTAAATTTTCTTCGTCATTTTTTAACGTGCTTAATTCGTCTTCAAATTTTGAAAATTTCTCTTGCACTTGTTTTTGTACTTGTAACGTATTTTCTGTAATCTGTTGTACCAAACGATTTTCTAACTGCGTATTATTTTCAGCTATTTGCGTCATTTGCTGTGCCAGACGATTTTCTGTTTGCACTACATTTTCAGCTATTTGCTTAATAGCCACTAACAACGTGTTCATGTCTACACTTGATGATGTTCGTTGTTCTTCTACTTTCTCTTCTACCTTTGTAGAAGTTTCTGGCCCAACAAATTCGAACTCGTCCACATTAATTCCATCCGCTTCCATTGCTTCACGTAATCGTGCCTGCAGATCCGCCTTTTGCCCGCTTATCGGCAAATTACGCTCCTCCAGTTCCTTTTTTAATTGCTGAATTCTCAATTCTCCGAATTTAACCATCTTGAATTTGGATTATTTGACAATCCCACTTCTGACACCAATTGTTACGATTTTACTGCTTGCTAGTTCACTTTGTTAGGTTCGTATCTCTGGATTGACAAATAAAACTACAACTGTTTAATTTAATTCAACTACTCTTTATTTCACAACTCGTCTACACTATAGCAGTTTACTCTTAGCACTGATCGATTACGTTCGCGCTGCCACGGCTTATATAGCCACGCACTTCTCGCTGATGCCGACGTGTCCTTCTAGAATATCGCGTCTGGAAATTACCAGAACATAATGCTATACGGCGCCAGACGCAAGCAGACAGCCGCGGCGCCAGATGTCTACAACAAGACAAATGCTATTCCATATACCTACAGCTATTGTTCATAATAAGGGATGCATATAGCAATACAAATACAACTTAATACTACTTTTTGTAACAATATAGAGAAGGTTCACGGGCAGCACTGTTCTACTACATTTCATTTTTTGGAGGGGTAATCGTTTCTATTAGTGGATTTCACCACAAAATCAGGGGTACTCGTTTCTATAAGCGGATTTCACCAATATTTAACAGGAGCGTCGAAAATAGCAGAATTGAGCATTTTTAGTGTTAAATGAGAAAAGTGATGCTAATTTCAATGTACGCTTACAGATTCGCATATTTACAATGCGCAAACGGCTATGGATATCATTTATAGATATGCTCCATATATTTGATATCAAAGCACATAAATATGTATGTGCAATTTGACCCATTTAAAGATGAATGGCACTAAATCTGTTGAAATGTATAATAAAGTCATATTTTTATTATAACTTAAATATTTAATTAATATAGGTTTGATAAGTTATATTTTTATATACATATGTACAAATGTATGTATTTATTTGCTTTGGGCATTAGAAGTTTTGATAACATCTTAAAAGACCATATCATATGCATACAATTATGTGTACTTGTAAAAAGATTTTAAAAAAACCTTTCGCATAATGCTCACATATTCACATATGTATGTACATATGTAGTTTTGTGTTCATGTAAACAAAAATGAAAGAATCGTTCAAGTTTGTAATTTTGTCTATACACAACTTTGTTTGTAAATATACACACCCATTGTTTCATACAAAAACTCCGTTGTCACGGACAACCAATGGCCGAACTTTACGTTTTATGAAAAAGTCAATGTGTCGAAGGACTGACGCGACAAATAAAAAAAAATAAACGAATGGCCGCCGATTGTCACCGCTTCCCTTGCCGTTGTACAGCTCCGCCTACAAACCATCGTAAATATGTACATATGTTTGTGCGTGAGCTTGCATACATATCGACGCAGCTGCGTAAAAACATTTCCGAATAACGAAATATTTTCTACATTCCTTCACAAATACAGTCAATCCCGGTTATGTGCCACATTCAAAGATACAGATATTTGTAGTTAGTTAAAAATAAAAATATAATATGGTACATAAGTGAGTGAGGAGACCTAAACGAGTGGTACTTAAAACAATAATTTCTACGTATTTCAAAAAAACAAACCGTGAGATGCAGCAAGATATAATATAGGCTGTTAAGAGTGATGAGGGAGAGAGTTGATTTTATTTAAGCGGAGTACTACTTAATCGGGATTGACTGTACACATGAATCAGAAGAATATTAAGGCTATTCCATCAAACTCATAAATGCCTCATAAAACTCTTAAACTCGTAAAATTCTGTGCCTTATAAATGAGCTGTCAAAATTTGTATGAAAAAAAGTTTACGCGTTTCGTATAAAACTATGAGGCAAATTCGACGCGTATTTGCTTCATAAACTGATATTTTGTTTTAGTATTGCCATTGCACAAAAAAAGTTTACATTTAGTGCTTCAAAAAAGTAAAGTTTTTAGTGCAGGCAACACTACTTGCAAAGAAAAAAAGAACGGTCCAACATTTGTGCTTGTTGCAAAATTTTGTTTAATTTAAAGAAATAAAAACCATATGAAACCTTTGTATAATGAGTGCATCAGTAAGTATTACTTAAATAAAACAAATGCAACACTGACAGAAAAGTCAAAATACCTATTTACGCGGCTTTTATACGTATGAAAAAAAGGAGCGTTCCAAAAAACTAAAGCGTAAATTTTTGAACTTATAAGTTTGTACATTTACGAGTTTGGTGGAATACCCTAATTGAATATTTTCTTTGAAACATTCCTTGAATTGAAAATCGACAAATAATCTATGTTGTCGATTTTATTCTAATATATTTTAATACTTATTTTGCGGCGTTGACACTTTTTCCTTCTCATACATTTCAGAAATATATTCAATTTATGAATTTTAGCTTTTGAAATCGTCGCCAAAGACGCTTGTAGGCAAGGCATGCTCGGGGAGATGTAATGGATTTTGCTTTTATGAATGAATCGAATATGCTTTTTGAAAGTACGTTTGCGTTCATGAATGAAAATTTTGTTGTTGTGTAATTTACTACCAATTGTGACGTCGGCAATTTGGCTGCCATATTGGTTTCTGATGCTATTTCAAATGATTGTTGTTTTTGTAGAACAATATTTGTAATTTTTGCGGGTGACATATCCACATGTGAACGCATGTAAGTATGTATGTTGTGTATGAATTGTTTGTGTGGGAATGTCATACGCACATATTTACGTGTGTACTCACATTGTAAGTATGTATGTTGATTTTTGAGACTATTGTTGTTTTTCCAGAAGAATGTTTGTATTTTTTTTTTACATGCGTACGCATATATTATTTGTGTGAGAATGTCATACGTACATACAAACATATGTGTGTACGTAAATATAAAGAAGCGCGCGCTTTTTATATTACTGATAAATGGTAATATCTTGATTTGAAATTGATTTGTACTTGCATACATATCTGCAGGATAGATGCGTATGAAAGTTTTAAATGATAAGATGTGTTATTTACATATGTATATTATTATTGTATATATTATGTTTTTAGGATATTACGATAATATTTTCTATATGTATAAAGCATACTATATGTATACATGCACACGAAATTATATAATATTATTAAAGATAAGAAATATTTAAAAAGTAGCTTTTATTTGGACATTAACTACAAATATTACCATGAAAATAGCATAATTTAATAATAATGTTATCAATTTTGCATGAATTCACAAAAATTCGCAAAATGATATTCATATCAATTGATATGATTGCATGTAAACGTATAGAAATATAAGCAAAAAAGCAACATACATCTGTAATAGCAATGTATATTTCTGAGCATAATTTTCTTTGAATGCTCAGCTCTGTTCGCTCAGCACTGTTAAATTTTCTCCTTCTCAGCCAAAAGTGGTGAAATCCACTAATAGGATTTTGTTAGTTTTTGACAGTTCACACGCTGGTCCGCAATTGAACCTTCTCTATATTATACGTTCTCTGATTATATACATACATACTTATATGTAAAGATTTTATGTAATTCATCATAAAATAAGTCAATTTTAAGATATACATACATATGTATATATAATCATGTGCTTTGATATCATATATACCGATCATCTACAAATTATGTATATGCAAAGTCGTTTGCGCATAGTAAATATGTGAATCTGTACGCATATATACATTCCTTTACATTGAAATTCGCATTATTTTTCTCATTTAACACTGAAAATGCTCAATTCTGCTATATTCGTGGTGAAACACGCTCATAATTTGTCTGTGGTGAAACTGGGCCATCTCGACCGAGTTAGCCAAAAATATTTTTTACGTTCTTCGCGCCGTGAACCTTCTCTATGATAGACGTTCTCTGGATTAAGTGTTGGTCTGAACATGGTATAAGGTAGGAAATAAGTTCGGGTGCAACCGTACATTTTATACTCTTGTAACTTCCAGGAACCAAAACCGGGGAAATACGTAAAGATGTACAATGTCAACTAGAGGATTGGAATCAAAGCGATTTTACATATAAGTACATACATATGCTATATATAACTCATACATTGCCCGAAATATTCGGCATAATGTTTGTTAGAGAAACAAAAATCATTATATTCAAATAATAAACAAATATTTCCTAGGTTTCATTAAGGTACCTTACGTACATTCACCAATCAGGTTATGCGAAGCGATGGGGGTAGGAAGTTTGCTCCCAATTTTATTTATTTTGGGCACTAACACATTGTTATCAGTAAAACACACTTTGCAATTTTCAATGAGATAACTCATATATTGGCAGATATATGCGGTATAATATCACCCGGAAGTTAGAAAATTTTTATATTAGGTATATATTTCTGGGCTCAAGGAAGTATTGACCCGATTCAACGCATGGTTAATACACAGTGATACTATTGTCAGGAAAGGATTCTCTCTGAATTTCTTGTATATCCTATACATTGACCGATATTTTCTACTAAAAGGCAACTTAGATATTGGGGTCAACATATTCGGTAT
Organism: Bactrocera correcta; assembly: GCA_027475135.1. Lineage (NCBI taxonomy): Eukaryota > Metazoa > Arthropoda > Insecta > Diptera > Tephritidae > Bactrocera > Bactrocera correcta. Next base: position 151,631,452 of record CM050325.1, on the reverse strand, counting down.
CTAGGGGAATGAACAATTTTGGTTGGATCGCATTTTAATAATTACTTCTTCATTTGTATACTGGAAAATAAAATAAAACTGTGTTATATTGAATATAAAAAGAATGTCGCATACTAAATTTTTGTCGAAATCGGTCGTGTTCCGAGATTCGTGATTTCACCAAATGTCTACATTTACAAAAACAACAGCATCTTTCCCAACAAGAAAAAAATTAGAGTATTTAGTAAGGTCTGGCAACTTATATGAATTTTAAGAGCAAAACAGTTTTGAAGGCGTGTGTTAGCGTGTTTTACTATTGATAATAATAATACTTTTGTGTGAAAAATGGCACCAAAATTTGATCAACAAAAAACAAAACATCAGCTTTTCCACTTGTCCATTGGTTTGGCTACGGTACTAATTTGTATGACGTATTTGCAGTTCCAACGAAACTGGACAAACGTGGGTAGTATTTGGAAGTCCTTAGTAGTGCCTATTGTTTTCACCAGCGAATTGCTCAAGGTACTACTTGCAAGATACTATAGCCAGTCTGATGATAATTCGTTAACGCAAAAGCAACGTCAAAAGAGGTCTTCCTACTTTTCAATACGTGAAATATGTGGAGGATTGCTTTTACAATTTTTATGTACGGTTCTTTATGCGTTTATATGTATTATACTAGGAGCACCTGTACTGCAGAACTATGAACAGACCTTTGTACTTGCGCTCTTACTTACATTAGAAACAACAACACCTACAGTATTGCTATTGGGAGGTGGTGGTGCATTACAAGTATGTTTCTGTGAAAAACCAGATTTCATAACAAAAAGTGAAAACACTGCGCTTGAGTTATTCAAATACAATGCTATTGGCGCTATAATGGGTGCTTGGGCCGGGTCGGTAGTTGCTCCATTAGACTGGGATCGCGATTGGCAAGAATATCCCATACCAAATGTGGTTGGAGCTTTACTGGGATGTGCTTTAGGGAACATTTATGCATGCTCTCGAATTTTGTACGCCACTGCCAATGTTTTTTTAAACAGAAAACGCTATTAAGGGAAGCTAATCTGTCGTTTCTTTCCGAATAATAAGGAAATCGCTGCCAATAGAGTAATCAAATATTAAATTAAATGTAATGACACAATTTTCCAATCTAGTCAAAAACGTAGTAATTTGTTTTACCATAAGTAAATTAAATACCAATATATAATTATACTTTCTATAAATGTATGTATGTCCTAAATATTTTAGAGTTATATTAAATATAAATTTCGTCTTTTTTTTAAATTTACAGGTGTGTTTATTTATTATTGAATAGAAACAGTAAGTCTTGTTGAGAAATCGTGATGCATTTTTCACATTTTTAAGCTAAACAGTGACATTGACGATCTGCGTATTAGTTATTACTGGTTTTACTAGTTGAGAAAAAATAGAACATGTAAGCAAAGAAACACTAATGTCAAAATTCGGTAAAACTAATGAAAGTATTATTGTTATTAAAAGTAAATATTAAAAACATTAGGGAAAAAATAAATATATTTATTATATCAAATTTATATGTAATATATATTATTTCTTACTGCAATTACTTATTTTGTGGAGATAAAACCGAATTTTAAATATGATATTTCGTCACCAACCTTTCCAATACCCACGAAATTGCAGCTTAAAAGATCAAGTATGTATAAATATATCAACTTTTACATGTCGCTTAACTTAAATAAATGTTTCTAGGTTGATAGCGTCGAATACGATTTGCTACATTTAGGAAATAAAATTCGTGGACTTGAAGATGCATTGGACAATCCCAATATTGATCCAAAAATAGTCACTATGTTAGAAGATGAAATATTAGTGCTGAAAGCTGAAGTCGAGAAACATAAACAAAACGTTAAAGCCTTGCACAAAGATAGATCTAAGCAGATAGGCATAATTACCATTCTAATATTTATTATATTGATAGTATTCACTATGTACAGACTGTTTTATGCTTGGTATTAAAATAATATTCAACATCAATGTATACAAATGTACTGATGTGTATATACTATATTGCGAATAAAAAATTTAAATTTCCATGTTTTATCCTTCAAGTTTTATTTATTTTCAGTATTTTAAAATCTTAACGTCTACCAACTGCCCGTCCACGTCCACGACCTCGAGGTCCACCACGGCCGCGTGCTCCACGTCCTCTGCCGCGATTACCTCCACGACTGCTGTCTTTTTTCTTTGTTTTTGATTTAGGTGTATCATCAATGAGCAATGTTTCTAAAGGTAGGCTGTCTGGCAGTATGAAGTATCGTATATTGTTACCGCGAATACTTAAGGATTCCAATTGAACTGGGTCCCTGTTTTTTATGGTCATTTTAACAGACTTTAAATGAGTGTTCATCGCTACATCTACTCCTGTAATTGTACCATGAATTTGGGTTCCATTTTTTAATTCGATTGTCACCGTTTCGTGACTTAGCTTCATAAGAAATCTGAAATAATAATTAAATGATTAAGCAATAAGATCCAAAACTTAAAATTTTGTATTTTTTTTTCACTATAATAATCGTAAATTAATAAGGGACCAGTGTTGAATAATAAAATTATTCATTAATTATTAACTTCTTTGAAATACTTATGTGGTGTGGAAAGCTAATTTTTCAAAATTAGTTCAAACCATTCCTAAATGTGATTTTACAAAAATCAATTACAAATTTCATTATCAGTAAATCCCATAAGTATTATTTTTTTTACAATAGTGTATACCATCCATATATATTATTTTAATATGAGTATAAAAAAATTTCATTAGTCATTTTATATTTACTAATAAACATTTGAAACGTGCTAATAATTATATACGTGAAATGCATCATGTTCCTCTCATAGTAATTCCCGCTGTAGTCTAAGCACACTAATCATTTAAACACTATATTGAGAATTAACTTCAAGTATGTTCCCTTTGTGTTTTTTAAACAATATTATAAAAAATTATAATGGTTTGAATTACTAAAAGTAATGTTATTTACCTAACCAACTTCATCTTTAGAAACGCTTCTCTCAAACCGGCAATACTAAATAATTACTTTGCTTTTGTTGTCATATTGCAACAACAGGTCTTGCAAATACGAAACATAACAGGAAGACAAGAGTCTTAACTTTGTCAATAAAGTGAGAATGAAATTATTGTAATGTTGCTTTTTAAAATTTTTAATCGAAAACTTCCTATATTAACGAATAAAAAAATTAAACAGGATCTTATCTTCTTATAAGAAAAACGATTTTAGGCTTAATTAAATTAGACATGTTACAATTTATTGAAATCGACGTTAGTATGTGCTATTTATAAAAATTTTGAATATATGGCAGCCTGTATTCAGATAAAGTGTCATCATTACTCGTTACTGTGATATTCGAATTATTATAGGTGCAGTCAAGTATTTTGTTCGTTCCATAGATTTCTGTCGAAATTTTTTTGGACCGTCTAAGTTTTTTTCAGCGCAAATAAATATATCTGCATCAAACGATTAAAAAAGTCGAGTTTTCAACAGTTGATCGACTCTCAGATATCATTCTATTCTTGCTGCAGGTAAAAATTTATGAAACCTATAAATATTTGTTGTCAGTTTGATTCTGCTTTACCTATGATAGCTGCAATTAGACCATTTGGAATAGAGAAAATGAATTAACAAAATTAAATGAGTCATTAGTGAAGTAATGTACGTATTTTTAACAAAGTGCCAACAGTTTATATAGTATGTATATGATAGAAAAGTGTGTTGCAAGTTAGATATGTACACATATGTTTATAGCATATTAATCCATCCGTACATACATACATATGTTTTCACTCGTATGCACATAAGTACTTGGTTATACTACTAGTATAATACTAGCAAAATTAATATATCGTCTTAGTTATAAACCTATCTATCTTGTTATAGATTGAATTCCTGGGAAAGTGTACCAGCAAGCTCTTTCAGTGTATTATATTCTTTCCTTTTTATCAATCTCCCTTAAATGGAATATAAATAATAGACCATATGTTTTCCATTACCTTGGTATGTCCTACACTTTTTTTGGTCAGAAGTAAAAAAGTGGCAAAAGTTCAAAATTTCAAATTTTAGAGAAAACTAGAATATTGTCTAAGGATTTCGAGGATAAAATGGGTACGGGCGGAAGGGCACAATATCATTTTTTTGGCGCGCGAACTGAAGGTACCGTTGAAAAGAGGAAGTCCTCCTGATTATATTACGAGATATTCAACTTTAAAGTTCAAAAATTCCCAAAATTAAAACATTTCACTACATTTAACTCACTTTATGGACATTTTTCACTTCAAATTCATTTGATTAAACATTAAACATTTAAACAAATTCACAATTGCACTTTTCAAAAATAATTGAACAAAAGTTAAATATTGAAAAAAAGTTTTTTTGCACTATATAATATAAATTAAATGGTTAGAAACACATAACTAAATTAGTGGATATAAAAGTTAAAAATATAAGTGTAAAATTAATTATAAATCGGTGAAACGCTGGTTTTAAATAGTTGAATTTTTGAACTTTAAATGCATATATCTCAAAAACCATAAGTCAGCGGTAACTATGTATATATATTTTCTTGATCTGAAGGACCATCTTTATCCGTAATTACCCATTTTAACCCCGAAATCGGGGGGTGCTATTCTAAAATATGTATAAATATGTAAGTGATATTAAATAGTGTAAAAATAACTTTAATTCCTTTTATTCATACAATAACAAAAGGGTTACATTCGGCTGAGATTTAGGATAGCATCCCCCGATTTTGGGGTTAAAATGGTTATGTATAGAGAGAGGAGATTCTCCAGATTATATGTATACATATACAGTTGCGATCGAAATGAAGTGAACATTTATAATAGAAAGCTTTAGGAAGTTCTTTTGTTTTTATCATAGCTTTTATTAAATTCATTTCTACTTATTTATTAAACGTATTATACATAGTTTATTATAAGTTAGAACTTTAACCATATTAAGTTAATATCAACAAAAAGTAAAAAAGAAATGTACAGAAAAGAAGATATTTATAATGAATCAAAATTAAGTAAACATGTAATTTAACAATCACAATGACCACGGTTATTATACCCTGAACAGGGTATATTACGTTTGTCACGAAGTTTGTGACACCCAGAAGGAAGCGTCGGAGACCCTATTAAGTATATATATAAACGATCAGGATGTCTGTCCGTCTGTCCGTATGTCTGTATCTATACGAACTAGTCCCTCAGTTTTTAAGATAGCGTTTTGAAATTTTGCAAATGTCATTTTCTCTTCAAGAAGCTGCTCATTTGTCGGAACGACCGATATCGGATCACTATAACATATAGCTGCCATACAAACTGAACGATCGGAATCAAGTTCTTGTATGGACAACTTTCACATTTGACAGGATATATTCACGAAATTTGGTATTTATTATTTTCTAACGCAACAATGTAATCGAAGAAATTTTTCAGAATGGTTAACTATAGCATATAGCTGCCATACAAACTGAACGATCGGAATCAAGTTCTTGTATGGACAACTTTCACATTTGACAAGATATATTCACAAAATTTGGTATATATTATTTTCTAAAGCAACAATGTAATCTCCGAAGAAATTATTCAGAGCGGTTAACTATAGCATATAGCTGACATACAAACTGAACGATCGGAATCAAGTTCTTGTATGGACAACTTTCACATTTGACAAGGTATATTCACGAAATTTGGTATATATTATTTTCTAAAGCGACAATGTAATCGAAGAAATTTTTCAGAACGGTTAACTATAGCATATATCTGCCATACAAACTGAACGATCGGAATCAAGTTCTTGTATGGACAACTTTCACATTTGACAAGATACATATATTCACGGAATTTGGTATGGTTTATTTTTTAAGTCATCAACATATTCTCAAAAAAAATTGTTCAAAACGGATTACTATAGCATATAGCTTCCAAACTGAACACATAGTTACTAACAGAAATGGCTCTGTGAAGGGTATTTAGCTTCGGTGCAACCGAAGTTAACGTTTTTTCTTGTTTTGTTATAGCTCCGATAAACGCTGCGGCAACGAAAGACCATACTTTTCACACATTTCTGGTCAAAATGTTAATTCATTTAAAATTCGAATTAAGAAACACTTGGTCGTTAACTTTGCCTTCAAGTTCTTCAAGATTTTTGACTCAAAATTTTTGGTTTCAAGGCATAGTCGGCATAAAATTTAATCCTTTTTGCCAAGTCGACTTTGTTTATATAAGGAATCTTCAGTGGTACATATCATCTTCGTGTAAGCGTCTACGAACCTTAGGCAAAGACGGTACACTTTTCCCTTCCGCCACCAGCAGAGCCTTAATTATTGTTTTGATGTAATTATAGGTCTTCCTGTGGAAAACTTTCGAGCGATTCGATTCTCATTAATGAATATTTTTATGATTTTGTGGACTGGAAGGAGATTTGTTAAAAATTTTTGCTATTGAGCGTATAGTTTCATCTTTTTTATGTAAAATAACAATTGCAATGCGTTCTGAAGTACTTAAACGTTGTATTTTCCCCATATTTATTAACTGTAATCAAATATAAGTATTAAAATTTATTTTACTTACGAGGAAAAAACTTCACCTCGAATGATCAAATAGTTACAGACACTTTGACGACTTTGTACAATGTTACTTATCGTAGAATACCCCTGGTCCGCATGTTCACTTAATTTTAATTGCAACTGTATATAAATATATATATAATGTATGTATTTACGCCAAATTATTATTTTTTCACAATCGGAAAAAATGTATTCGTTTTGAATAATAAGTATCCTGTGTAATTTCTAATGTCTTTATTCATAACTGTACAAAGTTACATTATTTATTTATTTCATTTAATTTATTTAACGCCAATCGGCACTCTATATCAAATAACATTTATAATTCTAAAAAAGACATCAGGCTTAAACATATAAAATTAGGAATTAAACAAGTAACCTAGTTCGTATGCTAATATTTTAATAAAACTTTTTTAACGAAATTTCTGGCGTTCTGTAGAGATCCGCTGAAGAAGTTGACGTCACCGTGCAGAGAGTTTACCAATCTACATATTCTTTCCTTTGGGCCATTGATTACGTAGTTTTTGTTCGATCTGCAAGTTTTCAGTATCCTCATTTGTCTAAGGTTAAGCTCATTTGGTATGATTTCAAAGTCTGCAAAGATTTTTGGGGCATCAATTAATCCATTGAAGATTTTGCTGGATTCTCTCTACTCTGTTGACCATTGAATCCGTGAATGGGGACCAGATCAATGTTCTATATTCTAGAATGGGCAACACTAATGCCGAGAACAGGCAGGTTAATGAGCAATTGTTTTCAAATTCCCTACACATACGATTAATCAACCCTAGTATTTTGTATGCCTGCAAAGTAATTTTTTCGATGTGTTTCTTGAAATTTAGTCTTCTGTAAATAGTGATACCCAGGTCTCTGATGTCTTCAACTTCCGTGAGACTGGGGTCATTCAAAGTGTAGGTTAAAGGTACCTGCGTATGCACACGGGTGAAGGACATCACTGCGCATTTTTTCACATTTACAACAAGTTTATATATGTATCTTACACAGTTATACAGCTCATCTATATCGTTTTGTAAGATGTGAATATCAAGAACTGTGAAAATTCTGCGAAATATTTTTAAATCGTCAGCGTATAATAAGTAATCAGACTGAAGTTTCTTCCCAATGTCATACACAAATATGTTGAAGAGTAAGGGTCCAAGGTGGGATCCCTGGGGAACACCAGATGTGACATCATACTCATCTGAAATGTGTCCGTCGATCCTTACTTGCAATCTTCTTCCTGTTAGGTACGATCTAATCCATCGTAGCGCATTGCCATTCACTCCATAATTTTTTAGCTCTCCATAAGAGTCTCATGGTCCACTTTGTCGAATGCCTTGCTAAAGTCCGTATATATTGAATGTAGTTGACATAGGTATATAAGTTTGTTGTAGTGGATCTGCCATCAATAAATCCGTGCTCTTTAGGAGAAAATGGTATTTCTGAGGCAGGACAATTTTCTCGAAACAGTTTTGCTAATGCAGATTGAATACATACAGGTCTATAATTGGTAACGTCAGATCTTGGGCCTTTTTTGTGGATGGGACTGAAGAACGACGACGCAGGGAAATTTGCTTGGTTTCCCCGAATATACAGGGACAAACTGAGAAATACCTTCTTGTACTTTATTATAAAACCAACTTACCTTCTTATCCACTTCTTCTATTTTGTATAGCTTAATCCAGTTAGATCTTAAAAAGAAAACGTTAAGACTCACATAGTCGGCTTTCTTAAACGAATAAGAAGGAGGATAATTTGGCATTAGACTAGGCTGAAAATCCAAGGAGATCTCCAGAGGCAATTTTTCTATCTGATAATAAGAAAAAATAGAAAACTGTATGTGGAGGACCTTCCCGTTACAATTAAAAATTCATATTTGGAGAGGCTTTCTTAGAGGTGTCCAGGAACCTATTTTTCCGAGTACCAATCGAAAAAAAACATATTTTTTGAATCACCCTAATGTTTACTATTGGAGTAGTCCAGAAAGCTCCAAGGCCAGTCTGGCTGCAATGTGGTACATGGATGTAATTTTTGCCAAATTTCCTTTAGAAATTTTACTAAATGTTGGGAAACCATAATAAATTTTTGACAAAATAACTGATTTTATTACAATATGAATGAATGTGTTAGTATTGCTTTCTAATTTTATATTACTGAGACATTTAATAATCTTTAATCTATTTTGAAGTGATAAACAAGGTTATGTGATTTTGTCATTCCATGTATACTTATGATTAAAGATTAAGCCTAAAATTTTAAGACTATTTACATTATTTATATTATTACTTTTAAAACTTAATATAATGGTCAAAATTGAACCATTAGGATATGATGTATTGTGTATAGTTAAAATCACTCAGGGCAGATAATAGCAGTTTTTGCATAATTTTTGACTAAAAAAAATCGTTATGAAGGAACGGTCGGATATGTATATATGTATATAGTAAGTATATGATGTATAAATATATTTTTTTTAAAGCTGCCTTACAAACTGACCTATAAAAATCCAATATGTATGAAATATTTTATATTTGTGAAAGGTATTATAGCTAATTTGACATTATTGCAATCCACAGACATACTTTTACCGGCGGTATTTCATTTATACACTATTTAATTAAAATGTATAGTATTTTTAATGATTTCGTAATTATTCATTTCATTATTATAGTGATATTTGCTAACAAGTCTCGTATAGTTTTTGATTTCATGTCCTTTAGTTAATATTTGTTTTTTGTATGGTAACGTTTGGAGTCTATATTGTGTTTTGGGGTTGAAAGTGACGTCATTTTTCGTGCGCTTGCGCAGATCATTCATAAATATGCTAAGAAGATTATTGATTTTTGGACATGTGTACACACAGAGAGAGTGGAAATGTACGCGTTTACGGACGTAGAAGGATTTTGGCTACTGAAAAAAATATTTTTTTTACAAAATGATAGCATCTAAGGCAATAAGAACCTATAGAATGTAAGTAATATTAATTTACTGTTATCGAACATAACATAATATAATCATGTATTTATGTTTAGTTTAGTTTAAAGATTGAGGTCTTGACGATATATATGTACATATATTGAAAACTCGAGTTGTAGTATATTCCAATATGCACATACATACACACTCTCATACAAGTGCCAAGATTGATTACATTTTAATATTATGTATGTTTCAAATCTCCTCATTTTCAGACGAAAAATCGAAAGCATTGGCAAGATGACTCAAATGACACAAGACGAAATTATTAGCAATACAAAAACAGTGCTGCAAGGTCTCGAGGCCTTGCGTGTGGAACACGTCTCCTTGATGACTGGTATGGGTGAAGCTCATCGAGAAAATGAAAAATCGGATATAGTTAGAAAAAATATTGAACATATTGAATTGGGTTTGTCTGAGGCTCAAGTGATGATGGCACTAGCCTCACATTTACAAAATATTGAGGCCGAAAAACAAAAATTAAAAACACAAGTACGCCGATTACATCAAGAAAATGCGTGGCTACGCGATGAGCTAGCCAATACACAGCAAAAATTCCAAGCCTCCGAACAATTGGTAGCACAATTGGAAGAAGAGAAAAAACACCTCGAATTTATGGCATCTGTTAAAAAATACGATGATAATCAGGAGCAAGAGGATTCATGTGAAAAATCCCGCACCGATCCAGTCGTCGAACTCTTTCCTGATGAAGAAAATGACGAGCGAAACAATATGTCGCCAACGCCGCCAAGTCAATTTGCTAATTCGACTGCTGGTTATGAGATACCAGCACGTCTACGTACTTTGCATAATTTGGTGATTCAATATGCTTCGCAAGGCAGGTGTGTATGCATTTCAATAGAAATCTGGTATGTACATATGTGCATATTTTTGTATGTGGCTGCGGGTTCATGAAGTTCAAATAAAATTAAGAGTGTGAGAACAATAAATGAGTAAAGTGAGTGTAGGTAAGAAGAAGAGTGTAGGTAAGAGAGCATATAGGCATGCTGAACAAAAGGATGATTGAAGAAAATTTTTATTTTACAAGTATTTGCCGGCTTTTTTGTATCAAAACACATTTTCATATGCCCCATGTAGGGTTGTCAGTTTCAAATATACAAACTTTTTGGGCTAGTTTTGAATTTTGCATTAATGTATGTACTTACATAATTTTTTCATATTTAAATGTTATGGATTCTTTTTTTATTCCACAAACTTCCCGATCTGAAAGAAGTGGAAACTAATTTGGTACTTTTCATAATTGGTTCCTGTACGAATTGTTAAAGGGACTTTTATTATCCTTTAAGTATGTATATGTGATGTACAGCGGTGAGCAATGAAATAGTAGTCTGTATCAAAATCTACCCCTTTGTTAAGAATTTTAAAAAGTTGTGGCTCTGATGGCATTGTAAATGTAAAATTTCCTTTCCGCGCTACATCTATAAATAAAAACACTTGAGTTGACACTTGCAGCATTCGTTTTAGCATATAAAACTTTATTTTATATGCGAATAAATGAAAGAAATATGTGGTAGTGCATAAAAAGAGTAGGCCCATAGGTCAGAAAAAAAAAAAATATTTTTCAAATCAATAGTTCAAATGAAAACGAATAAAAAAAGGAAATATTTACATAAATATAAATAAAAGTAAATATACGAGCTAAATTATGTTGATACTTTATTAAAAGCAAAATTTCAAAATAATGGTTTAAGAATAATAGTAGAGCACGAAATACGCAAAGCGAAAAAATGTAAATTCTAAACCAATTTTTTTTTTAATGTTTAATTATAAGTTGAAGATTAAATTTTTTTTTCAATCCAGTACGTAGGATTAAAAATAAATTTTTAATTATGAATTTCACGATTTTTAGGATTAAATTTTTTTACTTTTATTCCGACATTCTTGAGTAATTTTTTATATTTTTAATTCTCAACCCAGTATTTGGAATAAAAAAATTAATAAAAAATTTTGTTCAAGTTTTTGAAGATAAAAAAGAAAAAATAATTCATATAAAAAAGTATTTGTTTAAATGCGTCATTTGTAACTCTCGTTTTTAGCCATATTTAAATAAATAAAAGTAGTGTTATATAATATATTTATTATTAATATAAAGATAAAACAAATTTAGCATACCATAAATTGAGGAATAAAGAGATTTTTTCAAGGGACCGTTTTTAGAAAAATTGAATTTCCAATTGCGTATTTTGTTCTGGACATAGAAATAGTACAGTAGACCGCTTCTGCGGAAATTAAGAAAAGTTATTAGAAGTTTTTTAAGTGAGCCAACAATTTTTCAAAATTGTTTGGCATCGTGGAGTGCAGGATTGCCGATTATTTTTTCAGAAAATTATGACAACTTTTAACAAAATTTATTTTTATTTTTGCAGTTTTTATGTAGATCAAAAATAGTTCTCCTTTTCTCAGAGTACAATGCAATTTGTACCAATTTTTTAAATCTTTTAAAATAATTTAACAGCTACAGTTAAAATCTTTTTTACACAACTGTCAGTTAATAACGCATATTTTTACAAATAATCAAATGTGTGCTATTTCTGTATCCAAGCAAAATTCAGTTTATTGCGACATTAGAGTAATAATAAAAAATTAAGCGAGATAGCGGCTTATTTGATAAAACTAAAAACTGATTTTAAACGTATGCTTTTTTTCTGACCATGACTGTATTTTCTCTTTCGCTGGAGTAATATTTATTAAGAAAATTAAAACTTTTTAATGTAAGCTAAACTTATTTTCTATTTTGTTAAAACTAACTTTTTATAATTAGATACGAAGTGGCAGTTCCACTTTGCAAACAAGCGCTCGAAGATTTGGAGAAAACTAGTGGTCACGATCATCCCGATGTTGCTACGATGTTAAATATTCTAGCCTTAGTCTATCGCGATCAGGTGAGAAATTCATTCATATATTAGATTTTATTGAACTAATTTCCTTAACTTTAATTAACATTTAGAACAAATATAAAGAGGCAGCCAATCTGCTGAACGATGCGTTGTCTATTCGGGGCAAAACACTAGGTGAAAATCATCCAGCCGTAGCGGCCACCTTAAACAATTTAGCTGTTTTGTATGGTAAACGTGGCAAATATAAAGATGCTGAACCACTTTGTAAGCGTGCACTGGAAATACGCGAAAAGGTGCTCGGTAAAGATCATCCCGATGTGGCGAAGCAATTGAACAATTTGGCATTGCTGTGTCAAAATCAGGGAAAATACGATGAAGTTGAAAAGTATTACCAACGTGCATTAGAAATATACGAATCGAAACTCGGTCCAGACGATTCGAATGTCGCCAAAACCAAAAACAACCTGGCCAGCTGTTATCTGAAACAGGGCAAATATACAGAAGCCGAAGTCCTCTATAAGCAAGTCTTAAATCGTGCACACGAACGTGAGTTTGGTGCCATTCACAGCAAAAATAAGCCAATTTGGCAGGTAAGTATCAATTGTGGTTATTTAGCTGATATGTAATAGGCAGCAAAAAAGCTTTAGCAGCGCTTTGCAAATGAAAAGAACAAAGAAATAAATCAAAAACAAGGAAAAAGTCGTGTTTCCGCTTAACAGCGTATATTTAAATAACATTTATATACTTATCTACCTATATATGTAATACATATGCACATATGTATATATGAGACAACTACTTATTTTCAGTAGTCATGCATATTTATATATTTTTTTGATTGACCTTACAATTGTGAGTTATGAATAATAAGTTATACATATTGTGTGGTCTTGTTTTGCAATACCTTTGAAATCGTTTCTGGCTAGGTTGCTGAGGAGCGAGAAGAACATAAATATGATGATTGTTATAATACACCATACGGCGAATACGGTGGCTGGCATAAGGCGGCGAAAGTCGATACACCAACTGTTACGACAACACTAAAGAATCTCGGTGCCCTGTACCGGCGACAGGGTATGTTCGAGGCAGCCGAAACATTGGAGGACTGTGCGTTGCGTAGCAAAAAAGAAGCATTAGATTTAGCTAAACAAACCAAAGTTGCACAACTGCTCACCAGCGGCGAAAAACGGCGCTCAAGACATTTTAAAGAAGATGCTGATAATGATGAGGTAATTTTTTTTAATGGGATGCAGTTTTTTCTTTTTATTTCATCGTCTTATATAAACCTTTAATTTTTTGTTTTTTTTTTTTTCACACGGCTTTTTCCTTCATTCGGAATAACATCATCAAGTTGTATATGTTGATCATACTTTTTAGTTGCCATTCATATTTACTTTTTTGTTTTCTTTATTTTGCATGCTTGTTTTGTATTCAAACCAAACCTTTGAACTTTAAGCAGAGCTATCTGTAATCTCCACACGTACGTTTTAAGGTTATTGCTATAATTACCTTTTTTAATTTTTCAAAAGCATATTAACCCTATAACAAATATTAATTCACTCTTGGTTTACTATATTATCATTTCTTAATATTTTTTTTCTTTTTCGCTTTCTAATGCTGTGAACGCAAAAATAATTAAAGTTTTTTTAAATATACATATGTATTTATTCTTTTAACTTTGATTTTTTTTTTGTATAATCGTTTAATTTTATTCAGCAAAAATTATGTCTTCCTCTAATTTGTCTAAATATGCTATATTTATTTATGCAATTTTATCTCTTCATCAAAATTATATATTGATTATATATACTTATCTATACTATCAGTTATAAACAGTAGCGGACAAAGAAATCTAGACAGTCAGAAAATTTTATGTTTTGCTATCTTTCTTAGAAAGTGTTTTTTATTTAACGAAAAGTTGTATAAAACATTTTTGATGCATTTTAAGAGTCTAAAATTGTTTTTTTCCGGTGCCCTTTAATTCTAATGAGTTTGCCGTCTTCGTACAGTCGGAGTTCTCATTTCGATCTAATTAGACGCAGTCATTTTAGATGTTATTCTACACTTTGCAGTTGAAAATCGATTTGACGCTTCATCTATTGGGTCAATTTAAAGTTTAGATACGAAATCCAAACGTTGGTGTCTAGTTTTTTAAGTTTGTATGGAAGAAGACTTTCTACTAAAAAATCTTTATTTTCACTTTTTAAACATTCACAATTACCGATAATTAAAAAATTGTCGAGTCCATATAAAGGGTGATTTTTTAAGAGCTTGATAACTTTTTTTAAAAAAAAAACGCATAAAATTTGCAAAATCTCATCGGTTCTTTATTTGAAACGTTAGATTGGTTCATGACATTTACTTTTTGAAGATAATTTCATTTAAATGTTGACCGCGGCTGCGTCTTAGGTGGTCCATTCGGAAAGTCCAATTTTGGGCAACTTTTTCGAGCATTTCGGCCGGAATAGCCCGAATTTCTTCGGAAATGTTGTCTTCCAAAGCTGGAATAGTTGCTGGCTTATTTCTGTAGACTTTAGACTTGACGTAGCCCCACAAAAAATAGTCTAAAGGCGTTAAATCGCATGATCTTGGTGGCCAACTTACGGGTCCATTTCTTGAGATGAATTGTTGTCCGAAGTTTTCCCTCAAAATGGCAATAGAATCGCGAGCTGTGTGGCATGTAGCGCCATCTTGTTGAAACCACATGTCAACCAAGTTCAGTTCTTCCATTTTTGGCAACAAAAAGTTTGTTAGCATCGAACGATAGCGATCGCCATTCACCGTAACGTTGCGTCCAACAGCATCTTTGAAAAAATACGGTCCAATGATTCCACCAGCGTACAAACCACACCAAACAGTGCATTTTTCGGGATGCATGGGCAGTTCTTGAACGGCTTCTGGTTGCTCTTCACCCCAAATGCGGCAATTTTGCTTATTTACGTAGCCATTCAACCAGAAATGAGCCTCATCGCTGAACAAAATTTGTCGATAAAACACATTTCGAACCGAACACTGATTTTGGTAATAAAATTCAATGATTTGCAAGCGTTGCTCGTTAGTAAGTCTATTCATGATGAAATGTCAAAGCATACTGAGCATCTTTCTCTTTGACACCATGTCTGAAATCCCACGTAATCTGTCAAATACTAATGCATGAAAATCCTAACCTCAAAAAAATCACCCTATATTAAATGTGTCGAAAGTAAATGTCAATATCAATCATTCAAGATATGCAAAATTATAGAGCGATACCTCAAAAACTGAGAGAATAATTCGTTTATATACAAAAAGACGGACGAGTCAGTCGTCACCCTGATCACTTATATACAGTGTGCAACAAAACTAAAGCACGGAATCTACCTTGTCGGTATTTACATTAACAAAATAATAAATTAGTCATTAAATGATTTGTTCTTTATTTTTTATTACTAGGCCATTAATAATTAATAAAATTAAAAAAATTAACTTAGTAAAACAAGATAAATATTCAAATATGAAAAACGCCAAAAATTCTGGAGAGATAAAACTAAAGCACATGTCTACGATTTCTAACTTTTGCCTAACGGTTTTTAATTATCAGCAAATGTTGAATATGTGTAATTATTATTATTATTTTTTTTTAATTTGAACATACTTAGTTGCAATTCGTTATTAAATGAGGTTGGTTATATACTAAAATGAAAGAATCGGTTATGACTATTGCAAAAATGTTTGGAATAAATCATGATAGCCGAATTCGCACGTCAGGCTCTTTAGTTGGCATAAGGGGATAATTCGGGCAATAAAAAATAAGCATTTTATATCTGCAGCATCTATTGCAAGACAATTACGGTTAAATATATCACAAAGATCCATACAACATCGAACTGTTCAAGGTGGATTTTTATGCTGCAGGAGCGCGAAAAACCGTACATTTGTTTAAATAACAGAGACCGGCTCGAATGGAATTTGCGAGGATACACATAAATTTGGCAATAACAAAATGGCAAACTGTCCTTTTTTCCGACGAATCAATGATCAATATGAAAGTATCAGACTGGTTGAAGTTGATTGAGGCAAAGAACGTTTCCTTTGGGCGTTATCGACATTTATCGAAAATAAATTGGTATTTCCCAGTTTGAAAAGAGAATAGTAACGATATAGAAACAGCCGTTGTTTGGCGTTGTAATAATTGAGGGCGACATAGAAACGAGCGCGTTTATTTGAAGTGAATATTGAAATTTGGTAATTTTAGTGTCAGAATTGGAAAAAAATTTTACGTATGCCAAAGGTTTAAGAACGGAAAAAAAGTCATTGATCACGTCGCGACGGTGATGGTTGGCATAAAGTAAAAAATTGTGGAATCTGATAGTTGTCGATAAATGATTGAAACCGATCAAAAAAAGTAGTAGCTGTCAAGAATTCAGATATTGTTGGTTTGATATTCGAAACAGAATTTGTATCGGTTTTGGGTGTCACGGAAACGCATTTTATCGGTTTTGCTATCAGAAACAAAGCAAGAAGATAGTCACTCACAGATTTGAAATGTAAGTTAGGAAATCAAGTTATTTTATTATTACGAATTACTTTATCTTAATTTCTACAAGGGAAAACATAAGTATAAAAAAAGAAATGTCTTAATTATTAGATTTACAAAACGTAATTTAACCCTCAAATGCGTCTTTATTCATTCAATAAATGTTATTTCTTAAAATCTTCATTTAATTCGGAACTGATTAAACACTTTAATAGGATTGCTTTCAAATGTTTTCATTTGCAAGTTTTGTCACATTAGTAAACTTATTCGAATATTAGTTTTGCGTATGACTAAAATCCAAACAGATTCTGTGACACCATTGAAAATCAGAAATGGTTTGCAATTCTGACAACTAAGCCATTCTGTCTTGGATTCCACAACACCTGATTATTGTTATCATACTTAAATTCACAAAAAAAACAAAACAACAAATAACTACATGAGATACAATGGCGCTATTAGGCGTTACCAAACTTCCTTAATTTTAAATTAAAATTTTGATTTCAAGAATTCAAATTGAGGAACGAAACAGCGATAACAACCCCTGAAACTTAAAAACTATAACGGAAATAGGGTCGATTATTGCCTTAGTATACCTAAATTCATAAAATGGGTGAAATATTTTCTGAAAAACAACAAATAGCAACGTAAAATACAATAGCATATTTCTTTGGCGTTACGATATATATTTCAAGAATACGAATTTATGAACAAAACGACCATAACAACGATTACAACTTGGAAACGAGAACGACAATGGGACATATGACAATTTTTTGTAAAAAATATGCTGCCGCATAATATTATATATAAAATAATAATATTTATAATAAAGGCCTTTATAACGGACTTATCCACAACGACCCGATACACACTGTAGTTTGTGTAATAAGGACGTTTTATTCATACAAGTAAAAAAATCATGGTAAAGCATTTCCGGCGAAACAATTAATAAATTAACTGTGTCCACGCCTTGTCGATGTAAAGAGGTATTGAAAAATAAAGGATACGCAACCAAATCATGAAAAAAACTTTTCAATCATAAAATCATTTCGTTCTTTAGTTTTGTCGCACCAAAATTTTGGAATTTTTCATACAAGAACAATGAATGTCCCAATATTAAAAAAAAAAAAAAACAAATCATTTAATGGCTATTTCATGATTTTATTTATATAAATACCGGGTAAGGTAGATTACGTACTTAAGATTTGTCGCTCTTCCTCTTCTTTACTGGCGTAGACACCGCTTACGTGATTATAGCCGAATTAACAACAGCGTACCAGTCGTTTCTTCTTTTTACTACGTGGCGTCAATTTGATATTCCAAGCGAAGCCAAGTCCTTCTCCACTTGGTCCTTCCAACGGAGTGGGGGTCTTCCTCTTCCTCTACTCCCCCCGGCGGGTACTGCGTCGAATACTTTCGTTTGTCGCTCACTCTATATATTTAATAGGGCCTTGTATGTTTCCTTCTGAGGAGCATGTTCACCCTGTATAATAAGCTATAAAAGCAATCACGCTTGGTACGAAATACAGACCATAAAATTATCTACACTCATTGGTTCAGTACTTTCCATAACTCAAAACTTCCGGTTGTGAGTGAAACCGTTACACATTTTGGTCTATCTATCATATATGTAATTCAAAAACTATCACTTTCTATTTTTTATATACTTTTAAACGTACTCGGTACATATGCATCCGTTGCTCTAAATCACCATTTATGAGTTCCATCCTTCTAGTTGTTTCTAGTTGTTTTTACAATTATTGAATGAATTTATGTGTAAATTATATTCTACTAGTTGACCCGCAGATTTCGTACTGCCTCAACAGATAGATAAAAATCTAAACATTTGTATAAAATAATTTTAAAACAAACAAAAGGAATCTGTACTTAATAAAAAAAAACATATTGTGAAAGAAGCACGAAGTTTTATTATTCAGGGGTGTTGTGGAATCTGATAGTTGTTGGAATCAGAATTGAAATCGATCAAAAAAAGCAGTAGGTGTCATGAATTCAGATATTATTGGTTTGATATTCGAAACAGAATTTGTATCGGTTTTGGGTGTCACGGAAACCAATTTTATCGGTTTTGCTGTCAGAAACAAAACAAGAAGATAGTCGCACACAGATTTGAAATGCTAGTTAAGAAATCAAGTTATTTTATTGTTACGAATTAATTTATCTTTATTCCTATAGGAGAAAACATAAAAATAAAACACGACATGTCTTAATTATTGAGTTTTTGAAAAAAAAATGCCAATATTTAAGAGGGGAGCCTTTTTTAGAGGCTTAAAAAAAATCGTTTTTTTTTTTTGGAAGGAAAGAAATAATTGATTGAAGCGAAATTTCTAGGATTTATAGTTATATATTTAAACATCATCCGCAAATTTTTTTGATACGAAATCTTTTACATTTGTCTTTGAAAAGCAATTGCCAGATGCTTATCGCATGTGCATATGCCAGACGGCGGTCAGGATGCAGGTCGCGATTTCTATCGGAAACAAAAAAATCAAAGAGATTCAAATATTTTAATAACTTACGTTCAAGTTAAACTGGGAAAATATAAAATAAAAAGTATAAAATTTTTAAAATTTGAAAAAAAAAACAGATTTTGGTCTAAAAAAATTTTACTTTAAATATAAGTATGTTCAAACTTAACTTTTCTTAGTTTTTTTTAGTTTAAATAGAAGATAATTTAATGCCAAAGATAATAAACTTTGTCCCAATTCCATGACGTTCGGTTTTTTTCTATCCTGTTCGCCAATTATGAAAAATTGTAAAAATGAAAAAACGAAATTTAACACCCAAATGCGTCATTATTCATTCAATAAATGTTATCTCTTAAAATCTTTCTTTAATTCGGAACTCATTAAAAACTTCAATAAGATTGCTTGTATGTATTCATTTGCAAGTTTTGTCACATTAGTAAACAGCTGGTTCGAATATTGGTTTTGCGTATGTTCGAAAAGACGAAAATCCAAACAGATTCTGTGACACCATTTAAAATCAGAATTGGTTTGCAATTCTGACAGCTAAGCAATTCTGTCTTGGATTCCACAACACCCCTGATTATTTTCGACACTTCACGTTTCTTACTTACAAAACAGAGTGAACAAACTGAAATATTCGCTATTTATAAGGTTTACATTTTATATTTGCAGTCACGCATTGTTATGATACAGCCTGTTAATCAATTTAAATCTTTGTTATAAAGTATATTTTTTGTTTTATTACGTGGTGCAGTTTTCCGCCGCGCGAACACGCGACGACGAAACAGGGAGACTGTTGTCCTTGCCATTTATTTATGGTCACTGCAAATACCCCTGCGTACTGGATATTGTAAGCGTTTCAAATCGAATGGTAAATCCATTATAATCATTGATATCCACAGGATCAATATTTACACTCCTTTGCATTTTCCTTTTATTATGTAGCCTCAATGACGTTATTAATCAGTTTTTTCACAGCCGGTTGTTGTTGTTGTAACGGCAGAATTCTGCCGAGTTGACAGTCCTTCTTCTTCTTTACTGGCGTAGGCACCGCTTACGCGATTATAGCCGAGTCAACAATAGCGCACCAGTCGTTTCTTCTCTTCGCTACGTGGCGCCAATTGGATATTCCAAGCGAAGCCAGGTCCTTCTCCACTTGGTCCTTCCAACGGAGTGGAGGTCTTCCTCTTCCTTTGCTTCCCGCGACGGGTACTGCGTCGAATACTTTCAGGGGTGGAGTGTTTTCATCCATCCGGACCACAATACCTAGCCAGTGTAGCCGCTGTCTTTTAATTCGCTGAACTATGTCAATGTCGTTGTATATCTCGTACAGCTCATCGTTCCATCGAATGCGATTTTCGCCGTGGCCAATGCGCAAAGGACCGTAAATCTTTCGCAGAACCTTTCTCTCGAAAACTTGTAACGTCGACTCATCGGTTGTTGTCATCGTCCAAGCCTCTGCACCATATAACAGGACGGGAATTATGAGCGACTTATAGAGTTTGGCTTTTGTTCGTCGAGAGAGGACTTTACTTTTCAATTGCCTACTCAGTCCGAAATAGCACCTGTTGGCAAGAGTAATCCGATGCGTTGGATTTCCAGGCTGACATTGTTTGTGGTGTTAATGCTGGTTCCTAAATAGACGAAATTATCTACAACTTCAAAGTTATGACTGTCAACAGTGACGTGAGAGCCAAGTCAGGGACAGGACAGGAGATATTTCGTCTTGCGGGCGGGTGTTGAGGCCAGCAGCTCTGCATTCTTATAAAAGATTGTACCTGCTCGATTAAGTTCTGCAGCTGGAATAATTTTCTCCAGCAGCAGATTGAAGAAGTCGTACGATAGGGAGTAGCCTTGTCTGAAACCTCGTTTGGTATCGAACGGCTCGGAGACCTGACGGAGCTTTTGGTGTTGCTCAACGTTAGTTTACACAGCCGTATTAGTTTTGCGGGGATACCAAATTCAGACATCGCGGCATAGAGGCAGCTCCTTTTCGTGCTGTCGAAAGCAGCTTTGAAATCGACGAATACGGTGCGTGTCGATTCTCCTTTCACGGGTCTTTTCCAAAATTTGGCGTATAGTGAATATCTGGTCGGTTGTGGATTTGCCAAGTCTAAAGCCACATTGATAAGGTCCAATCAGTTTGTTGACGGTGGGCTTTAATCTTTCACACAATACGCTTGATAGAACCTTGTACGCGAATTGGACAGTTGGGGTTGATTAATGTTTCGCAGCATGATGACAACATATCCTACTTTTAACGGCAAATCGTGAGGTGGTAATCCAGGCAGGAATAGTTGAGTACGTCATCCTGGTTCATAACGGTGTCGACTGATTTGAAAGAAAACAACTGTCTTGGAAGAAAATTCTGAATAGTCCCATTGAGAATTTCAACGTCTTTATTTTGCCACCCACTCGTTCACCCAGTCAATTATGATTATTGAACTGTTGCGCTATGTCTGTATGTAAAAAAACACGCTGAATAAGCCCCTCTTTTGATTATGTGATGTGACAGAAATCTGTGGGAAATGTGATGAATCCGGTCGAGGTGACTGCGACTTTACTATTTCCAATATCTAACAACTGCTTCGCAACCACATTTACAACAAGAAAAAACGTTAACTTCGGCTGCACCGAAGCTAAATACCCTTCACAGGTGCATTTCTGTTAGTAACTATGTGTCCAGTTTGTATAGAAGCTATATGCTATAGTAACTCGTTCTGAACAATTTCTTGGGAGATTACATTGTTACCTTAAAAAGTAATCTATACCAAATTTCGTGAATATATCTCGTCAAATGTTAAAGTTGTCCATACAAGGACTTGATTCCGATCGTTCAGTTTGTATGGCAGCTATATGCTATAGTTAACCGATCTGAACAATTTCTTCGGATATTACATTGTTGCCTTAGAAAATAATATATACCAAATTTCGTGAATATATCTTGTCAAATGTGAAAGTTTTCCATACAAGGACTTGATTCCGATCGTTCAGTTTGTATGGCAGCTATATGTTATAGTTAACCGATCTGAACAATTTTCTCGGATATCACATTTTTTCCCTAGAAAATAATCCATACCAAATTTGGTGATGATACATTGTCAAATGCGAAAGTTTTCCATACAAGAACTTGATTCCGATCGTTCAGTTTGTATGGCAGCTATATGCTATAGTCAACCGATCTGAACAATTTCTTCGGAGACTACATTTTTGCCTTAGAAAATATTATATACCAAATTTCGTGAATATATCTTGTCAAATGTGAAAGTTTTCCATACAAGGATTTGATTCCGATCGTTCAGTTTGTATGGCAGCTATAGGTTATAGTTAACCGATCTGAACTATTTTCTCGGATATTACATTTTTTCCCTAGAAAATAATCCATACCAAATTTGGTGATGATACATTGTCAAATGCGAAAGTTTTCCATATGAGAACTTGATTCCGATTGTTCGGGGTTTTTAAATTTGGCGTATATGCTATATCTGGTCCGATATGGGCCGTTCCAAAAAACCAAATTTTTGGGGGGGCAATTTTCCCCTTTGAAAAAGTACAATTTGGACGTTTTGATTAATTTTCCAAAACAACATACCCTTTTAAAAACTGAGGGGAACTAGTTCGGAAATATTATACGTCATCCGGTTCAAAACGGTGCGACGGAAAACAGAAAAAAGTCGGAAAAAATGGCCCCTTAAATTTTCGACTCACCCAAACCACCCCGTTCCCCCATTTATATTTTTAACTTTACTAGGGTCTCCGAATCCCTTCCTTTTGTTTGTGTTACAAACTTTTTTCCGGGTAAACCAAATTTAATTTTAACACTGTTCCCAACCACTTTTAAAAAATACTCGTAACTTAATTGTTAATTGGAGTGTCTTTACGTACTACCACAAATTCGATTACTTTTGGCATACGTGTAGTTCATCAGCAACAGTTGATAGGGGAATAACTGGAAGAGTTTGACGAAAATCATGAGAACAGAATCGTAACCCCACCAAAAATATTTTGGTCGCTACGAAGATCTTTCAACATTCTATCCAGTGCCCCCAGTGACCTTTTATGGACAAGTGCGCATTCATCCCAGACAATCAATTTGCATACTTGTATGATCTTGGCTATTGTACTATTTTTGGCGATGCTGCAAGTTGGTGATTCAGTGGTTTACATGTTTAATAGCAATTTCAAGGCAGAATGTGCAGTTCACTCACTTTCATACTGATTCGCAGCTATTTCAGATGAGCTACATCATTTATTCCTCGCAAAAAGCAATAAAATTTAGAACGTTTTCCGGTTCCTCCGGGAGCATGAAGGAATACATTTCACCAGATCCACTGTTCACAGCTTCTATTAAAGGGTCATAGCGTCAGGATTACAGGAGCGATGCGCCTGCGGAATGGCTCAATTTCATTATGTCGAGCTCGCTGTTGTTGTGTTTGATATGCGCGAAATCTTTGTAGTCTAAGCCTATCTATTTCACTGTCACAACGCAATTCTGACAGCAATACGACTATTTTCTTGATCTGTCCCTCTCTGGTCATCGGTTTGCGAACTGCTCTCTCGCTTTGCTTTCGCTTCGACATTGCATATGAAAAAAATATGTGGATCATCGCTCGTTCTCGCCCAATATTAACGCTAGGCTTCTCGCGCGGACTATGACATCCGCCTTCGACAACAGTGAGTGATTGTAATGTAATGATTGTAAAAAGGTCTGGACTGGACGGGAGACTAACGGACAGAAATTAATTTTTATATATATATAGATAGAAGATAGATAATATTTTAGCCTACTAATACCTGAAAGCTTTGCTTGACTGCACGCGGTGTGTCCCGAAATACTGAGCAGGTTCTGATATACAAGGTGCGTCCCAACGTAAACAGGTCTTAAAAAAAATAGAACAAATGATTTGTTCGGCAAAATCAATTTATTTTATTCAAAATAATCTCCTGCTTCAACACAGCTTTTTGCATGGTTCAAAAGCATGTCGAAGAGTCTGCATAACGCTTTCCTTTTATCGGCAAATGCATTTTTCCGAAAAGGAAGAAGTCGTACGGTGCCATATCAGGTGAATATGTTGAGTGGTTAATGGTTAAAATGTGATTTTTGGTCAAATAATCGGTCACAAGCGTCGAATCGAATGTTGGATTCTGAGCAATTTTTGGTCGTCAGTCAATTTGTGCGGAACAAACCATACACACACCTTTCGTAAGCTCAAACGTTCGGTCAAAATGCGATAAATCGATGTTTTGGAGATGTTCAATTCCATTTACATGAATTTCAATGATGATTTCGGTTGATTTTTGATGAATTCACGTACAGTTTTGATGGAATTTAAGGTGATCACGGATTTTGATTGGCCCACATGTTGATCGACATTTATGTCCTCATGACCATTTTGGAAACGTTGAAACCATTTGTGCACTCTGCTACGGGATAGACAATCATTGCCATAAACTTGTTTCATTAATTGAAACGTTTCGGTAAAAGTTTTACCAATTTTAAAACAAAATTTAATGTGGACTCTTTGTTCGAAGCTTATTACTCACACTTAAAATGCAATAACTTCACTTCCAATCGATGAAATGTCTCATTGGACATTCGATAAAGATAGCAGATTCTAACGCACCAGTCGACATATAGATGACATCACCAGGGGCGCTAGATTCACAAAGTCCTGTTTACTTTGGAACGCATCTTGTATTGAGTGGTTTCATTTTGTACTTTCTAAAATGTAATAATATGTTAATACAGAAGACAATAAGTGCTTGAGTTGGCCCTTGATAATTACACTTTTGAACGCTTATGTAATTATTTAATCTTATCTTCAAATCAATAAGGAGTTACATGGGTTAGGGAATATAGTAATAAAACTTGTCTAATACTGAAAACCGTCTATAATCTAAAAGCAGTTGTAAGAAATATCACCAACATTTTAAAATTTGTAAAATACATGAATATTAATTTAATTTAATTCCCTTATTTATAGGAACAATTACTCTACATGTATAAGAGTAAATCTATATAGTGATTATGTACTCTATTTTCTTTAATTGCAGAAGGGTCACAAGCCTTAGAGGGTTTAGCGGTGATGGCCGGTCAGCAACGTGTGCTACACAAGCTCACCAAAAAAATATAATAAAAAGATATTTTAAGTTTTTCTACACAAGTAACCATACAAAATATTTATTTACTCATTCCTTAATAAAGTTTGTTCACGCAAATTAAGTTTTTTCTGCTTGAATAAATAAACTGATATATACATGTATATGAAATAACATGAAAGTAATTATGATAATAAAAACGTGTTCTATTTTATAATAAATATGTGGATATAACGTAATAACGTTATAAATAATTCCCTACTGCATTATACACTTTTAGTATGAATGAAAACAGCGATTCTGTATATGATTGTAAGTATGTTGTATAAATAAATTAAACGGCAAAATACTTTCATATGCGACACAATATTGTCAATATATAATTTGGTTCGATTCCTTTCACTTAGCTCCATCACACAAAAGTATGTCAGTTTGTTTCTCTTTGATTTAATATTTTTTTTTGTTTTTAAAACATATACAATATTAGTATAATAAACAATTCTGTACAACTTAATCTAATTGTCAAAAGTAGATAAAAAAGAAACACACATGTACACACAAATCATTTAAATTTAATCGTCGGAATTTTGGTAATGCTTGCGTCGAAAAGACGCCAATTTCAAACGTTGCATTTGCAGTGCTTGCTCCAGTTCCAAAACTTTGACATGTATCTCCATTTCCATGGTTTTTGCTTGCGACGATGTTAATTTCGTGAAGTCTACCTCTTGCAGCTGTTCCAGTGACTGATTACAATCCTTGACGGT
This sequence comes from Bactrocera correcta, assembly GCA_027475135.1. NCBI lineage: Eukaryota > Metazoa > Arthropoda > Insecta > Diptera > Tephritidae > Bactrocera > Bactrocera correcta. The sequence continues at coordinate 151,605,141 of CM050325.1, read as the reverse complement.
GGCAACGACTTGTCCTGTTGCTTGTGATACATCCCGCGAAGCCTTTGTTAAATCGCCTAGCTTTTCACTCTCCTTGGGCGCCTTCACTTTGCTTGCGATGACCAATTGAGCAGTGCAGGCGGCGATTTCTTGCGCAGCAACGATTAATTCAAAGTTTTGTGTTGACTCCGAAACAATGGCTTTGTTAGCGGCTTCGACGAGCAGATTAGCACCTTTTGCAACACTCTTTGAGGCCGATATCAGACCTTCCGTCCATTGGCTATTACGTTTGTAGAATTCCTTAACCGAGGTGGTGCCTATGGGAAGATGTATATTTATAATAATGAAATTTGTTTTATTATTGCTGAATACGTTAAATTTTTGTTCCAAAAATACGGTTTCAGTTGTAAATTTTGAATTTGAAAAATACATGGCTTAAATTAATTATTAAAAAAAAGGATAATTTTACTAAAAAATTTCATAATTAAACCAATAAAATAATAATAATAAAAAAAACGTTGCCCTGAAAGTAGACTTTACCGTTGCTTAGGACAATGACCCATATCAAATTATGAGAAAATAAGTATATTATTTATAATTTCATTATGACCAAAAATTGCTGACACGTTAATTTATATTTGTGTCCCAAAAATACGGTTTGAGTTAAAAATCTTGAACTTGGAAAATATTTGGCTTAGAAAAGTATTGATAATATTAGTAAAAAATTTTATAACTAATAAATACAAAAATTATTAATAACAAAAAAAAAAAATAATAATAAATATACAAAAATAAAAATGATACAATTTTAAAATAAATAAATAAAAACTTAATTCCAATTGTCATAATATCTTATAAATTTCTCTTTGTTTGAAATCTTTGATTTAATTTCAATACATCCGTTCTAATTCCATGTAGTATGTAGATTATTTAACTTTTTTATGGCAAATTGTGATTTTTCAATTCAATAATTTAGTCCAATAATGTTCTTAGTTTTGTTTTAATTTGATCAGGTTCGGAAATAATTGTTAATGTACAATTGTTCTCTTTAAAAACGAATGCTTTGAAGTTTTCGTGAAAATTTGACTGACAAATGTTGTCACTCAGATATAAAATTAATTTTCCTTAAGTAGTACATCTATAGAAAACAATAAAACAAGTATACCAGGACAATGTTTTCTTTAAAAAAAAAAGCTATAATTATTTATGCTCCCTGCAATTTTTAATTACAAGTCTTTTTAGTTGAGCACACATAATTGGCTATACTTACTTATAGGAAGCACTTCGATTAATGAAATATAGATTTTGAGGTTATAGCAAAAGTTATTAAAATGTTACATAAGGAAAGAGTTACTCAACATTACTTTGATTAGAAATTGGGCAAATTTTTTTATAATACGCACTCACCTCGTCCGGCCGACACAATTTCCTCTTGCAAAGCCTTAGCCTTTCTTATCAATAACTTAATGCATTTCATAAGGAAAGTGCAAGCGTCAAGAATTTTCTCATTTACTTCTAATTTGATACCCTCATCTTTGGATCGTGCACTTGAGAGTAGTTCTACGAATTTCTCAGCAGCTTCCTCGATGGCCTTGTCCATTTCGGCTAACTCATTTTCAACTAAATCACCCAACTCCACATGATTACTGCTCGATTTATTGAGTTCGGCCACTGATTTGTTTAACGCACTTAGTTTTTGCTTTGTTTCCACAATGGAATGTTTTGTTTTTGTTATATCTTCGACAGTTTTAATTTGTTGGAAGAGCGTGAGCAACGGGTCTTTAACGCTATTGATCTGATTGTAAATATCTGAAATATAAATAATTTATATTTATTGTTGAATATGTTGCGCATTTAGTCTTTATTTTTTCTTGCCTTCGCCTTTGTCTATATCGGTGGTTGTGTTGTATATCAATAGGCACTGTTCATGTAGCATTATAAATACGCAACCCAAAAATATTGTCAGCTGCGTGACATCGTCAATAAGTTGTTTATTCTCAACAAACTTTTCATAAATGCTGCTCGTTTGCTCCAGTATTTTTTCCATATCACCTACCAATTTTATTGTCTTGTCGAAATTTGGCTGATTCACTTCGTTGACTTTTGCCTCTGTTGCGAATTCGATGGTATTTAATACTTTTTGATATAGCGAATTAAGTTTAATTTCATACTTCATTTCGCTTTCTCGTCTTGCTTCAACTTCCATTTCTATCGCCGTATTGGCTGCGATTAATTTGGCTTCCAAATTGCTTTTTTGCTCTTGGTATTCTTGCAGTTTTTCGATGTTTGCTCGTTGCTTTATTTCAAGGTTTGCTACAAATATTTCATTTTCCTGAAAATTAATAATGACAGAATTGAAGGCATTATAAATATAAAATGGTTGTTGTTTTAATAGTAGTAAAAATTCCCTAATTAGCTTTAAGGAGCTTTATAAATCCGCGTCCGTTCTGTTTCTGTAAACTCAAGGTATGATTCGAATATATTGTATATCGGGTGATCCAAGTAAAGGTACTTTTTTCAATAGCTGTGAATAGTGTCAAGCTGTCATATAATTTTTGTTTAGTATTGCTTGGCATTTCATCATAGAAAGACTAACGTCTGGATCACCCTTAATTATTTACTACTACACAGTACTTTTATGTTCATAGCAAAAATATTCCTAATGCATATTCAATAAATACACACCCTCAAATTTTGTTCTACGTTATTTAAATCCACCTCAAGTTCCTTGATTTTTTTAACTTTTTCCGTTATCTCCCTTTCGTGTCTTGTTTGTAGCTCACTTATATTGTCCTTTTTATTTTCTAATTCCCTCTTTAATTCTTCTACCATAACACAGTGGTCCATTTGTGTTTTAGTGAAAGCATCATTCATTGTATTGAGTTTCCCTTCAAGTTCAGTAATCTTCAATTGACTTTCAAGCAATGCCACCGATTCGGTTTGCAATTGCACGGCTTTAACTGTCAATTCCGCAATTTCACTATTTTTATTGTCAGAAAAACTTTGATATTCCTTTCTTAATTTCTCGTGTTCCCGTTGAAGCTTTTGAAAATCCTGCCGCACCGTTTCGATTTCTGTTGCTAACGCAAGTTTTTCTGTGCTGATCTTTTCACTTTTTTCAAGTTCTTCTTTTATTTTGCTTATTTGTGATTTGAGGCTGCTCACTTCATCTTGCAACTCCGTGTTTATGTGTTTTTCTCGATTTAAATGTTTAGTAGATTCGCCATGCTATAAAATATAAGTTTAGAATTTTATAAATCTACAAAATATATTTAAAAAAAGTACAAATTAAAAATCTCCGTCATCAGAAACGCACTTGTTTTTATTGGACCATTTACCAACAAAACAAGAAAAAAGATTAATCTCGGTTGCACCCTTCACAAATACAAAAGCTTCGATATAATAACTTGATCTTAATTGGTAAGTTTGTATGGCAGCTATATGCAATAGTGGTCCGATCTAAATAATTTCTTCGCAGTAGAAGTGTAATTATTCATAAAATAATATGAGTTGCCAATAAGCAAAATTTTTAAAGTGATAATAGTTATTCTCGTTCAGCATTGCTAGTTCTCGGATACCAAATTGCTTTCCCCAAAAAAGTAGTGTTACACATTTTCTTTCATAAATAATTTTGAATATTTAAAAATAAACCGGAAAATTATAAAAAATATGATGAGTTGCATAATTTAGCAAAAATTTGAATTAGTTAATTTTATCATTGGATTTGTCTTCAGTGGATAAAGGAAAGCATTGCAGAGGTATAGGGGGAAATGATAGAAGGAATTAAGGAACTATGAAAACTATTTTAGAATACCATAGGAAATGCTTTAAATTACAGAAATAACACTCTCAACCTTTTCACCGAAGCGGGACTCCCACTCCTCAAAGATAGGATAAAGTATATTACAGGTTGTATGGCAATTAAACTTACACAAAACAATGACTCAGTGCTGATATCATTAGTGAAAAAGAGACTGAAACGAAAGCGTAAATCTCGTAAGGAACCTACAATAGATAGACTAATTGAGACGGCAAAATACCTAGACATGCCGCTGGATCATAATGCCAACACAAAGATTCAAAACCCACCATGGGCACTCCCTACAAACTGCATATTACTGCAGTTAACAAAATTCAAAAAAGAAATCACTCCAATTTCAATGTATCTCCAGCACTTTCATTATATACGCAGCAAATACCACGACTGGTCTACCTTATATACTGACGGCTCCAAATATAAGGATATAACCGCATATAGCGTCGTTAACGAGAACGAAACACTATCCACCTCTATACTGCCATCATACGCATCTGTATATACTGCAGAAGCAACCGCAGTCTACCACGCTTGTAAAATAGCAAAGAAAAGCAAAGGGAAATGGCTTATCTTTAGCGACTCACTCTCAACTCTGCTATCGGTAAAAAACATTAACAATAACGTTACCCTGATATCCCAAATCAGAGATATATTAACTTCCAATGCTACAAAAATTAAGTTGATATGGATTCCCAGCCACATTGGTATAAAGGGCAACACTTCGGCAGACGCAGCAGCAAAACTTGCCACCAACTCACCGTTACACATAACAATCAGCTTTAACAAGAAAGACCTAAAAAACACAATCAATAAAGTAAATCGGAATCTTATGGTTGATCATTGGCAAAATAAGGACCACGACTACAAATGCATAAACCCAAACTTGGTTCCTCCAATCTTTCCAACAACAATTTCAAGACGAAACATTATAATATACACTCGCTTTCGCCTAGGGCACACACGGTTAACGCACAAGTTTCTTTTTCAAAGAGGCAGCCCACAAACTTGTCAATTCTGCAACGATGGGGTACTTACTATCAAACATATCGTCTCAAGCTGTACTGCAGTTAACTCAATAAGACAATCTACAACAAACCGCACAATAAAAGAACTTCTTTCAGAAGTAAACGAAGAAAACATAAAGAGTTTTATATACATTATAAGCAAAATGAGTTTGTACTTTGAAATAACGTAAAGCTGATGGCTTAACCGCTCGTGCTGTATATATATATTAATTGTAATTTGTATTCAATTAATAATAATAATAATAATAATAACAATAAAACACCTGAAGGAAACCGCTAAATACTCATTACAGACAATACCAATATAGGACACAAGTGAAAAATTAATCTTTTTACTTTAGCGAGGGTCACAATGAACTAAAGGTGTCATTTAATACTGAAATTCCTCTTAGGCGATTGTTTCAGAACTAAAAGTCCACGAAAATTACCGCTACTAAAAAGGAAAACATGAAATGTATACAATTTGGAAAAAAAAGATGCTTTCTGGTCCGTGACTAAAAGGTGAAATTTATTGTGGTGAGATGAATTAAAAATTTAATTATTTGGTAGTAAAAGTTCCAGAAACTTTGTCCAGTGCCTGGAATATAATCCTTGATTTACAATAAAAACCGTCAAACATGACGGCGCTAAAATCATGGCAAGAGGTAGTCTTTCACATAGTTGAGGTGATGCAAAACTCTTGATTTAAAGCGTTATGAATCTAGTCGCATATATAAAAATATTAGGTGCGGTAATATTAATGTTGGAGGATGGAGTCATGTGTAGAAGTTCACGCAAGTGAGGAAAGTTCTCTGGGTGCCATTCAAGTGGGAATGGCCAGAAACGATTCTTTTACATATCGATGGCTTAATATAGAATAGACGTATCTACACTTTTCGTTACTTTTCAGGAGAAGGAAAGAAACTGAATAAAACCTTAAAAACTTAAGATGCAAAAAACATTTCTATTGTAATTTTTATTCAAAACAGGTAACAAATTCAATTGTGGTATAATTTTGTTATTATTTTAATTTCTTTGAAGTTATTTGAGATAGGGCTTTATGTTATTATTTTTCTTGAAAATAAATTTAAGTTAGGGCTTTCTGTCGTAAGTTAAAATTATATAATAATTCATGTTTGAAGTAAAATAAATAAATAATTAAAACTAAAATATATATTTGAAGGCAGATGTTATTTTACTGAAAACAAATTAGATTCTAAAGGGTAAATTATCATAAAAATTGTGGCAATCTGCTGGAAGAAATTTTTTTAGATCTTGCAAATGGTCCCACTTTTTTTAGATATGGCTATTTTCTCTTTATAAAGACAATCGGGGGACACATTTTCAATCGGAAACCTCGATCTCTGTGGGAGTAACTGATATTCATTTGTTACATTTGTTTTAAAATAAATTGATTCTGACGAGTCATACGCCAAGGCTCGAAGCATGCTTACTGTATGATCTCCAATGCCTCTGCCTGTAATTTAAGAAAAGCTTAAGTATATATATCTAAAGAGTTGTTTCAGCGTGCAATATTCACCTGGTCGTATTGATGTGTATATCTTTGAAATATTTTCGAAACTTAAAAAATAATCATAACGCAAATGGTGCGCTTGTAGAGGTGCTGGAACTTTTTTAGATTCCTTAATGAGTTGAACAAATTGAGACAAGTTTATTTGTTTTTTATTTATTTTTCTCTCTATAAGGGAATGCGATGCATCACATTCCATTTGCGTATGACCACTTATTAAAAACTTCTGTTCAATTGTTATTTCGCTTTCCTTTGAAAAATTCAACAAGGCGTTAGACAAAATAGTATTACAATTTTGGTGAAAGCAACCATCCGAGTAAATAATAATGTGATGGGTTTCAGGCGATCGAGCATGGAAATTCCTTAAGTGTTTAATAATACATGTAGCAAAAACGGAAGAGACTAAATTTCCATCTGTTTCGTCCCACACATAATTATCTGATTCATGAAGCTTCATTTTATAATATGCAGTACTCGCGTTTAGTTGAGGCACTAATTTAACTGCCTGCACATCCATACAGAATACTGCACATAGTCCGGATTCAGCATTTTTGATATCGTTTTGCTTTTCTGCACGCATTTTTCCGATTTCTTCTCTATGTTTTTCGTATAGCATAAATACGCATAAATTGCACTGATCTTTTCTTGGCTTAAAAATAGAATAATTTAGTTCCTTTATTAATTGCGTAAATATTGGGTACGACAATTTTAGGCGTTCATTTTCTTTTTCGGATTCACACTCGTTGACATAAAGCTTATAAATCTCCTGATATGAGGAAAAATCCGATTCGAAGTAAAACTTTTTGCTATCTTTTCGACAATAATGTGACTCCATTTTTGGCAACTCCTCTAGCCATTTTTTTTTAGAAAGTCACGTCGGTTTTTGTTGCGCTGACCTATAACTGATGATCGCTTAGCATTTTTGCGCAAAATTAAAGCTTTATCGGGACTGCATTGAGTAACGTGTTTACCGGCGCTACTAATCCAATTTCGAACCATCTTTTCCTTTACTCCTAGTGTTGAATAAAACATTTCACGGCACGCTTGTAATCGCTTTGAATTATGACTCAAGAAATATGATATGGACTGATTCTGTCTCGAATTTTCAGAGGTTTTCCTTTTTGTTTCAGAAAAGCAAAAGCAAAACAAACTAAAAATTTCTTTTCGCGTGGACTCATTAAACGTCGAACACTTTCTCACCGCACTTTTTACACAAAATCGTGATGAACATGGCTCTCCTAATTGCCTAGAAGGTTTTTGACAAAGTTCTTTTTTTGATATACCCAAATATTCCACGCCTTCCATTCTTTTTCTTTTGTTTACATTTTGTTTCCATTCGGATTTGTTAGCAGTATTTTTCCTTTTTAGAACACCATCTGAATCAGAATTTTCTTTTGCACAATTCATGTTATTAAAGCTTTCAATCAAAAAACTGTTTCCAACACAAAAACGTTAATTGAACTGACACAAAAAACAAAAACGTACCGACGAACGCAACGTAGCACAGAAAATATGCTTGTGCTAGACAAACTCGGGGAAATCCCGTTTTCTTTTAAAGTAAATACAAAAGCAAAACAATAAGAATAAGAATAGATACAAAATGTAGTGCAATTTCTGCTGTGGCTTTGATTGTATGTCTAGTTTGAATTCAACTTTAAATGACTTAGGGCTTTTTCTTTCAAAAAAAAAAAAAAAAACTTCGAATGAGTTAGGGCTTTTTTTTTATATGACTATAAAGCCGTTATTTACGATCATAGCCCACTAATTTTTTAAGGGGAGGAGTATTTGACAGTGGTCTATCAGAATACATTACAAACGCGATTTCGAAAAAAATGTAGATACGCCTTTTCTATATTAAGCCAACGATATGGCTCAAGCAACTCACGACTTCCGTTGTTAGACTAAGTATCCTCTGGGTAGGCAAAAAAAACATTCCTTTGAAGGCGAGCTAAAGTGAGAAGGCGCTGGGTTTAGGACCTTCCACGTAAAAACGCCCCCAATGAAAAGGATCAGATCTATGGCAAACACATTGAGGATTAAGATTTAATGCCATGCACCTGGATTGTCCGGTCCCTTAATTGAGAAAGTGCCGCTGACCAGCTGGTTGATGTCTTCGTAAAACTAAAGGGTGCCACCACCGCTGTCCAAGAACTGTGATGGACGGGTTAAGGACTGAGACTAGTAGGTCCTTGTAGCTGTAATAAGGTCATATAAAGGAACTCAAATTCGGTGGGGGATTCATAGTGTGAGAGAAATTCCGTCGGCGAGTACTGGCATTTACCCCTGTGAATGCACGTCTACCCACAAACCGCAAGAGAAGTACTATACCATGTGACCAAAGATGTCTTCTATGAGCACTTGGACCGCTGCCTCCGCCAAGATGTCAAAATTATGCTTGACGACTTTAACGGTCAGGGTGGGAAAAGAAGCTATCTTTGGCAGAGCGGTCGGTAAATTCATCCTCCATGATGAAACTTCTCCAACTGGGTTGAGGCTGATCAACTTCACCGGAGTTAAGGAATGTATTCCTTAAAATATTACCTTATCACAATGTCCTAAACAAGCAAACATCAAAACAAACTTATCTTAGAACAAAGGAAATGTATCTAAGAAAACAATATATAACATGTAAACAAACTATCAATTAGTAATAAGTAAATATACTTTATATACTAGTTACTATAAAAAGCTGTAAGAACCATGTAATAAGTTAGTCTTAAGAGTATTATTAAATTCGTGCAGCGCAAAATATATCTATTGACTCATTCCTATTTAATGTAAAAATTTTACTCCGGGGCTCGAAATATGGTTATTTATAGTACTAGATTCTAGCATAGGAAAATTCATCAAGAAGGAGAGAAGACAGACTGCAACGTAACAATCGACCACAACACGTCTGGGATGGGATAGATACCGATAGGTGAGGAGGGAAGCGAAACGCATAAAATTTTCGGGCGAAGAACTGATAAGGCGCATGCCTCACCTTCTTTGTAGAATATGGTGGGACGATAGCATACCCGACGATTGGAATTTAAGTGTGTTGTCGAGTGTATTATGTGGAAGATTAAAGCTCACCGTCAGCAAACGGATTGGACTTTATCTGTATGGCTTTAGGCCTGGAAAATCAACAACTGACCAGATATTCACCATGCACTTAATCTTGAAAAAGACCCGTGAAAAGAGGAGCGACACACATCACCTCTTCGTCGATTTCAAAGCTGCTTTGGTATCCCCTCACGGCTGTGTAAACTGACGTAGTGCAATAGCAAAAGCTCCATCATGATCGGGAAGGACCTCTCTGAGCCGTTCGATACCGAAAAAGCTTTCAGACAAGACGACTCCCTATCATGCGACTTCTTCAATAATTTTATCTATTATTAACACCAACAACAATGTCAGCCTCGAAATCCAACGTAGAATAGCTCTTGCCAAAAGGTAATACTTCCGACTGTGTAGATAATTTAGAAGTAAATTCCTCTTTCGACAAAAACACCAAACTCTAAGACCGTATTATTCCCGTTGTTGTTGTTTTAACGCTTATCTTATTATTCCCGTCCTGCTATACCGTTCAGAGACATGGAGACATGGATCAAGAGAAAGGTTTTGCGAAAGATGTATGGTCCTCTACGCATTGCCAACGGCGAGTATCGCATTCGATGAAATGATGAGCTGTACGAGATATACGACGACAGACATAGTCCAGCGAATTAAGATACAGCGGCTACGCTGGCTAGATCATGTCGTCCGAATGGACAAAAAGCTGCGCAACGATCACTCTCGATTCTCGCGGCAACTCGAGCTTGTGACACCAAGTACGCCATCCACTGAGAGGGAGTCGGTGAATGTGCTTATGGCTCCACTGGGATGCTGGGCGGTCAGTGCATGTATGATGTTTGTTGCGTCCGAAGTCTGGTCGTTGTATTGTTTTATGTCGTCGACGTAGTTTGGAAGGCCCTCTTGATGCTCCTAGGAGCCGGTTCCGCTAGAAGCAGGGATGATTTCTATGAAAACAGCCCAGCAGAAACTGCTTGAAGCGAAGTTTATTATGCTTCTTAATTAGGAACATGCGGGCCTCACTCTGTAGATGTTCGATGGGAGACACAAAAGACGGCCCGTTGTAGTCCGGAGTGCAGTGTTCTGACAAGTATGTAGCTTCCTCATCTGTGTTTCAATGCACACAGGCGACTATATTGATCCGAAGTAGTTAAGAACTGGCCGACTGATTGCCTTGTATATTGTCAACGTTTCTTTGTATTTTCCTCATGTGCTGTCGGCTAGCGATTTGAGGATTTTGTTGCGTCTCTGTGGTTTGGCAATAATCGCTGTCATATTAGGAGTGGATTAATAGTGCAATCGTTACGAAGTTAAGCAGCAACGGGGAGAGAACACCACTCTTTGTTTAATTCGGTCCAGTAAGTCATAGTCTACCTCTTCAGCTCTGCAGGGAGTGTAGATTTATCGATGTTCTCAAGTAGCGTTATGTGGTTGACTGTATCAAAGCCTTTGTTTCGGTCAGTTTGTATGACAGCGAAATAAGTGGTTCGACATTGATGTTTTCGATATTGTGAAAAACTGGGCATGTGCAAAATGGTCATTTATAAAAATTAGGGTCTCCGACTTAATATATCTTGTTCCCTGTTTAAAAAATTAAATAATACCCAGAAATCAATGCCATCAGAAACGGCTATGATATTAATCGAAGAGTAATCAGAAGGGTTGATAAAGTTTTTTTGTTAGACTTAGTTACTCTTGGAAATTTATTAGAAAACTTTCTGTGCACTGACTGGCTCATTTAGTAGTTGAAAATAAATTTGGTTACAATATTTCAGAACTTGTGATCGGCAGGTGAGTATAATATCTACCAAAAATTATAGCAAGTAATCAAGATATCTATTAGTTTTGGAAATTTATCATTGAAATATGCATAAAAAAATTGTTGTAGGACCAGGAAAAATAGTTTAATAATAGTTGTTATCCAAAAAACGATATCCATCGGCTTGGAAAATCTAGATGTATAAAGAATTTATTGTAGTATCAGAAAAAAGAGTTTGTCAGTACTTTTAAGAATTTATTTGTGCCACTATGAGAATACTTTGATAAAAGTTGTTATCCAAAAAGCCTTTGCACGAAGTTTGTCCAAAATTAAAACTCTTATATCAGTATATACGGATCTTTTCTGTCTTACCTGCCTCAATAAATTAATGTGTTCATCTCTAATTTGTGTATACATTGCTTTCAACTTGCTAAACTTTTCATCTGAAATTTTCGCCTTTTGCTCCTCCTCCGTTGCCTTCTCTGTAATGCAAACAAAAATATAAAACATAAGAAATTAACAAGTAAAGAAGGGCTAAGTTCGGGTCAACCGAACATTTTATACGCTTGCAACTTGAATGAAACTAAATATCTCCTGCTATCAAGCAAACAGTCATCGCATTCGCGACATGGCTACCACGTCGCTGTTGACAATCATATCTTTTAAGTCGTAGATAATTTTGTCTATTTCGGAGTCAGCACCAACATCATAGAATCACTCTTGCCAACAGGTAGGTTGAACTGAGTAGACAATTGAAAAATAAAGTTATCTCTCGGATGAACAAAGGCCAGACTCTAAAAGTTTCTCATCATTCCCTTCCTGCTATATGATACGGAGGCGTGGACAGTGACATTATCTGATTAGATTTGTTCGATAGAAAGGTTTTGCGGAAGATTTATGACCCTTTGTAGCGAGTACCGTAGTTGATGGAACGATGAGCAACATTGACATATAGTGACAAAAAAGTACCCGGTAATTGGAAACAAAACGCTAAATATTTAATTATTCAGCAGTAGATACTTTTCGTTTTCAAAGTAATCCTCACCAGACATAATACACTTATGCCAACCATTTTTCCAGTCCTCGAAACATTTTTTATAAGCCTGGAAGAAAAGTCTTTAAATGCTTGTAGGCTCGTAGGCTTGTGTTTTTGATAAAACTGAATTAACGTAAGCAAAACACGAAATTTGAGACAAATTCTTTGTTCGATATTTTTATCCATTGTAAAAATCGCAACGCACTACTGAGATGTACCGACTGAGGCAGATGCTGTAAACCAACTGGTTGACAAATCGTGCTCATATTTGAAATAGTAATTAAGGTCAGTACTACCAACTTTTTTTTGAAATATCATTTACCCGGGGAGTTTAATTATAATTTCCAGGGGCTTTTTTTGTCTATATGTAGTTCAACGAATCAAGAGACAGCGGCTGCACTGGCTAGGTCATGTTATTCGGATGCAAGAGAATACTCCAGCTTTAAAGGTTTTCGATTCAGTATCCGCCGGTGGAAGTAGAGGAAGGCCTTCATTCCGTTGGAGAGATCAGGTGGAAAAGGACCTAGCAGCGCATGGTATCTCGAATTTTCGCCAAATAGTGAAAAGAAGAAACAACTGGCAAGTTGGTGTTAACTCGGCTATAAACGCGTAAAATAGATAGAGCTGCAGAACTTAATCGAGCAGGTATAATCTTTTATAAGAGTGTACAGCTGCTGGCGTGCCGATGATATTGATATTATCGACCTCAACACCCGCGCCGTTAGTTCTGCTTTCTCCAGGCTGGACAAGGAAGCAAAGCAAATGGGTCTGGCAGTGAACGAGGGCAAGACGAAATATCTCCTGTCATCAAACAAACAGTCGTCGCACTCGCGACTTGGCTCTCACGTCACTGTTGACAGTCATAACTTTGAAGTTGTAGATAATTTCGTCTATTTAGGAACCAGCATTAACATCACCAACAATGTCAGCCTGAAAATCCAACGCAGGATTACTCTTGCCAACGGGTGCTACTTCGGACTGAATAGGCAATTGAAAAGTAAAGTCCTCTCTCGACGAACAAAAGCCAAACTCTATAAGTCGCTCATAATTCCCGTCCTGCTATATGGTGCAGAGGCTTGGACGATGACAAAAACCGATGAGTCGACCTTACGAGTTTTCGAGAGAAAGGTTCTGCGAAAGATTTACGGTCCTTTGCGCATTGGCCACGGCGAATATCGCATTCGATGGAACGATGAGCTGTACGAGATGTACGACGACATTGACATAGTTCAGCGAATTAAAAGACTGCGGCTACGCTGGCTAAGTCATGTTGTCCGGATGGACGAAAACACTCCAGCTCTGAAAGTATTCGACGCAGTACCCGCCGGGGGAAGCAGAGGAAGAGGAAGACCTCCACTCCGTTGGAAGGACCAAGCGGAGAACGACCTGGCTTCGCTTGGGATATCCAATTGGCGCCACGCAGCGAAAAGAAGAAACGACTGGCGCGCTGTTATTGACTCGGCTATAATCGTTTGAGCGGTGTCTACGCCAATTAAGAAGAAAAAAAAGGAAGAAGATGTATATATATATATACTGACATATTCGACATAAGGTTTATTATATTCATTATACGTATGTATGTCGATCCGATTTTATCTTTACAAATAATACGCACCTGAGATTCACTAAGGTACCCCATATACCATCCCCAATCATATACAGACGTGTTCGAAATAATAAGAACAACAAAAGTGAATATCGAAATCATTGGATAAAATTTTCTCAGTAATATTTTATTGAACCTTTTTTTCTTAAAAGATATATACATATTGTGAGTATTAAAAAAATTGAAAATCTAGTCATCAAATACGCACTAACGTTTTTGTACTGCAAATTTTGTTGCATTGGGTCTTAAACAGCCTGTTCGAAAAAATAAGAATAAAGCATGAAAAATTATAACATTTTGAATTTTGAAATACATACAAATGGCCTTACATTTAATATGAAGTTGCTCCGCCACGATTTTTTATTACCTCGGCACATCTGGAATGCATGGAGTCTACAATGGTGCGGCATCTAGAGAGGGGTATATTTTCCCAAGTATTCTTTGCTGCTCTCCATAATTCTTCCAAATTTTGTGGCTTAGCATCCCTTATTCCCTTTTTTACATCCATCCATAAGTGTTCGATTGGGTTAAGGTCCGGCGACTGCGCCGGCCAATCCATTAACTTCACATTTTTGCTGCGAAACCATTCCTTAGCCCTTTTTGAGGTATGCTTTGGGTCATTATCCTGCTGATAGACCCAACGCAGTGGCATATCCTCTTCCGCATAAGGTAAAACCACGTCATCCAAAATATTATTAACATAGAAAACTACGTCCATAATTCCGGTGATCTTTATTAGAGGCCCAACAAAATTCCACGAAAAACAACCCCATAACATCAACTTGATACCTCCATGTTTTATAGTTTTCGTTGTGTATTTTGAATAAAATTGCTGTTTAGGAGGACGTCTAACGTACTGTTTTTCTTTACCAGAGTCGAATTGCACAACCTTTGTCTCATCGGTCCATAAAATATTATGCCAAATTGTTTTAGGTTCATTAATAAACCGTTTTGCAAATTCGAGTCTCCGTTTCAAATGTACACTTTTCAGTAAAGGTACTTTTCTAGGACTTCGAGCTTTCAGATTAACGGCGATCAACCGTTTTCTTATTGTGCTAGTCGCTATTGACAAGTTCATCTTTTATCTGTTTGGAAGTTATAAACGGGCGCCTTTTAACAATTCTTTTGATGAGCTCATCTTGCCTATGGGTAGTTGTTTTGCGTCTTCCTCTCATTTCAGCTTTCAACGACCAATTTTTACAGTTTGTTATCATTCCGTTTGAGACTCCTAAAAGCTGTCTTATATTGGCAAACGTTTTTCCCTCGGAAAGTAGTTTTTTTATAATCTCTCTTTCCTCTGTAGAACAATGAGGAGCTCTACCCATTTTTAAATAAATAAAAGCAATTTCCCGTATTCACTCGATTAAATTCGCGCACTGACTATAACATTAGGATTCACTAAAATGATATGCAGCTGACTTGCTAGAATTTTCGCAAATAACGGTATATAAGCAACCTACTTGATTTTGTTCTTATTTTTTCGAACAGGCTGTTTAAGACCCAATGCAACAAAATTTGCAGTACAAAAAAGTGAGTGCGTATTTGATGAGCAGATTTTCAATTTTTTTAATACTCACAATATGTACTTATAAATTTTGTAAGAAAAAAAGTTTCAATAAAATATTACTGAGAAAATTTTATTCAATTATTTCGATATTCACTTTGGTTGTTCTTATTATTTCGAACACGTCTGTAGAGTAAAGTCATTCGGATGTTACATGCTTGTTATATGTAAGCTAGGTTAAGTTTTCGTCCAATTTTATCCATGTTAGGCACAAAGATATACTGTTATCAGTAAAACACGCTTCAGATTCATTGAGATAACACACATCGTTGTTCAATCCATATTTAACACACATACACCGGTGCACACTAATTAGCACACCCTTACATATAGAAATAGTATTGCTTGAAAATTGAAGATAACGGTATTTTAAGAATATTTTTTATATTAGTATTTTTTATTAATACGTTGTTATTTGCGGTTAAAAATCCCGCATCTTTGCAAATGTTGAGGTGGGTTTGAAAGAAGTATGCCTTTATTTCATAAAAGCTTTTAATTAAAGCTGGCATTTTAATTAGCACACCATACACCGTCGAACTGTCATCGTAACCGGTTGCTTTTCGCTCTGTGCTTATTGAGTTTGTTAAAACGGTATAAAGGTTTGTTCTGCGTTTATATTACGCTCGTGCTTTGTTTGTGAATTAATTTTTTATCGTTTTATATCTTTTCAATCACTTAATTTCTTAATTTGTTAAACTAAAATTCGCGTTTACTATGGCCCCTGGGGCCACCAAATTAGGGGATAATAGGTTTTCCCTATTATCTCCAATAATGAAAAAGAAAAGAAAAAAACCAAATCCGATCCCGTTAGACCAATTTCCAGAATTACCAGTCTCAAACACGGATGATCCAAAATTTTTGGTCATGTCATCGCTGGACGACAACAAGCCACTTAATTCGTTATCATGCTTCGCTACGTATAAAGGTATTCAAGCAATCAGTAAGGAAGTAAGTAAAGTTACTGAGCTACGTGATGGTAGCCTACTGCTCTTTGTAAATAACAACAAAACTGCCAGCAAATTTCTTTCTGCAAAAATTTTACCTGGCGGAGGTCATATCAATGTCAAGCTTCATAATACTTTGAATACGGTTAAAGGCACCATATACGCCCCATTCCTGAATAACTTATCAGAAGAAGATATTGTTGATGGTCTTAAGGAGCAGGGTGTTTCTGCTGTACATAAGTTTTCACGAATTGCTGACGGCTCCCGTAATCCTACGGGTGTAGTTTTATTAACTTTTGATAAATACAAACTTCCTGAAAGAATTGATGTTGCCTGGAGGAACCTCACTGTCCGTCCGTATTACCCTAATCCTATGCGTTGTAAGCAATGTCAATTAATTGGCCACACAGCAAAATACTGCCGTAATTCACCTTCTTGTGTCTCATGTAACCTCCCTTCCGATCATACCCCACCTACTGAATGTAAGAGAATAATGTGTGCAAATTGCTCGGGCGACCACCCGGCATCATCTAATACTTGCCCTAAATATCAACAATCCAAAGAAATATTAAAAATTAAAACTATTTATAAATGTAGTATGCGTGAAGCTGTTACCAAGTATAAAATTCAATTTTCTCATACAACTTCTAATGCAAACTCTTTTGCCTCTATAGCTAAAATTTCTAACAATACTAATCAAATCAATAATGAAACAACACCTAATAACAAATCCAACAATCCTACCAAAACTAATCTAACAACAACTACAGACATCAATTCATCTAAACAATCCCTTCCAACCCATCCTACCTCCTCTTCTGTCACTTCTCCTTCCCCTCTCTTTTCCCCTTTATCCATCTCTGACTCTCCTCTCAATATCCTTTCCTCCTGTCCTATCACACCCTCCCCCACCCTCTCCTGCTCGCAAGATCCTCTTGCATTACCCAATTTTCCTTCTTACAATGAAGACATTTAGTTTAAATAAAATATTCGTAGCTTAACTTTTTTCTTTTATAAGTTTGCATATGATATGATTACACTTCTTCAATGGAACATTAACGGTTATGTTAATAATTATATTAACTTAGAGTTACTTATGGGATCGTACAATCCATCTATTATCCTGTTGAATGAAACTCACCTATCTTATAATGCCTCAGCTTTTACCCCTAGGGCTTATGTGAGATATTTTATTAAT
The DNA here is from genome assembly GCA_027475135.1 of Bactrocera correcta. Taxonomy (NCBI): domain Eukaryota; kingdom Metazoa; phylum Arthropoda; class Insecta; order Diptera; family Tephritidae; genus Bactrocera; species Bactrocera correcta. The sequence continues at coordinate 151,587,649 of CM050325.1, read as the reverse complement.
CTCCCACATAACACCACCAACAAGCAGGGAGTTGCCATCCTAGTTAAAAGAAATCTACCTCACGTATTACTTCCCATACCCCTTTCAATTTTTTCTTCTGTAGCTATTGAGATCCTCGCCCCCTATAAAATTTCAATCATCTGTGCTTATTCCCCTCCTGATCAATCATTTTCTACTACTGAATTTTTAAATCTTATTCCTTCCGGTTCAAATCCTTTTATCTTGTGTGGTGACTTCAATGCTTGGAGTCCCCTTTGGGGCTCTGCTTCGGCTAACTCCAAGGGACGTAGCATTGAGGATGCCTTACTAAGATCCAACTGCATTGTTTTAAATGATGGTTCCCCCACCCATTTTTCCACTCACTCTACCTTCACTAATATTGATCTTTCCATATGTTCTGCCTCCCTCTCCTCAAAAATATCCTGGTGTTGTATTGATGATCTCCATGGCAGTGATCATTTTCCCATCCTTTCCAAAATATCTACTTCTCGCCCTCATTCATTTTTTAAGCCCAGGATTCGGTTTAAAACTGATTCGGCTGATTGGGATAGGTTTGAAGAAGCCTGTTTATCGCATTCACGTTATTTCCCCTTTTCTTCCAATATTAATCAAGAGGCTTCTAGAATCCAAAAAATTATACGTTCTGCTTCTAACTATTCTTTTCCCCTTTCTTCTTCTTAACCAGTCAAGCTTGCTCCTCTTTGGTGGAATAATGAGCTTTCTGCACTAAGAAATCTGAAACAGATCGCATGGCATCAATTTAAACGTTTACGTTCTAGTGCAAACTTAATAGCTTACAAAAAATCCAATGCTTTTTTTCGCCATAAAGCTAAGGCTGCTAAGGTTCATTGTTTCCAAGAATTTACGAATAATATCACTTCTTCTTCGGATTCTAGAAAAATCTGGACTGATATGAAAAGACTGGCTGGTTTATCACCTTCTTCTCCTATCACTTATTTAAATACTCCTCGGCGCACTCTACTATATCCCAAAGATATAGCCTTAGAGTTTGCCACCCACTTTTCCAATATTTCTTTGGACTCCAATTTCTCTTCTGATTTTTCCTCTAGTAAACTTTCTTCTCTTTGCTCTCCTTACCTTCCTCCTTCCACCTTATCTCAATCAGCTGAATATTTAGATGCCGATATATCTGAACTTGATTTTAATTTAGCCCTCTCGTCAGTCAAGGGCAAAACTCCTGGCATTGATAAAATCTCTTACCTTATCATCAAGCACCTTCCTCCATTCCTTATATCCCGTCTAGTCAAACTTTACAATAGTATTTTTCTCAGTGGCAACTACCCTGTCCTCTGGAAGACTAGCGCGATTATTCCTATTTTAAAACCTGGTAAACCTCCTGGTGTGGTCAGCAGTTATCGTCCCATTTCCCTTCTTCCTTGCCTTGGTAAATTGATTGAAAAGATTATTGCTACTAGACTCGCCTGGTATGCTCAATCTAATAATCTCATTTCGCACAACCAAGTTGCGTTCAAGAGGGGGCAGGGTACGTTGGATGCTCTCCTGCACCTTGATCACTTTATCTCTGATAATCTCTCCCACAAAAATCATGTTTCTATTCTTTCTTTAGATTTCCTAAAAGCATTTGACAGGATTGGGATTCATGTAGTGTTAAGACAGCTTAGTAGGTGGAGAGTGGGTTCTCGTATTTTTAACTTTGTCAAATCTTTCCTATCCAACCGTAAATTAAGTGTTATCATATCCAATGTTTCATCCTCTGTTCTACCATTAGATAATGGTACCCCACAAGGGTCACCGCTCTCGGTGATCCTATTTACTATTGCATTTGATGAAATCAGTACCATTCTATCAGATTTTGTTACTATCCGGCATCAGATTTATGCTGATGATTTAATTTTATTCTCAAAAACTTCAAATTTGACTTCAGTAACAATTACTTTCTCTGAAATTTTATTGCGTCTTTCTCGTTGGTCCTCTACTTCAGGCACATCAATATCTTTTCCTAAATCGAAACTTTTTCATATTTGTAAAAAACATCAATGTACTATCCCAACGCTCACATTTGATAATACAAACATTTTGTGTACAGATAGTATTAAGTTCCTTGGTATTGTATTAGACTCTAAGTATACATTTAAGAAACATTGTCAGTATATAAGAAAAAGACTTTTTGTTAATTTAAATATTATTAAATACCTCTCATGTAAGCGCTCACTCATCGGCTCGGCTTTACTGGTCAACGTCACTAAAGCCCTCATCTCATCTGTAATTAATTATGGCTTGGAAATTTATGGACATCATTCTAAGAATCATCTAAAGATGCTTGCTGCGCCCTATCATTCTTCAGTTCGTTGTTCTCTTCGACTGTTTCCAACATCGCCAATTAAAAACATACTGACGGAAGCTGGCCTACCTTCTCTAAAAGATGCAGTGGAAGATAGCTTAAATAAGCTTTATTCAAAACTCATACTCAGCACGAACTTTACTATAAAAAAGGACTTTCAATCATCACTTTGCAGAAAGAGGTCTCCTAAAATACCGTCTTCTATTTTTAAAAGTGCTTTGTTTGCTAAAACCAATGAGTTGCCGCTTAAAATATTGCTGCCTTGCAGTAAATATATTCCACCGTGGAAAGTAAATGAATCTTCTTTCATTAGTGATCTTACTTTTTTTCGCAAATCCATCACTCCAAGCACTGTGTATAAATCTCGATTTTTGGAATTATCTGCGCACTTCAAATCTTTTGATTGGCAGTTTATATATACTGATGGCTCCAAATCGTCGCATACATCTTTTGCTGTAGTTGATGATAACCAACAAAGGATATCGTATGGTTTATTATTTCCATTTTGTTCAATTTTTACCGCTGAAGCTACGGGTATTCTCAAAGCTGTCCAGTATGCCCAACAAAACCTTGGTAAATTCATCATCTGTACAGATAGTCTATCGTGTTTTCAAGCTTTAAAAAACCGCAGTAACTACAATGACGTCATTATTGGCATTAGATCGCTGTTGTTTTCGTTAGCACATAGACTAAAAATAATGTGGATACCCGGTCACTCTGGAATCATTGGAAATACTTTTGCGGACTCGGTGGCTAAGGAGGTGTGCATCACTCCAACAACTACATCTGCCTTGTTTGTTAAGAGTGATATAAAACGGCTTATTATTCAACAAAGATCCACTAAATTGGCGCTTGATTGGATGAATTACAGACACCACTACTCTAGAATAAATTCAAATCGTATCAAACCATCCTTTCCGTCATCGCTTTCATCTAATTATATCATTCCATATATCAGACTTCGCATTGGCCACTCCATTATCACACACGCTCACATACTAAATGGCACTCAGATCAACCAATGCCCATTTTGTGATTCAGATTTAAATCTATTGCATCTTCTGCAACATTGTCCAGCACTTCAAACTCATAGAATGTCAAACTTCAACAATACTGATCCAATAATTTTATTGATGGATCCCTCAAGACAGCGACCTTCTTCGACGCATATAACATAACCAGTCGGCCGATAGCCCATGATGCTAGTGCTGCGTATTTTCTTAAGTTTGTATAATAATTGTATTATTATGTAAGCTTTTATAAAATAAAAAAAAATAAAATAAAATTAGCACACCTTTATATCAGAAAAGTTTTTAGTAAATCGTTTGATAGACAGCAGTATGAAAAATTTAAAATGGGACGTTGCAAGAGGAAAGATGCCTAATATTACACATGTTCCACGACTGGAAAAATATTAGTTAAATTGCTCGTTGCCTTAGAAGCTCCCGAAAAAAAATTCGAACCGCTCTCAGATATTACGCAGAAAGACCATAAAAAAAATATTCCCTCATTGTTCGTCAGGCACTTAAAGATTTTTTTGTAAAATGCACGAGGAATATGGCGAAAACATTGTCAGTAAGACTGTTAGACAATGACTCGTAAAACAACTTTCTAGGATGTCAAAGTTTAAAAACGCCAGGTTTTGTCAGGTTGCATATAGGTTCTCCTCTTTCTCTTTAAAATTTTGTAGTTTGGAGCGACAAATATAAACTCAACTTACACGGATCTGATGGAAAAACTTAAGTATGTGTGACACCCGCGACAAACAGACTTCTCCAATTCAACTGCAACGGACTCCAGAGTAAGATCGAGGAGATAGTTGCACTCATGAATCGGGAACGTGTATCGATAGCTGCGGTCCAAGAAGCCAAGCTTTCATATTGCACAACACCGTGCAGTATCGTCTAATCGAAGAAGACATAGACCCCAGGTATACTAGCCTAGAATGTCAGGGCATAGCTATCCGGTCAGGCGATGTCGAGCTCAAAATATTCAATATATACATCCCCCCAGTTACATGTTGCCCTACAGGATATCACTCGAATATAGGTGCGCTACTTAGTGGTGAAAACCGTATGGTACTAGACGACTTTAACGCGCACCACGATCTTTGGCATTCCTGCCTGTGAAATGATCGTAGGGGGATGGAGCTGGCGGAACAGATTGACGACTCGACATTCTGCACAATGAATGACGAAGCCCCCAGCAGAGTTATGGGCACCTGTAATAGCTCGCCTGATATTACCATTGCTAGTGGTGGTCTGATAAATAGCATAACCTGGCGACCTATGCTAACTCTCGCTTCAGACCATCTGCCCATAATTATCTCGATCGAGAAGCCTCCTGATTTCGTTTTGTGGACAACCGTACCTTCATTAACTTTAAAAAAGCTAATTGGTTCGGCTTTACGGAATTTGCCGAGAGCACCTTCAACGCTCTACCCATTCCTACGGACGTATGCGTTGGCGAGCGTCAATTCCGCAAGGTGATCGCAGCAGCTACCGCTCGCTTCATCCCGGCGAAGCAGCGGTTCTAGCTAACGAGCGCGACACCTTACGCCATGCCGATCCCGGGGATCCCCGAATAAGAGATCTCAATTTGGAGATTCGGCGTATGGTAAACCAGCATAAGCGGACGAAATGGATAGAGCACCTGAAGTCCTGCAACCTCTCCACCTGTGTGAGTAAGCTTTGGGCTACCGTCAAAGCTTTGTCTAATCCGAAGAGACATGACGACCGAGTTGAAGTTCAATTCAATGGTCATGCCTCTTCGGACCCGAAGAAGTGCGCGAGCTATTTTAGCCGGCAGTTTACACTGACAAAGCCAAGAGATGTGTTAACCGACGGCTGCGCAAAATGTCAAACAACTGCGCACCACTTACTTTCACCGATGAAGAGGTTCAGGGTGTCATCAAAAAGGCAAAATCTTCTAAATCCATTGGCCCTGATGGAATCAACATGCTAATGTTAAAGCATCTAGGCTCGACGGGAGTAAAATATCTCACCAAGGTCTTCAACCAGTCGCTCACCACTCTTCAAATACCCGATGTGTAGAAAGTCCGAAGAGTGGTCCCGCTACTGAAACCTGCCAAACAAAGTTATCGTCCGATAATTCTCCTCTCCCCAGTAGCGAAGACACTAGAAGCCTTGTTACTGCCGACCTTCACTCACCACCTGAGCCTAGCCAGCCACCAGCATGGATTCCGCAAAGTGCACAGCACCACCACAGCACTTAGCGTCATAAACGCCCAGATAGTTCGTGGCCTCAACCAGAAACCACCCTGCGAAAGAACGATCCTCATAGCGTTGAACCTGTCAAAAGCTTTTGACACGGTCAATCACACAAAGCTACTGCAGGACATCGAAAAAACCACTCTTCCTCCAGGGCTAAAGAGGTGGACCATGAACTATCTGAACGGTCGTCAGTCATCCGTACTATTTCGAGGTGAAACATCTAAACCGAGAAGAATTAAACAGGGGGTTCCGCAGGGTGGTGTCCTCTCCCCATTACTGTTTAACTTCTATATCTCGAAACTTCCTCAACCACCAGAGGGGGTCTCCATAACCTCGTACGCAGATGACTGCACGATATTGACGTCGGGCAATGGAATCGATGGCATGTGTTCGAAAGTAAACAACTACCTCTCCGACCTTTCTCGTTTCCTCACTGCACGAAACATCCAACTTTCACCCACCAAATCCATAGCGACCATATTTACAAACTGGACGAAGGAGTATAGACTTGAACTTAATATTGCAGTCGATGGCGTCAAAATCCTGACTGTCAATAACCCTAAGATTTTAGGCGTAACCCTCGATAGTCTATGCTCCTTCTATCCCCATACGACCGCGATTATCGCCAAGGTACAAAGCCGCAACAAAATCCTCAAGTCGCTATCCGGCAGCACATGGGGAAAAGACAAAGAAACGTTGCTGGCAACTTACAAGGCAATCGGCCGGCCGGTATTCAACTACGCAGCACCTATATGGTCGCAGATGAGGAAACTTCAGACCTGTCAGAATGGAATGTCTCCCATTGAACACCTCCACAGTGAGATGCGCATGCTACCTGTAAAGGAGCATACCTCTGCGAATGGTAGGCACCTTGTCGTGGTGCAGAGGCTTAAACCGCAGCACAGCACGGCATCTCCCAGCCGCCAGGGGCGATGCTGAAAAGGATCTCTCCTGGGGGCTGGCGGAAGCCGCATGTGCGCGGTGACCAAGAGCTACCACCTCCTAATCCAGGGTGTTATGCGACCCGTGCCCATTGGATGGTTTGCAGCCAGGAGGTGAATTCGGCTGTATTCGTACGGAGCCTTCCCAACACCGGGCCGCCTTGGGAAGTAACGGTGGCCTTACTGCGTCAAGGGGCTCTGGCGCAGCGGACTTTCTGAATTCCCCTTACAATGACTAGACCGGGAGGCTCACAACACGGGCCAAACGGTCGTAAGAACAAGATGACAAAACAACAACAACAAACAACAACAACTACAACGGCAACGACCCAAGCAATGACAACGGACAACAGCAGCAGCAGCGGTAGTACCGCTGGTAGGAGTGGCCCATGGGCTAAACGTAAGACGTTTAAATTCATGGAGGCGTTGACGCCGCAAGAACGGGAGCTCTTTGAAGAGCACGCTCGCGACGACGACGACGTGCCCTCCTGCAGCGGAACTCAGCGCAGTGTGTCTACCGAGACCACGGTAAGTCGCGCAAATGCTGCCCCCGCAACCCCCTTGAGCAGGATCGACTGCGGAGAGGAGGGTGGTTTCACAAAAGTGGAATCTAGGGGTGAACGGAAGAGGAAACGGCAACGAGGGAACATCCCCTGTACCCCGAAGCCAGGACAGCCAGGAGGCCACGACGACCCACGAAGAACAGGAATGAGCGGGGCCACTCTCAAGTGGTACCTAAGATTCCTGGAGGACGGCCTGTCACCAGAGTCAGCTGAACAGCGGGCTCTGAGCAGGAGCAGCGGGAACAACCCCTCTCCCAACAGCGTTCAACGCACAGGCATCAATGGTGGGTCGGCAGCAACAAGGCGCAGAAATCGAAGGCGTCGCCGAGCCCAAGCAGCCGCGTCGGAGGCACGGAGCGAAGCAAGGCCGGCGCCCCAAGAAGCATCAACGGAGAAGAGGAAGAGTGGCCAAATAACGCCACAGGAGCCACCAAGCCCCAAAAGACCACGGGAGGACAAACCACAGGAGGCCAGTGGAAAACGCTCCAACCCCATCCAGCAGCCGGTGAAAACCACAAGCCGCAAATACTCGGAGGCAGTGAGTAGCATCCGATTGGCAGTGTTGCCCCACAACTACCCGGCGGAGGCCCTGGAATCCGAACAGCTAACGGACCTCCAGGACTGCCTTGTAAATGCCCTGTCTGTCGGTGTCGGCTTCACGGGCGCCTTCAATGGCATTTACTTCAAGGGCGGCATGCTGCTGGTCTACTGCCAAGAGGAAAAGTCGGCCACCTGGCTAACGGAGATTGCGCCAAGGCTAGAGGGTTGGAAGGGTCCGGCCCTGTGTGTTAAGAGAGGGGAGGACATACCGCAGCTGCATAGCATGGTGGCGTTCTTGACAAGAAGCGCAGACAAGGGCTTCGACTTCGCGCTCAGTCTGGTGAGAAACCAGAACGAAGGTTTAAGTACCTCAGCGTGGAAGGTCGTAGCAAGCAGCATTGAGGGTTCTGGGTGGAACCTCAACATTACGATGGACAACCAGTCATACAAGTATATTAGGCAGAAGGGATTCAGGCTGAATTTCCGCTTCGGCAAGATCATCGTGAGGCCATGGAGGCCCAAAACGACAACAAATGAGGGAACCGCGACGGGGATGACCGCAGCACCGGCTCCACCCGTAACCCGCCCAGCAGCGCATGAAGCGACTGCAGCTGTGGTTTCGGGAGGGCAAAGCGTGTCCCCCAATGAACCTATCTCGGCTGGACAGGCTGGGACCACCGCCGCAAACACAGATGGAAGCAGCAAGCTCCCGAACGAGCAGGATGTCATGCCAACCACCCAAGAGCTCCTGGAGGGCCTGGAGATGCAGGTTGATGAAGAGACAGCGGACGAGGACCTGTCTCTCACCGAGCCCACATTATAAGCTCCGGAACGGGCATAGAAGTGGCCCGGGGTGAACCTACATCACGCATCGGCGGCCTCGGCGGTCATCGTGAAGAGGTTCATCTCGGATAACCTGGGCATCCTTCTAATCCAGGAACCTTGGGTGTTCAAAGGAGAGGTAAGAGGCCTCAACTCGAGGAAAAGCAAGGTAATCTGGGATCTCTCTAGCGAGAAGACTCCGTTCTTGTATAGTCGTTAGAGCCGATATAGACTTTTTCTGTATTTCAGAGTTCCTAACGCAAGACCTAGTGGCGGTGCAGGTGAAGGACAAGGAAGGGTCGGACTTCGTCCTCGCATCCGCTTACTTCCCGGGAGAGACAGTTACAAAGCCCAACCCCCGAAACACGGTACACTAGGCCGGATCGCTCAGACGGCACCTAAACCTGCCTGCAATAAGGGGGGATTGGCCTTTTGCCAAGTCACAACGGCTTTCCAGGCCCTTCTGCAGAATAGGCGCCCTCCTCCGACACCTGTGGGGCAGAAGACTGCCAAGGCGTTGTCGCATATCCCTAAAGGAGGACCAAAAAAGACAGGATGGGACCTACACGACAAGCGCGGAGGAGAGGGCAGTAACACTCCTACAAACGCACTTCCCGGAGACGGTTCAAGCTGACCTAACCCCCAACACCGGTCACACGTAGGCCGGATCGCTCAGACTGGCTGACTGCAAGGAACCTGTTCACTGCAGACTCAGTCAGGTGGGCACTGGCCTCCTTTTCAAGCTACAAGTCACCGGGAGTGGACGGCGTCTTCCCGGCCCTTCTGCAGCAAGGTATGGACATCCTCCTACCACACCTGCTAGGGCTGATGAGAGACAGCCTGGCGTTGTCGCATATCCCTGAACCATGGAGGATTGCCAAAGTAATCTTCATCCCCAAGATAGGAAGGAGGGACTATTCGCTGGCCAAATCGTTCCGGCCTATAAGTCTGACCTCCTTTATGCTGAAGGGGATGGAAAAAGTAATAGACTATCATATCAGATCGGAGGCGCTGAAGACCACACCCCTACATGCCGGGCAACACGCGTACAGAGCGGGTAGATCCACAAACTCCGCTCTGTACCAACTCACGTCCGAGCTGCAAGATTCGCTGGATAACGGCGAGGTTGCGATCTGCGCCTTCCTTGATATTGAAGGTGCCTTCGATAATGCGTCTCATACTAGCGTTATCAAGGCACTCGAGAGAAGGAACGTCAACGCCCAGATACGCAGATGGATAGAAGCCCTTCTGCTCAATAGGGTTGCAGAAACAACAGTGGGTAACAGCAAGATTCGTCTTGGCACCACGAGGGGCTGCCCACAGGGTGGAGTACTGTCCCCTCTGCTTTGGAGCCTGATAGTAGACGAACTACTCGAGTTACTCACAAGCAATGGAATCCGCTGTCAAGGGTATGCGGATGACATTGTCATAATGGCGAGAGGCAAATTTGAGAACACCCTCTGTGACATTGTTCAAAGGGGCTTAAACTTGGCGAAAGGATGATGCAGCACGGTAGGGCTAAACATCAATCCAGCAAAAACCACCGTGATCCCATTCACTAAGCGGAGATCTCTTCCGGGCCTGAAATCCCTAACAATTGGAGGTACAGAGGTAGAAATGTCTAAGGAGGTCAAATACCTTGGCCTCAACTTAGACTCAATGCTGAAATGGAATAGGCATTTGGACCTAACGCTGTCCAAAGCAACTAGAGCACTCATGATTTGCAGACGTCTGGCCGGTAGATCATGGGGATGCAAGCCAAGTATCATCAGATGGCTGTATACCATGGTAGTTTAAAGGGCCCCTAGTCACCTACGGAGCGGTTGCCTGGGCCACCAAGGCTGCGCAGCCCTCTGTGATACAGAAACTATCAAAGCTGCAAAGACTTGCATGTGTCTGTGCCTCGGGAGCAATGCGCACATGCCCCACGATGGCACTGGAAGTCATCCTAGAGCTTACACCGCTACATCAGGTGATAAAGCTAGCAGCAAAGCACACAATGTTACAGATCTCAGCAGAAGGCTGCGGAAGAGAGGAAAATAATGTCCTCCAGACAGATGGGCGCTCTAGCGGAAAGCACACCGCTAGCCCTCTTCCCAAGAGACGGCACAATAAGGAAAATAAACCTCATGAAAAAATTCAACGTAACTCTAGGCAGCAAGAAGGAATGGAACGATTCCACGCTGGAAAGGCTGCTAGAAGATAGTACCATTCAGTGGTACACTGATGGCTCGAAAACACCGGAAGGTATTGGAGCGGGTATTGCGGGACCGCGGACTAAGCTGTCCATACCCATGGGTCGCTTCCCAAGCATCTTCCAGGCTGAAGTTCTTGCCATCAGTCAATGCGCCGAAATCAACCTTAGCCGCAACTATCGCAATCAGCGCATAGCAATTTTCAGCGATAGCCAAGCGGCACTAAAGGCGATCTTATCATACGAGACCAGATCGCGTTTAGTCGAAGAGTGCATAGGAAGGCTTAACCGCCTGTCCATGTGCAACCGGGTGCACCTAATTTGGGTACCGGGACACAGGGGAGAAGAAGGGAATGAGAAGGCCGACGAACTGGCTCGCAAGGCGGCAGCGTCCAGGATGTTGGGACCAGAGCCGTACATGGCAGTAGGACCCCACACTCTTAAGGAGCTGCTCCGCACGGAGGAGAGAGAGGAAAGAGAGCAGTACTGGCGGCAGGCAGCAGGCATGCGCCACGCCAAGCTGCTCCTAGGCGGGTACAACCTCTCCAGGTTTAAAGAAGTAATTAACCTCCCCCGTGAGAAACTTCGTCTCCTTGTCGCAGTCTACACAGGGCACTGCAAGCTCAGGAAGCACCTGTCCAACTTGGGCATGGGCTCCAATGCAAGCTGCCGGTTCTGCGAGCTGGAACAGGAGACACCAGCACACCTAATCCTAGATTGCACAGCAATCTGTAGGAAGAGGCTCAAGGCCCTGGATTCCATCTATATCAGCGGGGATCACATCACCACCCTAGCACCCGGCAAACTACTGGAACTATTCAGGCTGCTGGGGCTCTGGGAGGTCATGTGATATAGGAGAGGGCACAATAGACCCTAGGTCGCGGTGCAGAACCTCAATTTTAATCTATTCTATTCTATTCTAAAGGAGCATAATCAACTCCTCTCCAGGCAGTTCCTGCTGGGTTTCCGTAAGAATCACCCTTGCAGCCACCTGCTTAGAGCGGAACCGCCTCCCAGGATCGTCAAGAGGTCATTCCTCAACTATGTCGACGACATCGAACAGTACGCCGACCAGACTTCGGACGCAACAAACTATCGACAGGTACTGACCGCCATTCACAGTGGAGCCATCAACACCTTCACCGACTCCCTTCCCGTGAATGGCGTTCTTGGAGTCAAACCACCACCTATTGCAGACGAGGAGCTCCAGTTGCCGCGAGAAACGCGAGTGACCCTAGCACAGCTTCGTTCTGGATACTGTAGCAGGTTAAACTTCTACTTATCCAGAATCGACCCCGACATACCTAATGTATGTCCTGCATGCAACGAGTCTCTTTGCATGCCCTACAAACCCTACCCATCTAACACCCCCATCCCCTTGGTCCGACCCCGTCGAAACAGCACGTTTCTTAAGCCTACCGTTAGATGACCTCGACGACAACACAAACAACCCTTACCATTACAAAGGGGATTAACAAACCGTTAACAACAACAGTATGTGTGACGCCCTCAAATAAAGAATTTGACCCAAAGTATACAAGGTAAGTTAGGCGGTGTTACGGTGTGGGATTGCTTTACGAAGTATGCTGTTGGTTCCACAGAGCATTAACAGGCAAGCTACATTCTGTAGCATACCAGAACTTGCTTGAAAATCTTATCGTACCGTTTTTGGAAGACATACCATTATCTGTATACACACAACCTATACTTTAATTCCTCCTGTTTTTTTCAGTTTTACTTAAATTTTTTGTTAATTTTAGTGCACATGGGAGGGTGTGCTAATTAGTGTGCCACCCTTGTATGTACATCTTATTTTCAGGAAAGGATTATCTCCAAATTTCAATTATATCTCAAACAGTGAGCGATATTTTCGGTAAAAAGTCAGTTAAAGGTACTGAAGTCCGCATATTCGGTACTTAGGGGCTTAAAAAGTTTTGGTTCGATTCGGACAATTTTTGGTCATAAGATTGCATATTGCAAAACGACTGTTCAGGAAAAGTTTTATTCTGCTTCATAAATTAGTGCTTTATTTGTGTCCTTTGTAAAGCAAAGGATCAGATGGAATTTAAATTGTATTATATGGGAAGTAAGTGCGGTTGCAATCCGATTTTGCCCATTTTCGCACTGTTACATGGGAATGTGAGAATAATGTCACGTACTAAATTTGGTTGAAATTTTTTTTAGAAATTTCTAAGAGTAACGTTATATGGGGAGTGAAGAGTGTTATCTTACAATTTCAGGGATTTCTTCCATGTTTACAGTGTCGTTAGGGGTGTTTGTCTTGAGCGAATTTGGTTTTATTGCTTTATAAGTGCTTTAGGAGATATTTACCTTTAACCAATTTGATGGAGGCATCACGCCTTTTAGCCCACAGGTATCTCTTGTTACTGTGATTCCTTTAGTTTTAGATGAAGCAAACAAATCTGTACATACTCTATAGCGATTTTAGATTGTGTTAAAGTTGTTAGTTACAGAAATATTGTCGAAAACATTTGTCAATTAGCTGACTATTTTCAATACAGCTTGACCGAACTTGTAAATATAGCCAAAACAGTACATGTACATATATTAAATTAGGTTCAAAGTCGATATTCTTGTAAGTTGTATATTGATTCTACAATTGGTTCATCTATTTCTTTACTAGGAGCTACCGCAATTGTATGAAAGCATGACAATTGTATGACATGCCAAAGCATTTGGCAATTGGCGCAAAAAAAAATAATAATTAATTATTAGTTAATATATAAATAATATTTCCACGGGAAAGTAGGCAAGTGTTTCTGAATGGCGTTTAGAAAACAAAACATTTAAATAGTTTTAATCAAACGTTTCTTTTTGAGTTTCACTTACGTAATAGTATCGGAGTTTCGATTAATTTCTGCTCCAGACTGTCCTTCACGGCCTGCATATTTGCACAAATTTCCTTTGAATGCGTCAACTCGCTAGTCAAACCGGCTATTTCATTTTTCAAACGTGTTAATTCATGTTCATAATTTTTTTCCCGCATTTCGGAATTCTGTCTTAGCGTTACCAGTTCGCTTTGGACATCTTGTAAAGCATATTCATAATCTCTAATAGTATTTTGCAGCGAGGCATTGTCAACTATTTCTGTTCTAGTAGCAGTAGGTGTAGTGATTGATTCTTGGGAAATACTAGTGTCCACTAATGTTTCCATCGGTGGCTCTGGATCTGGTTGTACATACATTACTGGTGGCACGTAACTGCCGAAATCGACTTTAGATGTAAAATTCGGTGCTGATTCTGGTAGATGTGGCACCTGTATCAGATCTGAGAAATATTGTAGAGGTCGTACATTGTCATAGAATGCTTTGATTTTAAAAAATAATTCACGAAAGCGATCGCGGTGGCCGGTTAAAATGTCATTTGGCAGTTTATCGTGCAACTTGAACATAACTCGTACGCATAAATCATATAAGGGATTCGAATCTTGTATGAGCGTAATTAATGGTGCTAGACGGCATTGACCTTGCGGTGTCATGGAAGACATGCGATATGCATTGATGGAAGTAAATACCCGCAATTGAACCTCTAAAATTTCATCCAAATAGTCAAAAATTTCAACACATAGCTGAAAACTGAGAGAAAAGATATTAGTTTTATCTATATCATTTCATGTTACACTTTAAGCTAGGTGTCAATCTACTATGTTGTTACAGGTAGATAAAAAATTTTGAATAAAATTTATAAAAGAACTTTATTTTAAAAGCTTAATTTGTATGACAGTTATGTATATCCCACACATAGATCCGATCTGAACAATTTTTTGCAATGTTGTCTTGCCAAAAAGGCAGATGAAATTTTTGTGGAAATATCTCGTTAAATAATGAAGCTTTTCACACAAGGACACAATTTGGAACAATCAAGCATGGCAGGATCTGAGTATAAAAATGGTATTGGTGTAAATTGTAACATTTTTTGTAAACAACTTGCTAATTTCTATCAATAAAAGTGTTTAAATTTATATTTTCTAAAATTCAACTATTGAGTGTGCGTGGCTTGGATTTATAATAATTTTTAGACTTTATTTTAACTTTTATATCCACTAAAACTTCACTAATTCGTTTTTACACATTTATTTTGTATTAAATAGTACAAAACTACCATTAATTCAAGATTTAACTTTGGTTGAAATCTATTTATTCATTCAAAAGGGAGTATTATATAAAATTCATAAAATGAATTGTTTAATGTTATTTCAATTAAACAAGCAATTTAAATAGTAGAATTTTTGAACTTTAATTGCAAATATCTCAAAAACCATAAGTCAGCAGCAGTTATATACATAAGTATTTATAGGTAATTCAAAAATGTGCATATTAGCTATATAAATTTGACTACTTAAACTTACTATATATTGATATCATCGACAGCAGCCTTTTCAATTTCTTTGAAGTCTATCAGCAGAGAACCTGGAAACAATATATTTTTCTCATGGAATTCCAATTTTGTTACAATCAGTTTACTGTAGGCTTGTATGCAATTTCCAACACCGTCTTGCAAATGTCCCCACAATTTTCCCATTTCCAAAATCATTTTCTTATGCATTAGTGAATCCTTAATAGTACTGGCGTGACCTTCTCGCAGCACCTTATGTAGTAGGTGACAAAATTTCCATGCCGTAAATCTATTTTCCATAAGTGGCTGTCGCGTGAAAATCATCCATAGGGATTTCGCTTCTTTAACGCGATGTGTTGTTATAATTATGAAACGAGCGTGCTTCATTTTGAGCGGGGCTTCCATAGGGTTTAATGCCTTGTTAACACTTGTAGACTTAATGAATATAAAAATACATAATATGTATAATATGTAGGAGCATATCACTTATATTAGATCACTATTTTTCACAATTCCAAATTTAATTACCATGTTGAACATTTCTTTGTCGTAGGTCGGCGCCATTTTTCGCAGTCTTTCCTTAAAATCGAATTTATTTTAATTACTTAAGCTTAGTTGATAGATTAGCATTAATTTGCATCACATGCAATTTCAACGATTTCAATACACAATATGCACAAAACTTGCCACACCTTAGAGCACTTCAGAATTTATCATATAAAATTTTGTATAGGTTGTGAAAAAATTTGGAAACGAATAACGCACGACGAAACCAGATTATAAAAAGTATCGATAGGACGTTTATCTTATCTTCCAATACCATTATTCAGTGCACTGCTCATTGCTTTGATCAAGTAATTCCCCAAATGCTATGATGTCAGCAACTCATATCTTTTTGGGCTAAATATTTCTTGTATCATTGAGATACCGATATAAACAATTAAAACTAACAATTTATGCCATGTATTGTTCAAGCACATCATATGAAGTGCAATGTTGCCGGTTGACTGCGTTTGGGTAATTGTAATTTTCACTTAATCAGACCATAGATGTTGCATATGTACGCACAATATTAGCAAATATTATTAAACAGAATAGATAGAGTATTGTTTTATTCTATGTTTAAAATCATTTAAGCTACCAATGGAATTTTCTGTTTTCATAAAACTCTTCTGAGTACAAACTTTATGTATTTAATTTTTTGAGAGTTAACGATTTTCATTTTAGTTTTGTATTTGTACATTGCCTAAGAGTAGGAAATATTATCTGGTAGCATTGTAGTTAGATTTTAAAGTGCCCATACACGACACAAAAGTGCGTTCGATGCGCACCGATCCATGTTGTGTGCGCACAAAATGGCAAGTGTTAAGAGGGCCTGCTTTAAAGGCTTAAAAAAATCGATTTTTTGAGGATCTTTTTGCGAAGGAAAGAAATAATTGATTCAAGCGAAATTTCTAGGCTTTATAGTTATATATTTGAACATCTTTCACAAATTTTTTGGATACGAATTCTTTGATATTCTGCCTGTGGGAAGCAATTGCCCGATGCATTTCGCATGTGCATTTTTTGGACGGCGGGCAGGATGTAGGTCGCAATTTCTATCGGAAACAAAAAATTCAAAGAGATTCATATTTTTTAATAATTTATCTTCTAGTTAAACTAAAAAGATTCAAAAAAAAAAGTGAAAAATTTTACAATTTTTTTAAAAATTGAAAAAATTGGTTTTTGACCAAAAAAAATGTTACTTTATTTTGTTTAAAAATATGTTCAAACTTGACTTTTCTTAATTTTTTTTAGTTTAAATAGAAGATAATTTTATGCCAATGATGATAAACTTTGCCCTAATTCCATACGACGTTCAGTTTTTCCTATCCTGCTTAGCGGGCAGGATAATCGTAAAAATTAAAAACCCAGAAATCGAGCTTCAAAGTTTTCGCTTTTTGCCCAATCGCTCATATATCTGTTAGACTGTCGTTCGCTATTTCCCTTCTAGCTTCGACAATATTTCAAATTCCAATCTATGTATAACTTTGGGGAAATATTGTTAGACAATTTTTAAAGAGATTTAGGCAAAAAAAAAAATCGATTGTTTAAAGCTTCGAAAGCAGGCTCCCCCCTTAATAAAGATTTTGTATCAGAATTTATTGATCTTATAAAAAATGAAGTGGCAATTTGGCAAACGAAAAGTAATAAATATAATAATAAAATTGATAAAAATAATAGTTGGAATAACTTATTAACGAAATACAAAGAAATAGATAAAAGTGCTACATTAGAAATTGAAAGAAATGTTCCGCTTGCCTGTCGCACATGTTCACTGTGTGAAAAACGAACGCAAATGGATTTGTGTTTTGTGTATGGACGAAACGAATTCACACAGATCGAACGCACATTTGTGTCGTGTATGCTCACTTTTACAGATTGAGATGTAATCAAAACAAAAGTGATAATATAAATAAATATGTTGTTACTCATCACGCGAATAATTTTATTTAGTTCTATATTTACAAGCAATAAACATTTGAAAATATATGGTGTACAATGCAGGCATGCTGAAGAAGTTATATTTGAAAGTAAAATATTGGAAAATGAGTACATCGTACAATACCGGCATTACTATTTTCCTGCCGCAAGAAGGAAATATTTAAACGCTGCCTTTCGACGAGCTAATGTACATAATTACTTAAGACAATACAAGAAAATATAATATTTATTATTTTATGTTTTTTATTAAAGATTTTAAAATGGAATCTAGTTGAGCGGCAGAATGCTGCCCTTAATTACCCTAGCGATTTTGATTTGATACAATTAAAATACAGCGATTTACCGACCACACAAATATTACAGCTCGAACTGCATCCACTTGTTAAAAAAGTATCGCCTCAGCGTAGCGTGGAAAGAATTCTAAATTATAATCAGACACGTGAACGTATAGGTCGACAAATTTTACGTGCAATTCCGACACAAATCACAACTATGCTACAAGCTAATGTTTTGTGGGGCATGGGAATTACGGGCGCTGGCGTAAAGGTAGCCGTATTCGATACCGGCTTAGCAAAATCCCATCCACATTTTCGACGTGTTAAGGAACGCACCAACTGGACAAATGAGAAATCTTTAGACGATGGTGTCAGTCATGGCACATTTGTTGCAGGTGTTATTGCATCAGCTAAAGAATGCTTAGGACTGGCACCGGATGTAGAGCTGCATATATATAGAGTCTTCACTAATTCACAGGTAGCTGTAATTGTTTATAGTGAAAAGTTGTTTATAAATATTATTTGTTTATGCCCCAATTATAACAGGTTTCGTATACTTCATGGTTTCTGGACGCCTTCAATTATGCTATTTTTAAGAAAATCAAAGTGCTAAACTTAAGTATAGGCGGTCCAGATTTTTTGGATCATCCATTTGTGGACAAAGTTCTCGAATTATCCGCTAATAAAGTTATAATGATTTCTGCAATAGGAAATGACGGTCCACTGTTTGGCACACTCAACAATCCCGGCGACCAGAGTGATGTCATAGGTGTTGGTGGTATTAATTTCGAACATAAAGTTGCCAAATTTAGTTCCAGAGGTATGACAACTTGGGAACTACCATGGGGCTATGGTAGACTGAAACCAGATATCGTTACATTTGGCAGTCAGGTTAAAGGCAGTAATGTTCATGGAGGCTGCCGTTCGCTCTCTGGCACTTCGGTAGCTTCACCAGTTGTTGCTGGCGCTGTGGCTTTAATTGCTAGTGGTGCGTTATCAAAATTGAATCTCATTAATCCCTCGTCAATGAAACAGATATTGATGGAAGGCGCTGAACGTTTGCCAGATAACAATATGTTTGAACAGGGACATGGCAAACTAGATATCTTAAAGAGCATGCAATTACTCTTAACATATGAGCCCAAAATAACGCTTAGTCCTGAATATTTGGACACAACAGAAAGTTATATGTGGCCATACAGTTCGCAGCCGATATACTATGGTAGTATGCCCATAATTGTTAATGTCACCATATTGAATGGCATTGCAGTTACGGGCGTGATCAAAGATGTACCCCTCTGGCATCCACATACCGATAAGCACGGAAATGTTTTAAATGTTGCTGTGTCCTATTCTACGAATCTGTGGCCCTGGTCTGGCTGGATGTCAGTGTACATAGGTATTGAACAGAAAAATAAATATATGAATATTAAAACAATTACTTGGAAAAATTATTATTAGTATTTCTTTTTGATTTTCAGTTGTGAATGAAAAAGGTGATAATTTTAAAGGAGTCGCTGAAGGTCATATTAGCCTAGAAATTGAGTGCTTACAAGACCAACAAGAAAGCAAAATTGTGACCAAAATCGATTTTCCACTTAAAGTGACTGTCATACCAAAACCGCCCAGAAACAAACGTATAATATGGGATCAGTATCATAGTTTGAAATATCCGCCAGGCTATATACCGCGTGACAATCTGAAAATCAAATCTGATCCTTTAGATTGGCGCGCAGATCATCTACATACAAATTTTCGAGATTTGTACACACATCTGCGAAATGCTGGTTATTATATAGATATCCTACGCATGCCATATACTTGTTTTAATGCTAGCGAGTATGGTACGCTGCTTATCGTCGATTCGGAAGAAGAATTTTTCGATGCAGAAATCAAAAAAATAGAAAATGATGTTTACAATGAAGGTCTTAGTGTTGTTGTCTTTGCGGATTGGTATAATACAACTGTGATGAAGAAAATAAAATTTTTCGATGAGAATACACGGCAATGGTGGATACCGGACACCGGTGGTTCCAATATACCTGCACTTAACGAGCTTTTAAAACCGTATGGAATTGCTTTCAGTGACTTTGTCGCAGAAGGATTTTTCGCAATGGGCGATCATTCCATGTATATAGCTAGCGGAACAACATTAGCGAAAATTCCACGTGGAAATGATGATATTGTTATTGGCGCCGAACTCCACGATCAGGGATTTGAGGTAAATTTCGTTAACTTACTTATATAAAATAATAAATAAATAAATATATTCGCCTTTAAGATATTGGAAAATTCGAATAAAGCTGACAATAAAAAAATATTCAAGCCTATACTTGGTCTCTTTCAAGCTCAAATTGAATTGCGCAAACAATATTTAACGGTAAATGCACAAACGGTGACTAGCTACGAAGAGAATAATGTCGAACAACCCAATATTGATGCAGAAATTTCTGCTGAAAGAAATCCCATATTAAATAAACGTATATTACTAAACATTGACAAACAGAATAGACCTGACAATGCGAACTCACTTAATAAGCTAACGGAAAATAATTCTAAAAACTTAAAAGGAGTGCTCGAAACTTTGTCCATAATAAGCAGCAGTACAAGCGGGCGCATCGCAGTTTTTAGCGATTCAAATTGTTTGGACTCTATTCACCTGGAAAAATCATGTTTCTGGCTCCTAGATGCCATTCTGGAATATACTATGACTGCTTATAAATCGGAGGTGCTACAAAAACTAAATCGCATTGCCGAGTTTTATAACAATGATGAAGATCTGCTACCGCTACGTTTATACAGTAGTAATTTGCATTTGCATTCTAAAGTAATCGATTCGATTAACAAATTCATCAAAAAAGAGACTGAAGCTTGCGAAACACTCAACTGGCTACAGCCGCTAGATGTCAATGGAGCGGATATAAAACTTACTAGGAAGCGTTTAAAGCAAATCGACTTAAATTTATTAAAAACTAGTAAAGGTAATGTTATTCTTAAGAATTATGATAATCATTCTTAGAGTAGAAATATTTTTTAAAAAGGATTTTTTAATTATTTCTATTACTTTAATATTTTTATGTTTTTCGTAGATCACAAGGTCGTCGAGTTATTAAATCCAATATTCGAAGCTAAACATAATACTTTGTCATTAGAGGAGGATGACGAGAGAACAATCAAACTATCTCTGCTATTCATTATGGTTTTGACAAGTATTGTTCTTATATTCTTTATAAAATGCTTTAGAAGAAAAAGTGGCATATAGTAGAACATTTATAATATTTTTTTATACATTATTTATTTAAGTTATAATAATAAAAATCGCAACGCATTAATTCTAAACTTGTTTGTTTCACTTTTAAAATGTAAGGAGAAGTTAATGGCTTGGTTGAGCTTTAACATATACCGCATATAGTTTCATACGTAACCTCCAAATGGTATCGGGATCTTAAGAGACCATTTCTATTTCCGCTATCATGAACCGAATTGAAAAATAAAAAAAAATATCCCAAATGTTGAATTAATAATATCGGATAGGAAAAAAGTTTTAATCCCAAGGTTATACCTAAAAATTAAAAAGGAACCTTTTTAGAAAAGCCTTAAAAAAAAAAAAAAAATCTAATAGAATATGAACTTAGGTATTTTTGTCTTATTTGTATTTAGGTACTTCTAATTATAATCAGTTAAAAATATGAAATATACTATATATTTTTTCATTTTCTTTCTCGCTTTTAATTTGAAAAAATATTTTTATTATTTGTTTTTCCAATTTTTAAGTTAAGAAATATTTTCTCAATTTTCAATCAATCAATCCAAGGTGTTTGTGATAAAAAAAATAATGCCGGGTCAATTTTGAAACAGATTTTCTAAATCAGTTGGTTATTGCTCTCGTTGTTGTATAGGACGTATCATCCCAACATCTGTTGGTAATGGCTCATAATCATGTTTGAAAGTGCACCATGAGTGTGGTCCTTCGAGGTACTTGCTGTGCTGAGGTTTTTCGTCAGTTGATAATTTATGGCCTAGATAGCATTATACATTTATTCAACGGAATCACAATTTCTTTTTATTGCTAAGTCATATTAAACTGTCAACTTATCGATCTTTCCACAGCAAGAGTTTTTTTGTCTTTGTCTTTTTTCAACTGTTTCAACATTTTTTGACTTAATCTCGAAGGCGCGTGTCTATTCGTTTCCAATGAACGTTGCAACATTTCGATGACTGGATCAACTTTCGTTTTCTCAGAAGAACCAGAATGAATTGCAGTGCAAGTATTTTCATGTTCTGCAAACCTTTCATTGTATTTTTCGGTATCGAGTTTCTTCTTCCAAGCTTCCCACAGTTTGTAGGCACTTTTTAAAATTGTCAATGATTTTACCAGAATAGTACCAGATCAATGATGTCACCCAGTAGAAGGAAGTAAACCTTCGTTTTTTCCATGTGCCATCGTCATATGCAGTTGACGTTCGCAAGATACATTTTTACATTACATTTCATTCAGTACAAGCCTGTTGAAAAAGTTCTACGGTGGCTGTTTTACAATGGAGTGAATATTATTCATTATTTAATCGTAAGCTTGCATGTACATAGATTAATCCACAAAATTTAGTTGCACCTTATAACCCTAATTTAAGGGGTTAGGCGTAGTAAGAATTTTCGAAAAATTATTTTTTTTTTGCATTTTCGTTAAATGTAATGTCTTAAAAATATTCTCAGAAAATTTCACGTTGATACGATAATTAGTTTTTGAGTTATTCGAGAAAAAAAAGAAGCGCTAGTGTGAAACTTTAAACGCGTTTTTCTCAAAACTATGTTTTTTAAACTGGTGACAACTGTAATTCGAAAACCGCTCAGTAGATTTTAATGAAATTTATACAGCTTTTAGAATACTTAATAAACTCGGGCCTGATCGGAGAATTTTTTTGAATATTAATTCATTATTTAATCGTAAGCTTGCATGTATGTACATAGATTAATCCACAAAATTTAGTTGCACCTTATAACCCTAATTTAAGGGGTTAGGCGTAGTAAGAATTTTCGAAAAATTATTTTTTTTTTGCATTTTCGTTAAATGTAATGTCTTAAAAATATTCTCAGAAAATTTCACGTTGATACGATAATTAGTTTTTGAGTTATTCGAGAAAAAAAAGAAGCGCTAGTGTGAAACTTTAAACGCGTTTTTCTCAAAACTATGTTTTTTAAACTGGTGACAACTGTAATTCGAAAACCGCTCAGTAGATTTTAATGAAATTTATACAGCTTTTAGAATACTTAATAAACTCGGGCCTGATCGGAGAATTTTTTTTCAAAAATTTCGATTTTTTAAGACCAATTAACTGTTGATTTTCTCGCTTGTTAATTTTGTAAACAAATAAAATCCTTCGATCAGGCCCAGGATTATATATTTATAAAACTAATTTTTTCTGTCCGATTGATTTTAGATGAATCTCCAAGGAGTTAAGGTAGTCATCGTACATAAGTACCTTTTTTTGGAACAGGGTCAACACAAATAACTATAACTTTGGTAATTAATTTTTTTTTTTAATTTTCGTGACGTTAAGTCAACACATTCTGTAATAATTTTACTTTTGTAAAATAACACGATTTAATAGCAAAAAAAAAAAAATACTGAAAATTCTAATTTTTTCGTGCTTCTGACTACGCCTACCCCTAACCCCTTAAGGACTCTCATGACAAATAAAAATTGTCGATTTCTTTCATAATAGTGCGCGACAAAAGGACTACAATTTATGTTACGATCCTGCACACTTATCACACACCAAAACAATTTCGAAACCACGTTTTCGTTCAGAAGCGGTTTTAAACTTAACATTTCTGTTACAGATCTTACATTTCATATATTCAGTAATTGCTGCAAACTCTGTTATAAAATTTAAAATGCGATATTCAACATACGGATCACACGGAACTGAGGTTTACTCTCGTTCTTTAATATTTTTCGCTGAGGCACTAAAACTACTTTCATCCGATTCAGCAGCTTTTTGGAAGTAAATACCTTTTTTGTGCTTTTTTGTTTTCGACTTACGTAAGTTAAGAGATTTTCTCTGACAGACTTCTTTTTCGAGAAAAAATTTCAGAAAAAGTATAAAAAAACTCCCGACAACTACCAAATATTTTCCAGTTTTTGGATAGAAAAATAAAAGAGTGCATTTCACGCTTTTTGAAGGTAATCAGAAAGAGTTGTTTTCTTTTATATTTTTTGCAGCACTTGGGAGTAAAAGGAGCGATTTTAGCTAAAAAAATTGCGGTTAATTTGTTTATAAATAAATATAGTTTAAAAAACCTAAAAACCACGCTTTTAAAGCATATCAAAAAAAAAAGTGAAAAATAATTCTTTGTATAAACTAACAATAATAATGAAGGAAAAATTCCTGTATTACTGTGAAAATAGCGTGGAATGCTCGATATATGAAAAATATGTCACAAAGCACCCCATGCTTTTCTCACAATAATGCAGGAATTTTTCCTTCATTATTATTGTTATATTTGTTTTTAATTTTTTGGTTCATAAGATGCAAGCTCACATCGACGTGACAGCCAAAGTGTAAAAAAAGGAGTTTTCTATTGTAGTTGTTTTTAGGAGACGTTTTGAAAACTAGTATCTGATTTTTTTTACTACAAAAATTCTATTATAAGTATTAATTTTTTATTACCTAAAAGTCACATGTTTTGCATTATTTGATATTATTTCTTCTGGTGCGCGGTTATATATACATATGTATATCTATATAAAGTATACTTTCTTTAAGGATATAAATATATTTCAGTACATACATATTCAAATGTCACCAAAACTAGTTTTATATAGATGTTGCATACTTTTAAGCGCATATTTTTGGTGAGCTGCTTAAACTTACTATCGCCTTCCTACAGTGTCGCTCAAATATTCTAGGTTTCAGTACCACTTCAAAAAGTTACAAACAAACATACATACATACATACATACAAGTGAAGCTAATAAAAGTGTATTAAAAAAAGAAAACAATGGAAAAAAACTACTTATTTATTAATATTTTTCATTGAAAATTTTTTCTAATATACTTCAAAGTTGTACAATAATAATATAAAAACACAAATATATCCTTTATTTGTCTGACTATGCCAATAAAGGATAAGAACACGTAGGTAACCTATTCGCTAACAAAAGTGTTTGTTACACTTAACAGACTGTTAAGAGAATTGATAACCAATGTATGTTATTATGTGTTTTTTCAACTCTCTGAACAAACGTAACAAAGAGATTAACGTATTTGCTTTTTATTTCGCATTTAAATTTAAAATAATCAAAACGAAACTGACGTCGGTACACACATACATATGTAAATGAACTGTGTTGTCTCTTCGAAATTCTCCTCCTAGAAATGAAAACTGATATGTCACACTGCTGAAGTGACAGTTCACTACATAAAATAGTTAGCATACAAATTCGTATGCCATATATTGTATTCCATAATTCCCGTATTACACACGGCAACTTTAGTTGCGGCAACTCTTGGTTTATAGGCGAGGGGGCGACGAGGAGAGGAGAATCGCGCCGAGTTTCCAGTGTTCAGCAACTCGCTTTGTGTTCTTATTCGTAATAATTCGCTGCGACGTTTTTCGGCATTCGTGTCCTTTCTTTCGTAGTACATAGTTGCATTTGCGTATATTTTTTTGAAATTAATATTTTGAATATATTTAAAAAATTTAATTTCATCTTTTGGTAAGTAATTTGCAAATATGTATACAGATATACATAATATAATATAAATATTTTAGAAAATGGAGTATGACAAAAAAATCGAATTAATTAAAGATATTGTGAAATGTATGGAATGCCATACAAGTTGATTTAGACGATAGTGAAAAGGGTGATATATGTGAAAGTCTGTCATATAATCTTTGTTTTAATTTTGAATTATAAATAAAATGTATTTCTTAATTGACAGAACTGATTAATATATGTGATAGAGCGGCCCAAATACCTATAAGGAAAAAGAAACGACAATGGGTTAAAGTAAAGAGTAGACAATGGGTTAAAGTAAAGTGAAAGAGAATGAGAAAAAAACTCGAACAGAGTTGCGCAACACAAGTTGCTCGTGTGAAGGTAATGGGGGACAGCAAAAGAGAATCGCCCGAGAATTAGCAACTTTTGTTGCCGCGTGTAAAGACAGACTAAGCAAACTTGTATCAGTCGAAATGTCCCGTTAAATGAGGGCTCCATGGAAATGTTGCAATAAGTCAGCTGTTCTTTATTTATCCGTGACAGCTTTTTCTATAAATATTACAATTTCAATTAATGCCATTGAAAAGTAGTTGGAACTTTGTCGCAAAATAAATTGCATGTAAAAATGAATAGCGACATTGCCATTTTGCGAAATTACACAAGTTTGCTACCTTAAATGAGTACCACTAATATTTTACAACCAGGTTTCGCATATTCCGAGGGAACATTGTGACAACTGTATACACTATACGCTAAAATGAGTTTAACATGAAATTTCTGAAAAGCATAAATATAAAATTAAAAGAAACGATAGTTTCCTGTTGGAGGATGGAGTCATGTGTAGAAGTTCACGCAAGTGAGGAAAGTTCTCTGATTGCCATTCACTTGGGAGTGGCCAGAAACGATTCTTTTACATATGACTCAAGCAGCTCACGACTTCCGGTCTTTGACCAAGTATTCTCTGGGTAGCCTAAGAACATCCGTTTGAAGGCGAAACATCCCCTGAATGGGGTTGTGCGCTGGGTTTGGGACCCGCCACGTAAAAAAACACTCCCAATGAAAACTCAAAAACAGCCTCGGATGAGAGACCCCCCTTTTGATGACGACCATTGCAAACGAAATAAGGACTACGAATTGAGGGCATGCACCTGGAATGTCCGATCCCTTAATTGGGAATGTGCCGCTGCCCAGCTGATTGATGTCCTGGTGAAAATAAAGGCTGACATCACCACTGTCCAAGAAATGCCATGGACGGGACAAAGACAGAGAGGAGGACGATGTGTCCAAATATGTCTTTTATGAGTGCTTGGAGCGCACTTATGAGAACTGCTCCCGCCACGATGTCAAAATCGTGCTTGACGACTTTAACGCCAGGATGGGCAAAGAAGGTATCTTTGGCACTTCTTCTTAATTGGCGTAGACACCGCTTACGCTATTATAGCCGAGTCAATAACAGCGCGTCAGTCGTTTCTTTTTTTCGCTATGTGGCGACAATTGGATATTCCAAGCAAGGCCAGGTCCATCTCCACCTAGTCCTTCTAACGGAGTGGAGGTATTCCTCTTCCTCTGTTTTTCCGGGCGGGTACTGCGTCGAATACTTTTAGAGCTGGAGTGTTTTCGTCCATCCGGACAATATGACCTAGCCAGCGTAGCCGCTGTCTTTTAATTCGCTGAACTATGTCAATGTCGTTATATAGCTCGTACAGCTCATCATTCCATTGAATGCGATATTCGCCGTGGCTAACGCGCAAAGGGCCGTAAATCTTTCGCAGAACTTTTCTCAAAAAAAACTCATCAGTTGTTGTCATCGTCCAAGCCTCTGCATCATAGAGTAGGACGGAAATTATGAGTGACTTATAAAGTTTATTTTTTGTTCGTCGAGAGAAGACTTTACTTCTCAATTGCCTACTCAGTCCGAAGTAGCACCTGTTGGCAAGAGTTATCCTGAGTTGGATTTCCAGGCTGACATTGTTGGTGGTGTTTATGCTGGTTCCCATATATACGAAACTATCTACAACTTCAAAGTTATGACTGTAAACAGTGACATGAGTGCGACGACTGTTTGTTTGATGACAGGAGATATTTCGTTTTGCCCTCGTTCACTGTCAGACCCACCTGCTTTGTTTCCTTGTTCAGTCTGGAGAAAGCAGAACTAACGGCGCGGGTGTTGAGGTCGATGATATCAATATCATCGGCATACGCCAGCAGCTGTACGCTCTTATAAAAGATTTTACTTGCTCGACTAAGTTCTGCCGCTCGAACTACTTTCTACAGCAGCAGATTGAAGAAGTCGCACGATAGGGAATCGCCTTGTCTGAAACCTCGTTTGGTATCGAACGGCTCGGAGAGGTCCTTCCCGATCCTGACGGAGCTTTTGGTGCTGCTCAACGTCAGTTAACACAGTCGTATTAGTTTTGCGGGGATACCAAATTCAGACATCGCGGCATAAAGGCATCTCCTTTTCGTGCTGTCGAAAACAGCTTTGAAATCGACGAAGAGGTGGTGTGGGTCGATTCTCCTTTCACGGCGCTGATTGTGGGGTCCCCCTTTTTATGGATTGGGCAAAGCACACTTAAATTCCAATCGTTGGGCATGCTTTCGTCAAACCATATTTTACAAAGAAGCTGATGCATGCTCCTTATCAGTTTTCGCCGCTTTTGCTCGGCCGGCAATCCATCGGCCCCCGCCGCTTTGTTGTTCTTCAGACGGGGATTGCTACTCGAACTTCTTCATGGTCGGGCAATGGAACATCTGCTCCATCGTCATCGATTGGGGAATCGGGTTGGCCTTCTCCTAGCGTTGTGCGTTCGCTGCCATTCAGAAGGCTGGAGAAGTGTTCCCTCCATAATTTAAGTATATTCTGGGCATCGGTGACTAGATCTCCTTGGGGGGTTCTACAAGAGTATGCTCCGGTCTTGAAACCTTAAGTGAGCCGTCGCATCTGTTCGTAGAATTTTCGAGCATTGCCCTTGTCGGCCAGCTTATCAAGCTCTTCATACTCACGCATTTCGGCTTCGTTTTCTGTCTGCAAATGAATCTCGCTTCCCTCTTCGACTCTCGGTATCCATCCCATCCCGCACGTGTTGTTGTCGATCGTAACGTTGCGAGGTAGGCAGTCTGTTTTCTCTGCGCTGCGACACGGCACTCCTCGTCGTACCAGTTGTTCTTTTGCATTTTCCGAAAACCAATGGTTTCGGTTGCAGCTGTACGTAAGGAGTTTGAAATGCCGTCCCACAGTTTCCTTATACCGAGTTTTTAACGAGTGCCCTCAGAGAGGAGGACTGCAAGCCGAGTAGAAAATCGTTCGGCTATCTGTTGTGAATGGAGCTTCTCGACGTCGAACCTTCCTTGTGTTTGTTGCCGTGCGTCTTTTGCTGCACAGAGGCCAGTGTGAATTTTGGCTGCAACAAGATAGTGGTCCGAGTCGATGTTAGGACCTCTGAGCGCACGCACATCAAAAACACTAGGTCACAACATGACCTATCTGGTTGGTAGTTTTTCGATCCGGAGGCAGCCAGGTAGCTTGATGAATCTTCTTATGCTGGGACTACAGATAACCATGTTTCGAGCCCCGGCGAAGTCGAGCAGCTTCAACCCATTTAGGGATGTTTCCTCGTGGAGGCTGTACCGTAGTGCCAAAGATTGGAGGGATGGAGTCATGTGTAGAAGTTCACGTAAGTGAGGAAAGTTCTCTGATCGCCATTCACTTGGGAGTGGCCAGAAACGATTCTTTTACATATGACTCAAGTAGCTCACGACTTCCGGTCCTTAACCAAGTATCCTCTAGGTAGCCTAAGAACATCCGTTTGAAGGCGAGCTAAAGTGAGAAGGCGAAACATCCCTCCGGCAGGGTTGTGCGCTGCGTTTGGGACCGGCCACGTAAAAAAACAACAAGCCCCCTTTTGATGGCGACCATGGCAAACGAATTAACGCATGCACCTGGAATGTCCGATCACTGAATTGGGATGGTGCCGCTGCCCAGCTGGTTGATGTCCTCGTTAGAGGGAAGGCTGACATCCCCACCATCCAAGAAATGCAATGGACGGGACAAGGACTGAGACGAGTAGGTCCTTGTGGCATTTATTATAGTGGCCATATAAAGGAGCACAAGTTTGGTGTGGGATTTGTGGTGGGAGAGAGACCCGGTCGCCGAGTACTATCATTTACTCCGGTGAATGAACGTCTAGCCACAATTCGCATCAAAGCGAGGTTCTTCAACATATCGCTGATTTGCGCCAACGCCCCGTCGGAAGAGAAGGACGATGTGACCAAAGGTGCCTTCTATGAGCGCTTGGAGCGCTCTTATGAGAGCTGCCCCCGCCACCATGTCAAAATCGTGCTTGGATTAGTAAATGAAATAAAGTGCGCGTGTTAATATCGTAATTATATTTTAAATGATGGGAAGACCGAAAGTTGGAATTATTTGGAAACATTTTCAAAGAAGCGATATTAGCAATGAAGTTTCATGCTAACATGGCGAACAGCGGTACAAATTTGCAAATGTAAATAAAATTGCAAAACATTTAATAACGTACATCAAGTGTCCATCTTATATATAAAAATGAATCGCAAAATGTGTTGGTAAGCGCATAACTCAAAAACGCCTGGACCAATTTTGCCAATTCTTTTTTTAAGATGTTCGTTGAAGCTCAAGGATGGTTTTTACGGCAAAAAAAATTCGAATAATTGCCGGAAAACCCCTAAAACCAGGCCTTTTTCTGTTATCTAACTAAAACGTAGAATCAATTTGAGCTTTTTGCTATTATATAAAGTTCATATTAAATTAAGAGTACTCACTGCTGTGCAAACAATGTAGGTATGTTCCCAACGTCCAATTTGCAGGGAATCCAATGAAGATGGTTTGTAAACAAAAAAAAAAAACAGAAAATGTAAATTTTTCAAAGTGACTTTTACATACAAAATTTTTTCCATTTTTTTTTTGTTTTCCATTTAATTTCAGTAAACAAAAGAAAAACAGAATATGTAAATTTTAAACTGACTTACGAGCGTAGATTTCAAAGTGACTTTTCCATAAAAATTTTTTTTTTCAATTTTTTTGTTTTGTTTTCCAATTGATTTCATTGTAAATTCTTTGAAAATTATTAAGTGTCATAAATAAAGTTCTTGGTGTGAAAATAAAACAAGAAAAAAGATTTATAATTTGTACAATTCAAATGAAGAAAACAATTGGTTATTTTAAACTATTCGCTTTGTTCTCAAATTAAAAAAATCTAAACAAGTAAGTACGATTTACGCCTTTAAAGTGATCGGCTAATAAACTCGCGATACTATTCTTTTGACTTACTTTAAAATGAATCAGTTTTCACGTCATTACATGAGACAAACACAAACAGCGTTATTTTACATCCATAAAACATTAGTACGGCTTGAAGGTATTGACTCCAAGTCATATCAAATTAAAGAAAGTTAAAACAACAACAAACTATCAACGTCAGCGTTTTTTTCTTGGATTTTCGGTCACCTACTCTACTGAGTTTATTTTTGTCAACTGATACACGAAACAAATCGTACCTATATCCTGTTTCGTACAGTGTTTAGTTACCTATGATAACTAATTATTGCATTTTAGATATGCCTCCTATTAGACGAAGCAATTTAGGTAGAAGAACCCGAAATGCTGCAAACCAAGCTAATTACAAATCTTATAATGCTGCACAAGGACGTGACGATCGAAATGAACGTGAAAGGATTCGGATATCACAAACGCGTGAAGAGCGAACGCGACATTCAAAACCAAATCGAGTAAGTTTGAATCGAGCTGCTTTCCGTTACGATGTGTCAATTGACTACAGTAACTACCAATGTGTTGTTATTGGTTCGATGAACTCGGTTTGCTCACATTGTAAAGCATTAAAATATAAAAATGAAACTAATGGATTGTGTTGCGCAAATGGTAAAGTGAAATTGATACCATTGGAACCACCACCAGAGCCATTGTACTCATTGGTTTCAGGAATAGGAACAGATTCTATACACTTTTTAACAAATATACAACAATATAACAGTTGCTTTCAAATGACTTCATTTGGATCAACTAATGTAGTTCGAGAAAATTTTATGCCAACTTTCAAGGTAAGTATTATAGCAGTTAATTATAATTATTTTAGCCAACAATATGTTCTGTCACCTAATTTAAGATGTGTAACTGATTGTTGTTTTAACGGTTTATCTAATCCCTGTTAGGATGGTAAGGATTGTTTGCGTTCGTTGTGTAACTGATCATAATCATCACTTAGTCATCATATTGTATTATTTGGTGATTCAGTTTTAGCGACACTTTTATTATTTTGAAACCAAATATAATTATTTGATGAAAGATATTAGTTACAACTAATTAGGAGACAGATATAATTTTTAAGAATAAATATTACTTAAGTTTGATCACTGACAATCCATAAATTTATATCACACATTGCTTATTTAGTTTATTGTATAGTGTTTGGTACAAACGTAATATTTTATTTAATTTAAAGATACAAGGCCAAATATATCACATAGCAGGTTCACTGTTACCAGTGTCAGATAGCAACCACAAATTCCTGCAAATTTATTTTATGGGTAATTCAGCACAAGAAATTAATCTGCGTTGTGCACATAACAATTTAGTAAAGAGGTCTATTGTAGAACAATTACAAAATTTATTTCATACACACTATCAATCAATTATATTATTTAAAACTGCCCTGGATCTAATGCCATCGGATAATCACAAAATTGTAATCAGAGCTGATAAAACACCTTCGGGTCAACATGCTAGACGTTTTAATGCACCAACTATTGACGAAGTTGCTATCGTTGTAGTTGGAGAAAACTTAGAATCCCGTGATATTGTTTTATATCGTCGGAATGATCAATTACAACGTATAAAGGAAACACACCGCTCATATGATGCACTGCAATATCCCATTATATTTTGGCAAGGTGAAGATGGCTATGATTTCTCAATAAAAATGATAAATCCCATTACAGGTCATTAAAATATTAGTTTAGCAATGGCGATAATATCTCAGTCACTATATTATGTATTTTAATTTTATATGTCAATGCTATTACACCAAAAAAGGCTCTGAAACCAACAAAAAAGTCAGTTCAATGAACTATTATTCATACCGGCTAATGATTCGGGAAAATGAAGACAATCACATATTGAAATGTAGGCGATTATATCACAAATATATTGTTGATATGTATGTTAAAATTGAAACGGAGAGATTAACATTCATCAGGTTGAATCAGTCCAAACTCCGATCTGAAGAGTATATTCACCTTCGAGATGCGATTAATTCTGATGGAAATGCACAGAAAGTTGGTCGGATGACTATTCTTCCAGCAACATACATCGGAAGCCCTCGACATATGCATGAATATGCTCAAGATGCCATGTCGTATGTTCGTCATTATGGTACAGCAGATGTGTTCATTATATTTACATGCAATCCGAACTGGATAGAAATCAAGCAGGAGTTATTCCCTGGGCAATCACCCATTGATCGTCATGATA
Organism: Bactrocera correcta; assembly: GCA_027475135.1. Classification (NCBI taxonomy): domain Eukaryota; kingdom Metazoa; phylum Arthropoda; class Insecta; order Diptera; family Tephritidae; genus Bactrocera; species Bactrocera correcta. Next base: position 151,554,673 of record CM050325.1, on the reverse strand, counting down.
TTACAGCCAGAGTCTTTAAACAAAAATTGAAATCTTTAATGGATTTCATCGTAAAACATTGTGTGTTTGGTGAGACACGCTGCTGGATGTATTCTGTAGAGTGGCAGAAACGAGGATTGCCACATGCACACATTTTGATTTGGTTGGTTGAAAAAATAAGGCCAAATGAAGTTGATGCAGTGATATCAGCTGAGATCCCTAGAATTAGAATTAGAATGAAAGTTGAGGAACGCACTGCGACCTTTGGTCTATTGTGCCCTCTCCTGGCTCACATTGACTCACTTAGCCCCAGCGCATGAATAAAATCCAACACCTTGTCAGGTGCTAGTGAGGCAATGTGATCCCTATCCGGACAAGATAGTCCGAGGGCCTTTGTCCTGCGTCTCCAGACCGCTGTGCAGTCGATCAGCAGGTGCTCCGGGGTTTCAGGCTCCCTATCGCAGAACCGGCAACTTGCACTAGAGGATAGGCCCATGCTATGTAGGTGCCTGTTTAGTTTGCAGTGTCCGGTGTACCATGCGACCAGTAACCTGAGCTTGTTCCTTGGGAGGTTTATCACAGTTTTGAACCTTTTCAGGTTGTAGCCCCCCATTAGCAGCTTGGCCTGTCTCATACCGCGAGTTTGGTGCCAATGCTGCTCCCTGCCCTCTACCTCTTCCTTACGGAGCAGCTCTTTCATGGCATGGGGACCCACCCCCATGAAGGGTTCGGGTCCTACCACCTTGGTGGAGGCTGCGGAGCGGGCGAGCTCGTCTGCCAGTTCATTACCGGCTATTCCTTTGTGACCAGGCACCCAGATTAGGTGTACCTGGTTCTGTTCTGCAAGGCTGTTCAGCCTTTCCCTGCACTCCTGCACTAGTAGCGATTTGATCTCATAGGAAGAGATCGCCTTTAGCGCCGCTTGACTATCGCTGAGGATCGCTATTCGCTCATTACGATAGTTGCGATGGAGGTTAATATCGATACACTGGCTTATTGCGAAGACTTCCGCTTGAAAAATGCTCGGGAACTCTCCCATGGGTATGGAGAGTTTAGTGCGTGGGCCCACAATTCCTGCGCCGATTCCCTCAGCCATTTTAGAGCCATCGGTGTACCACCTTAGCGTGCTATTCCTCAGCATCAGTTCGAAGTTGGAATCATCCCATTCGTCTTTACTGCCAAGGGTGACCTTGAATCTTTTCCTGAAGTTGACCGTTTTTGTAATGCTATCCCTCGGGAGGAGGACCAATGGCAAGCCGCCGCTTATCATCTCCATCCTCCGGGATGAGATTACTTTGCCAAAACCGCACCCCTCCGCCGTTATTTGCAGAAGTGTGTGCTTGGCTGCCTGACCGATAACCAAGAGAAGCGGTGTCAGTTCCAGCAAAGCCTCCAGTGCTGCAGTTGGACAGGTTCGCATTGCACCCGTCATACAGACACAGGCTAAACGCTGTAGCTTCAACAGTCTTGTCTTAACAGAAGTTTGAGACGCTATTGAGGCCCATGCCACCGCCCCATATGTGATTATCGGTCGCACTATCATGGTGTACAACCACCTAACGATCCTTGGCTTACAGCCCCAGGACTTTCCCGCCAGTCGATTGCACACCATCAAAGCCTTCGTCGCCTTGATCACGGTCAGGTTTAAATGCTGCTTCCACCGCAGAGTGGAGTCAAGCATCAAGCCCAGGTATTTGACACTACTGGCCATCACTATTTCACTTCCCCCAAGTGAGAGATTCCTAAGACCGGGTAGGGACCTACGTCTCGTAAACGGGACCACGGTCGTCTTGGAGGGATTGATGTTCAATTCAACTCCCCTACACCACCCCTTTGCTAGGTTTAGACCCCTTTGGACCAAGTCACATAGAGTGTCTTCGTATTTGCCTTTGGCCATGATCACAATGTCGTCCGCATACCCCTGGCAGCGGATCCCATTGTCCGTTAGCAGTGCTAACAGGTCGTCCACAACTAGGCTCCATAGTAGGGGGGATAACACGCCACCCTGTGGGCAGCCTCTAGTTGTGCCGAGACGTATCCTACTATCGCCTACTGTGGTCTCCGCAACCCTGGAGCGCAGTCCGGCTTGTATCCATCTGCGCACCGGTGCTGCCACATTCCTTTTCTCCAGTGCCCTGGCTACACTCTTGTGGGACGTGTTGTCAAAGGCACCTTCGATATCCAAGAACGCGCAAAGCATCACTTCCCCATGCTCTAGTGAGCTCTCTATCTCAGAGGTCAGCTGATACAGGGCAGTGCTCGTTGATCTGCCCGCCCTGTAGGCATGTTGAGCCGCATGCAGCGGTGCTCTCCTCAGCGCATTCATCCTTATTTCCTGGTCCACGATCTTCTCCATGGTTTTTAGTAGGAAAGATGTTAGGCTAATTGGCCTGTACGATTTTGCCAATGAATAGTCTTTCCTACCTACCTTGGGTATGAAGATCACCTTCGCTGTCCTCCATATCTCAGGGATGTACGCCAATGAGATCCCTAACGTACAAATAGATCCTGGATTGCATGAGGTAGTTATCAAAAATATGATACATGGTCCCTGTGGAAGTCTTAATCAAAATGCACCATGTATGATGGATGGCAAATGTTCAAAACGATATCCACGAACATTAATAGCGGAAACAATTAATGGTAATGACGGTTACCCACTGTATCGTCGACGATCGACTGCAGATAATGGAAGATCAACAATTGTCAAATTAAATCAACAAGATATTGAAATAGATAATCGTTGGATTGTTCCATATTCACCCATTTTATCAAAGACCTTCAAAGCACACATCAACGTTGAATCTTGCCATTCTGTGAAATCGATTAAATACATCTGTAAATATGTGACCAAAGGGAGCGATATGGCTGTGATTGGAATTGGTGCAGAGAATTCCAATGATGAAGTTACCCAATACCAAATGGGCCGCTATGTTAGTAGTAATGAAGCAGTATGGCGAATATTTTCTTTTCCTATTCATGAGAGACACCCGTCTGTTGTTCACTTAGCTGTGCATTTAGAAAATGGACAAAGAGTGTATTTTACAGCACAGAACGCAGTACAAAGAGCTGCTCAGCCACCATCTACCACATTAACCAGTTTTTTTGAGACATGCCAAAACGATGATTTTGCACAAACAGTGCTATATTCTGAAATGCCAAAATATTATATTTGGAATCAATCCTCAAGAAGATTTATACGACGGAAACAAGGAAAACGTGTTCCAGGATACCCAGATGTGTATTCCACCGATGCCATTGGTCGAATTTATTCAGTACATCCAAGTAATGATGAGTGTTTTTTTTACGACTGCTATTAGTCAATGTACGTGGTCCAACGTCCTTCCAACATTTACGAACTGTTGATGGTGAATTGTGTAGATCTTACAGAGAAGCCTGTCAACGTTTGCAATTGCTGGAAAATGACGCTCATTGGGATCAAACTCTCAATGATGCTGTAATATCATCACACGCTCGCCAAATACGAACATTGTTTTCAATAATCATATCTACATGCTTCCCATCAAACCCAATGGATTTGTGGGTCAAGTACAAAGATTATATGTGTGATGATATTTTGTATCAAATGCGAAATAGAATGGAGAATGCAAATATACAAATCAGTGAGGAAATTTACAACGAAGCATTGATTTCAATTGAGGACATGTGCTTGATGATGTCAAACAAACGATTAACTCAATTAGGCCTGACCGGAACCTATCGTCCAATGCATGATGCTTTTAACCAAGAGTTGAATCGAGAGAATCAGTATGATCTCAACTCTTTGAAACAAATAATTCAAACAAATCTTCCACTGTTGAATGAACAACAGAAGTCTGTATTTGATACTCTTATGAAAGCAACAAATGATGAAATGGGAGGAATTTACTTCTTAGATGCACCTGGTGGTACAGGAAAAACATTTTTGATTTCATTAATTTTAGCAGCGATTCGATCGCAAAATAAAATTGCACTTGCACTCGCTTCATCGGGAATCGCAGCAACTTTGCTTGAAGGTGGTCGAACGGCCCATTCAGCATTAAAATATGCAAAACAATGAAACTCCGACCTGTAACATTTCGAAGAACTCTGCAATGGCAAAGGTTTTGCAGCAATGTAAATTAATTATTTGGGATGAATGCACGATGGCACATAAAAAATCTTTGGAGGCTTTAGACAGAACTTTAAAAGATCTACGGAGCAATCATAACCAATTTGGTGGTGCAATGATTTTATTAGCAGGAGATTTTCGTCAAACATTGCCAGTGATTCCACGATCAACACCAGCTGATGAACTCAATGCATGTCTAAAGTCATCCAATTTGTGGAAACATGTCAAAGTACTTCATTTAAGCAAGAATATGCGCGTCGAGTTGCAAAATGACCAATCTGGGAACATATTCTCTAAACAACTCATTGATATTGGTAATGGAAAATTTCCTATAGATATGTTGACTGGCTGCATTAACTTTCCTCAAAGTTTTTGTCAGTTAACTCGATCAAAAGATGAACTTATTCGGAAGGTGTTTCCAGATGTTTCTCAAAATTACAGAAATCATGATTGGTTGAGCGAAAGAGCTATATTGGCCGCAAGAAACATAGATGTAAGTGAATTAAATATAAAAAATTAAGAACAAATTACAGGCGAATCGAGGATATATAAATCAATTGATTCGGCTACTAACCAAAATGATGTAGTGAACTATCCACCAGAATTTTTAAACTCGCTGGATTTGCCAGGTTTGCCACCTCACAATCTTCAATTAAAGGTTGGATCGGTAGTTATAATGTGGCGAAATATCAACCAACCACGTCTTTGCAACGGCACACGGCTAGCGATAAAAAAATTACTAAATAACGTGATAGAAGCAACTATCCTGAAAGGAAAGTATAAAGGAGAAGACGTTCTCATACCGCGCATCCCAATGATTCCGACTGATGTGCCATTTGACTTTAAACGACTACAGTTTCCAGTTCGGCTTGCTTTTGCAATGACCATAAACAAGTCCCAGGGGCAATCGTTAAGTGTTTGTGGTATTGATCTGGAAAATCCATGTTTCTCACATGGTCAATTGTATGTTGCCTGTTCCCGTGTTGGAAAACCATTAGATTTGTTTGTCTATGCACCAGGTAATCAAACAAAGAACATCGTATATCACAAAGCACTACAATGAAAATAAAACTGATGTTTGGTGATGTTTCTGTTCAAGAGAATTTTTTGCACCGACTATAAAATATGTAGGAACAAAAAAATGGCACATTACAAATCTTTTTTACTGTTATTTAATTGCGCAGTACGAAGTCTGGCATGCTATACGTGGCGTGTTCACGAATTGGAAAACCAAAAAATGTTGTTTATTAAGCTGCGTTACATTGAAAAAAAATTAGAAAAATCGAAAATAAATGATTTTCAAAACAATATAAATCCAACTTTTTTCATTTCAAACACTTAATTTCACGCAGGACAACGGCTGCGGGGTCAGCTAGTTATTAATAAAACAACGAGTTCAAGACATGCTTGCATCCAATTTGGCAAAAACCAATCTACAGACAGAAAGTGATTCTCCGCCTTCATCTGATTTACATAAGCATCTTCCTTCAAATTTAGCAGAATACAACTTAGCTAAGCCTATATTTGTAACCGGCGCGCCGGTAAAATTTATAACGAGATGAGTATGGACTTTACTCTGCAACTAAAAGCAGCAAATTTTTTACATATTCAATTTGATGGATGGAGTAACATTCCTAATGAAGGTGTTGTAAATTTTCTCATATCAAAGCCAGAAACTGTATTTGTGAAAAGTCTGTCAACACAGGCCAATCGGCATACAGCTCAGTACTTATCACAGGAAATTATTAAAATCATGAAAGAATACGGAAGACAATAATTTTTTGTGTTAATTGGTGACAATGCTGCAAACATGCAAAAGGCGTTCAAAATAGTAAAAGAAGCCTACCCGAATGTTGTACCTATGGGTTGTGTAGCGTATAGCCTTCATTTAGTTTGTCAGGATTTTTTAAAATGCGATACCTTACAGAAGAATTACTTAAATATTGTAAATATAATCAAAACAATTAAAAACAACCAAGTTCTAACAGCATCTTTAGCTTAAATTGTGAAAGAAAAAGGAATCGGTGAACAATTGAAACTGCCAGCCAAAACAAGGTGGGGAAGTTTCTTCTATTCAATGCAGAGTGTAATAAAAACTAAAGCATCCCTTCAAACCTTAGCAGTTCATGAAGAAATTAATCTACAAGCCGATATAAAATCACAATTACTTAGCGAAATATTTTGGGAGCAATTAAATTTAAGCTCAAACATATTTGGTTTCATTACAAAATGGATTTGTACGCTAGAATCAAATGAATTTAATATACACATGGTATATTTCGCGTTTAATGATATTAAAAGCAAGCATGAATTAGAGTTTGCTTCAACTATAATACTGAATGATGCCGAAAAAACTGAGCTATCAACCATATTCAAAACACGATTTAAAAAAACCATTAAACCGATACGTTTAGCTGCGAATTTGCTAGATCCTAAGGCACAAGGAAGTGATCTTGATCCGTCTGAGGAGGTAGATGCACTGGAGCTCATTCACACAATGTCACAGGCGCTAAACATAAATGTAATGGCAGATTTTGCCAACTATAAGACCAGGAGCTGTTTGGATGAAATTTCTTCAGTAATTTGGTGGAAAGGAATTTGTGGAAGCACGCAATTAAGCAAATTAGCTGTTCGAATTTTAACAGCTCCCTGTACTTCAGCTGCTACTGAACGTTCCTTTAGCACCCACAGCTTCATTCATTCCAAAAAAAGGAACCGTTTAACAACACAAAGCGCAGGAAAAATAACATGTACATATATCGTGCAACTGGAGCTTGCTTTTTAAGAACAGTTTACCACTGCTGAAAGCACCCACTCCACTCAATATGAAAATTCCATGAATTCTTCACTAGAATGTATATGAATTTTTATCGGATACGGACAGCGACTGTGATTATGATTAAATTTAAAAAATATTTAATTTTTTATTAAAAAATATAATAATCTATATAATGGGTTGTCAAAAAAGTCTTGCGGTATTTTTTTTTATTGAATCAATTCGTGTGACATCCATACATCGAGCTTCTTAGTGACTCCAAGCTTCTTTAAATGGTTTATAACGGTTTGATGACTACTATGCCGGTTTCTTTCGACCAATTCAGCGATTTTACTGCAATTTTCGACGACAGGCCTTCCGGAGCGTGGCGCATCTTTGACCACCTCTACACCAGAACGAAAACGTTGAAACCATCGTTGTGCGGTGGAAATGGAAATCGTATCGGGGCCATAAACTGCACAAAGTTTATTGGCGGCTTGAGATGCATTTTTGCCTTTATCGTAGTAGTACTGTAAAATAGGTATAGCATGACCCGATGCGACGAATAAAACTAGAACTACGCTCTTTCAGCGGCAACTAGCGAAAATGCCGCAAGACTTCGCTCTTCACTTGGGAGTGGCCAGAAACGATTCATTTACAAATGGCTTTATCAACTCAAGACTTCCGGCCTTAGACCAAGTATACTCTGGGTAGCCAAAAAACATCCTTTTGAAGCAGAATTAAAGTGAGAAAACGAATCATCCCTTCACAAGGTTGTACGCTCAGTTTGAGACCCGCCATGTAAAAAATACCTCCAATAGAAAGGGCACAACGGCCTACGATGGGAGACGTATTAAAGATTCCACAGATGGTTAATCTCCTCGTAAGAGTAAAGGCTGGCATCACCAAAAACCAAAAAGTGCGATGGACGGGACAAGGACTGAGACAAATAGGCATTTGCTATACTGACTATATAAAGTGACGCAAATTCGGAGTGGGATTCGTATGGGATTCCCTCGCCACGATGTTAAAATACTCTGAGGCTGATCTTCTACTAGACTCCAGTATAGGAAAATTCATTAACTACCTGGACGTTTCCGGATCGAAAAGCCACCAATCGATCATATTGTGATAGACGGAAGACACGATCAGACAGCCGATCGATTTTCTGCTCGACTTGTATTCCTGCTTTCAGAGAGCACTCACCGGCAAGTCAGTATAAGGGAACTGTGGGATGGCATTTGAAGCTCCTTACATACAGCTCTTGAAAAGCTGGCCGACAGAGGTAAAAATGAATGGTGCTCGAAAATTCTACGAAAAGATGAAAGCCCACCGTCAACAAGCTGATTGGGCCTTATCAACAACTGACCAGATATTCATCATGCGCCAAATCTTGGAAAAGACCCGTTAAAAGGAAATCGACACACACAATCTCTTCGTCGATTTTAATGTTAACGAACACAAACTCTCTTTATGGCCATATATACGAATTTCGTTTCCCCACAAAACTTATACGACGGTGTAAACTATCGTTAGGCAATACTAAAAGCTCTGTCAGGATCGGTAAGGACCTCTCCGAACCGTTCGATACCAATCGAGGTATCAGGCAAGGCGACCAATCTACTGCTGGATAAACTAATTCGAGCTGCATTGGAGATCTTCCATAAGAGTGTACAGCTGCTGGCGTACGCCGATGATATTGATATAATTGAAGATTTATGGTCCTTTGCGCGTTGGAAACCGCGAATATCGGAGTCTATGGAATGATGATCTGTACTAGATATACGACGACATTGCCGAAGTTTAGTAAATTAGGAGACAGAGACTACGCTGGCTAGGTCATGTTGTTTCGAATAGTTGGAAACATTTTAGCTCTGAGATTCTTCGATGCAGTACTCGCCGGGGAAAACAGAGGAATGTGAAGACCTCAACACCGTTGGAAAGACCAGGTGGAAAGGACATGGCTACATTTGAAATCTCCAATTGGTTACGCGGTTATATCCGAGTTATCAACAGCGCGGTAGTTGTTTCTTCTTTTCGCCACGTGGCGCCAATTGGAGATTCCAAACGAGGCCAGGTCCTTCTCCACCTGGTCTTTCCAACGGAGTGGAATACTTTCAGAGCTGGAGTGTTTTCGTGCATTCGGACGACATGACCTATCCAGTGAAGCCGCTGAATTGTAATTCGCTGAACTATGTCAATATCGTCGTACATCGCATACAGCTCATCGTTCGTTTGAATGCGATATTTGCCGTGGTCAACACGCAAAGGACCATAAATTTTTCGCTGAATTTTTCTCTCGAAAACTCGTAACGTCAACTCATCAGATGTTGTCATCGTTCTCTGCACCATATAGCATCCGAGGCTGTTTTTGACTTTTCCAGTGTAAAACCCTATGGAGGGGATGTTTCGCCTTCTCACTTTAGCTCACTTGAGTGAACTACTACACATGACTCCAAGCTTCTATTGAGATAGGTATAGGGATATATACTATATATACATATAAATGATTAGGATGATAAGGAAAGTTGAAATACGGTTGACTGTCTGCCATCTAATAAGTTTTATGTACAGATCTCCTACGGAATCTGACAACAACTATACCTACATACTTTCCATATAGAACAATTTTAAATCCCACTTGATTCGTTCAATTTCCAGTACGCAAATCAAGAAGCAATTAATATTAAGGGATAAAAATTTGCACGATCTTTAGTGTGTGACACCTTATGACCAAACATTTTTTAAGTCCAATAAAAACTGTTCAAGGACCTAGGTATCGAATATATAGACCCCGGTATCTATAGTTGACTTTTGATGGAAAATGTTGGTCAATGTGTAATATATATACCTGAAATCAAGAGATAATCCTTCTCTAATAATGGTATGTATGTGTGTCAAAAATGGGTTAAATCGGACCAATACTTCCTTTATACTTAATACAAAAATTTTCGAACTTCATTGTGACTTCATCGCATATATCGGCCAATATGTCGGGTCATCAGAATTTGGTAATAACTTAAACATTTAAAAAAATACTGATCACACAAGTAATTTAATTTTGTTTACTTTATATTTCTAAATTTTGTATATGCAAGGGATATGGATATTTTCTTAAGCCCTTGCGCCGTAAACAACATATTGCTATTGAACAAATTTCTTCCAAACTTTCAACTGAACAGCGCCGACATCTGAACGTCCTCGATTGCTGTCTCGAGATTTGGTAGATCTATAATATACAAGTTGTAATTAATAAATTAACAATTCCAAAGATTTGTTACGTACATTTAGCAATGTGGTCTTATAACGTTTGCACTCCCTTCTCTTAAATTTGAATTTTACTGGATGACTTATGTTGGACGCCTTAATTATACCAATGCGATTTATACTGGAGTTTGTATTTGTCATTAAGCGAGAGATCTGAATTCAAGTTAGAGCAAATTGAAAAAAAAATTGAAATATTTTTATTGTTTCAAAATAATTATATTGACGATGAAGAATGTAAGGTACATTCGATATATAGCTAAACCTTTGTTATATGTTTGGAGGCTTCTAAAGTATACTGAGAAGTTTCCCTATGCAGATCCCAACACAGAGGTTTAAATTTTATGCTGAATAACAATAATTAATTGAAAGCATTTAGCAACCTCCAAAATCTTCTGTTGGATGGACATACATTCACCTCACTTTGCTACGGCGGCAACTCTAAGATAGTCCTTTTATATAACGCGTATGAAAAAGTCCTAACGTCGAACATTTTTTACCGAACAGATGCAGCGGAACTTGGCTATAACTGATTGCTGAATAAGTTTTAGGATCTCCTCTAACTCTATCACTCTAAAAATGCTGTACTTTTTATATACAGACACATGTGATCGTCCCTTGTGTTATACTAAAAATAATAAAATTCGAAACTGAGATACCAATTTTTAGATATTGAGCTTGAATAGAGAGACTGTCATAGAAATATTATATATCCCCCTTCACTTGTTTGTGTCTGTATATGTATATGTTGAACCATGTTGAACAGTGAAAATTCGGATTGGACCTTACTATCAAAGATCGTAACTTCTGTCTTCTATTCTCTATTGGGAAAAAAATATATTTAAATAACCATCTCGGCCATATTGTGAATTTATACTGATCTGACAGGCTGTCATATATGTTTATTTTTCTCACCAACTGATCTATATTAATGCGCTTCTCTACTCTGCGACTGCTGAAGTATTCACTTTCTATAATCGGTTCGATATTTGTTTCCAGCGTTTTAGTGCCCTTCACTTTTGGCCCGGTGCTCTTGTCTGCCGTATCGAAGAGCCCTCTCGCCTCAGCCATCTTTATTAGATATTTGGCATTCAATTGTGTGATTTTAGTTCTTTTAATTAATGAAAGATAACAACCAATTGAATGTTGTTTTATGCAGCCATCCTGATTAATACAAATATCGGGTATATTTTCGCATATAAATTCATCGGCGTCCGGCAGAACTACGTTATCTTCACTTTCATCTGCTACTCCACTTACTTCGGCAATCCCCTCCGATTTTGTCGTACCAGCTTCTGTTGCAGACTGCGCTTTAACTTTCTCCTCCGCTTGCGCATTTGGGGCACGTTTCCTCGGCGAACCCATTGCTGCAGCTGGTATATTAGCAACCTCTGCTTCGGCTATTGCTTCCAGGCGTTTTCGTTCCCTAAAGGCACTTTGATGCTTTCTTAACGATGTTTCGTTTACAAGTTTCACAATATAATCGACCATATCCTGATTCTCCGATGAAACAATTGAATGCGTTTGATAGAGTAAAAATTGTATTTGTGGTCTCGACATAGCCAATTGCAGTGTGAGTAGTTGTTCTTCCAGTATTAGTGAGACTCTGCGTTTACCTTCCTCACTTATCTCTGATTCGGTGAGCACTTCTAACATACTCAAGTCACCGCCACGTGAACAAATCAAATCGATTGGATCGGAAATTGCGCTAAAAGAGTTCGGTGGGTTGGCGAAAATACCGACGACACATCCGAAACGTTTCGATTCTAATGGAAATGATGTGAAGGACTCTGCGAAAATCCGTATATTATTGACGCCAAGTATTTCCATGAACTTTCGATATTCTTTCAGATTTAGTCCTGCACCGTAAACATAAAAATTGTTTAGTCGATTTACGGAATGGAACAGTGAAGCTAAATATGCTGTGGATCGTGGCGAGGAAATGTGCGTTTGTAATATGTCACCGCTCAATTGAAAGTAGTCGAGAAGTCTGGACATAACGGCTGGTCCATATGAGAAAGCTTTGTCCTAAAAAGAAGTAACATTAATAAAGTAGTGCAGGCGTATTCTACGATAAAAATTTACGAAAACTGTGGTAACGGTTCATAACCAAAATCTTTCTCCTTAGAGTGGGAATATTATAATTTATCAGATACATTCTAAAATATTATACCTAACGTAATATGGCGATGCTATCTGCAGCGGCCTTTGCCGTCAATCTTATGTGTAAGTTTAATATTATTACGACTAGTTAATTAATAATTTTAGAATTGATTTGTTTCAAGCAATCTGTATGGTTGATTTGGTTGAAGTACAGTACTCATCAAGTTGGAACAATGGGCTAAAATATGTTCGATTTTTAGAGTATTTCCGCATTCACTCTTTCGGGAGTTTTCTGCAAAATTTGGTTTGGTATTGATTGATTGTATGTTCGTGTTTTGGCATGTTTGTTCTTCTATAGCTGCGTTTTTTGTTGTATATATTTGAATATATAGTGTTGATGAACCATGATAATGATGAATGTTATTATTATTATTACTTTTATTAGGAAAAATATGCAAAATATTAAACCTAATAGTAAGAAAGGAGTACAAGCTACTGTGGCCATCGCCTCCGATATAATAGTATAAAGTTAAAAAGTTTATATTTTATTATAAAAATTACATTTTTTTAGAAAATTGCATATATTAACAATGTTTGCGAAAGATGGTGTATTTAACAATGTTTGGTATTTACTAGAATTAAAGTGTTTTTGCCTAATACTCTCTAGTGCTGGACAGATATTGAATGTATGTTCTATGGTTAATGTGCTGGGACAGAATGGGCATGATGATATAGGATTGCCGCCAAGAAAATGTTGGTGAGTGATTTGCGTGTGCCCGATCCTTAATCGAGTAAAAATTGTTGCTTGCTGTTTTGAGATGTTGTTGGGTAGCGTACCTTTTCGCGTAGTTTGTTTAGGATTGCGTATTTGTGTTTCAATTTCTTCCAGTCTGGAACTTTCTTTTCATATACATATGTGTCTGCGTAACATTTTACTGAGGTCATTTTGGTCTTGCACCTCGTTAAGAAAAGTGGGAGCAGATTCGAAGAATCTTGCCGCCTTGTCAGCATATTCGTTCCCGGAAATGCCAACGTGACCTGCACCCAGAGAAGAGCTATTTTTCTTTTATGTTTAATGCAAATGTCTCTAATTTTAGATATTACTATGGAATTATTTCGTATGTTGCGGCTGGCGTTCAAGCAGGAGAAGCTGTCTGAGCAAATAAGGAATTTGCCTTTTTGTAAGATAGTAAATTTTAATGCCATATATATTCCAATTGCCTCGGCGGTAAATACGGAGGAATATGCTGGAAGAATTCCGCCAGTAATAGTTGTCCCGTTAGCTGTGGTAGCAGCATAGGCAGTATTTGTTAATTTGGACGCATCTGTGAAAATTTCTTTAAACTTTTTATTCTTATAAACGTTGGTTAGTTCTAAGAAGTTTTGTTTAAAATCTGTGTTACTCGTGGTGGATTTTTTAAAATTATGTAGAGATGTATTTATTGAAACATCACTATTCAGCCATTCAGGTTGAGTCTTGGTTGTATAAAATTTCGATGGGATATGAATGCTTAAAGTTTTTGCAAACTGAAGACAGCGGCGGAGGGTAGATTTAAGTTGAAATTCCTTTTGTGTTTTGCTGCAAGCGTTATACATTTCTGAATTCCTGTGTTTGGAGAATTAAATATTTTTGGAAGAAGTTGTATCGTTTTTTCGTAAACTCTTTCCTTTATTGACGGTAAGCCACTTTCTCCTAAAATACATTTAGTTGGTGATGTAGGAAAAGCGTTTAAGCTACGACAAATCACAGCGTGATATGGTTCCTCCAACTGCTTAATGTTTGTGTTCGAGCACCAGCCGTAAATCGGCAGGCCATAGTCTATTTTAGAGAGTATTATGGCTCTTGTAATATTAATAAGTGTATTTGTATGTATGTATAAATGACCGTTTGCTAGATAAATACTTAATTATGTTTAGTCTACTGAAAAGCGATTTTCTAAGGTTAATACAGTGGTACTTAAATGTAAACTTATTGTCAAAATATATTCCTAATATTTTTAAGTTATTTACTCAAGTTATTAAAGTATTGTCGAAAATTAGATCTGGGTATGAACATTTCTTTTTTTTACAAATATGTAATAATTTACATTTAGAAGTTGAGATAGATGCTCCGGAAATTGAACCCCATTTTTTGAATTTCGTGAGTACTTCATTAAAAACATTATTAGTTGCCAGCGGATCTTTCAAATTAGTGTAAATAAAAGCATCATCGGCGTACATAGTTATATTGATATTTTTTATATTTAGGCAGATATCGGTGAGTTTATCAAACGCAATAATGAATAGTACTACGGATAGGGGGGAGCCTTGAGGTATACCATTGTTAAGAGGGTTTACCTCGGAAAAAGTATAATTAACACGAACTCGGAACTGTCGGTGGATCATAAACGCTTTTATGATCATAAAAGCTTTTGAACCAACCTTCCAGTCTGCAAGTTGGCTCAGTACTGCGTGAACGCCAATGCGATCAAAGGCTTTTTCGATGTCGGTAGCAAAGATTGTGGCAATCGAGTCGGATACAAAATGTTGCAGTTGCAAAAGTGAATCAGTTGTGCTTTGTCTGCAGTTTGATTATGTTTGATACGATTATTTTTGGTAATGAACCAAATTAGTCGCTTCGCAATAATTTTTTCAAACGTTTTGCTGAGGCAAGAAAGCAAAGAAATAGGTCTATAAGAAGAAACCAAGTTGGACGGCTTATGTGGTTTGATTATTGGAATGACTGCGGCAGTTTTCCAAGCATGAGGATAGTAGCCTTTCGCATCGATATTGTTGTAGAGGGATAGTAATTTTTGTTTAGCAATTAGAGGTAGATTTGATAGCATCGGATAAGATATATGTATGTACGATCGATGCCAGGTGTTTTGCCTTTGGCATCTAAGAGTGCCGATTCCAGTTCACAGTATGTTATCATATTGTCTAAGTGAATTGCCGGTAAGGAAAGGTTTATAGGAGCGTAGTGCATGGAAAGCCAACGATGCTTTTCCTGAATGTATTCTTCAGAGAAGTTGCCGTCAACTGAATATTGAGACCAATGTTATACAAAAGCTGCTCCAATATCTATGGAGTCGCATAGAAGTCTTTCCTCGGTTTGAATAACTGCTATATGGGGATGTGGAATACTGGTTAGAAGTTTGATGTCATGCCAAATTTTTTTGGAGCGAAGGTCTTGAAGCTCTTTATTCCACCAAATGGAGGAGGCTTTAGAAATTTTTCTTTTACTTTGGGGAATTGATTTGTTAGCTGCCGAGCGTATAGTTTTTGTAATAAAAGAGGTTTCTTGGTTTATATTGCCTGTCGGCGAGTATTTCATACTATTTAATATTTCTGCTTGAAATTTGTCTCACTTAGCTAAGTCTGTCTTAAATCGGGGGAGGTGAGTGTATTTTGTAGGATGTAGGACAGTAGCAATATTGATTGAAATTGGGAAGTGGTCACTGCCTTTAAGTTCGGAAAAAACACTTCACTCGATTCTGGAAGACAGTTCCGGAGAAGAAAAGGAGAGGTCTACATTGGTGAACGTTGAGCTTTCAAAGCTTCAGTTGATGAATAATTACATGTATTCCGATTGAAAGTTTTTTTGAAATGAGTCATTAGAATAGTGGCACGACTCCTTGACGAAGATGTGAATTTTCAAAAGAGCATCCAGCGTTTCGCTTTTTCGATTAAATACTGATTGATTATATGAGATAAGTTAAAAACCACATAAGTCGTCACTATCACGGTGCAATCTTTTCGTAAAGTTTGTTCAAGGTATAGGTCTAAAGCTGTTTATGTCATGGGTGAGTTTTTGTGGCTTGTAAATGGGTCTAATTACTGCTTAGTCTACGTATGTGAGAATTTATTAAAAAGTTTAACGATTTAGTACGTTTAGTGTTGGTGGTCAGATTTGTTATCACTGGGGAGGAGATTCGATCTAAAACTGGTGTTTTACCCTTTTTCTGACTTAATGCGGGTTCAAATTCTTAGTGGGTAATTTAAAATTCGAGATGTTTAGGTGAAGGGCAATATATTCCGAGGAAAAATTTTGGTCCTTTGAGTAACTTGACCATTTCTAATCAATTGCTTCGGATAGATTTAATAAGTAAATAGGCATGAAAGATAGCACTTCCCGAAAGGGGCATAAATTTTTTATATATTTCTGTAGCATATGCTTACTATTATACTTAAGGCATAACAATTTTTCAATTCTAAGTATTATTTAGATTTTCAATGGTATCTAAATATTATACCGCTCGAGGATTTAATACAATTTAGAATATATTTCCCAATAACCACATCAAGAATATTATCTATCTATCTAAATTAATCTATTTATCTGTATTAAACAGTGCCTTTCATGAAAGTTGTCAATCCTCAGCTGCCACACAAACTATTCGCTGACATCTATATATTAATAATTAAATTAAATTTTAACAAAGTAATTTAAGAATCAGTGAATTATGCAAAAAGTGCTTCAAAAATATATCTCATTATAATTTATTAAATTATTTACAGATATACATATATTGTATAAGCATGATTTCTTTGTACAGAAGCCTAATTGAATAAAAACGGTCCGATTTTGTGGAGTATTCGTTTTATTTGTGAACTTATCTACAATGATTATGTTCGTCAAGGCGATGAAAAATATCGCAACAAATATTCCTGCAAAATTTGATAATTATAAAAAAGTATGAGATATTAAGAGAATATATTTGGCTCCAATTTATTGTTTTGTTAATTTACAAGATTAAGATTCAAGTTGGATTTTATATTTTTATTTTTGTGATCGTAACATTTTTTTGCAACTTATATGCAGATACATAATTTGTATCATGGCTAAAGGCTCAAAACTTACCGCTTACCTGAATGACAAAGTAATGTTTCGTGACTATTTTGGATTTGGTGAACTCGCCCTTATCTTGTGGTACACAAGATACGAATAGTGGACAAACATTATCCCAGCGATAATGATTTGTATTTAAAATGTGCGTGTTATCATCTTCCTGCAGAATATAGCCGCATTCGTGTAGAAATTTATCAGCTGAAGTTTTATCACTAGATTGTGAATGGAAAATAATGCAATTATTTACGGCAAAACAGGGGTCGAATTTTTTCACATATCGAATATAAGTATACATATACGAACATGCTATGTGCATATGCAATTACTATATTTACTAGGAGGGAGCTCATTGAATTCCTGCTCTTATAAAACAGAACTTTTTTTCTTTCAAGCAATATATTAAAATACCGATAGGATTACGAATCTCTATCGTGTGTAATTCTAAAACAATTAAAAAACAAGTAAGGAAATTCTAAGTTCGGCTGCAACTGAACATTTTATACACTTACGACTTGCAATAATTAAAGCCAAGGAAATACCTTATCGCTCATATTTATCCGTTTTAGTCACAAAGATACACTGTCATGATTAAAACATGCTCTCCCAATTGTATTGAGATAACTCAAATATTGGATGATATATCTAGCATAAGGTCGCCCGGAAGTTCGAAAATCTTTATATTGTATTAGGCAAATGGCGGCTCAGGGAAGTATTGGCCCGATTCGACCAATTTTTGATATACAAACATACAATTACCAGAGAAGGATTATACCTGAATTTTATTTATGTATCTCACACATTGATTGATATTTTCGGTCAAAAGTCAACATTATCTATTGGGGTCCATATATTCAGTACCTAGGGTCTTGAACAGTTTTGGTTGGATTTGGATAATTTTTGGTCAAAAGGTGCTATATTTTAAATAAATTTTTGCTACCAAAATTTTATTCCGTTATATTAATTACTTCTTGATTTGTTTACTGAAAAGCGAAAAAATCGAATGGAATTAAAAATTGTGTTATGTGGGAAGTAGGCGTGGTTGTAGGACGATTTTGCCTATTTTACGTACTCAATTTAGCCCAAATCAGCTAGTCGGGTCCCAAGATATGGGATTTCACCAAAAAGTGGGCGGTCCAATTTACACATGGTACCGTTATATGAGGAGTGAGCAGGTTCCTATTTCCATTTACACAGTATCGGTAGGATTTCTCATAATATTTTTGCTAATTTGGAAGTTTTAGCTTTAGTAGTCTGTGAAATATGATATTAACCTTATTAGAGGGCAGGGCCAAGTCCACTTTTTCAAAATTTTTACCAACAGATGCCCGTTGCTACTGCGATTTCCTGTGACAAATTAGAGTTTTACATTCTAATTTAGTGCTTAGTTATAGATCTTTATAAGATTTGGGTAAATGGCGTTAGTGGTTACGATTACGAACTCGTAATTTTTTTGTACTAGGGAATCCGCGTGCCAAGTCATCAAGATATCTTAATTTTACTCAAGTTACAGCTTGCACGGACAGACGGACGGATAGACAGATAGTCACCCGGATTTAAAATGTTATCATCATTCTAATCAGTTATGTATATGTATATATAGCTCTATATCTATCTCGTATAGTTTTGGTTGATACGTACGACCGTTATTTGAACAAATCTATTACACTCTAAAGCAACAGGTTGCAAGAGTATACAAATGTTGACAGCTGTATTCTATAGATGTTCTTAAATTTTCATTCGCTATAATGAGTCGATGTAGTCATGTCCGAATGTCTGTCTGTTCCTCCGTTTAGTTATTCGTATGAAATTTTTTCATACGTTCTTTTCTCACCAAGAATTTGCTCACTTGTCGCCGATATCGGACCATTATAGCATATACATATGTAGCTGCCAAAATGAAAATTATATTTCATTTAACGTTATGTTTATCTCTCACAATCTTATATTTGGATGTTTTTACTTCGAAGTATTACTTTGCGGCATATATCTAATTATGTATAGTGATGTGAGTAAGAGTGACATATAGCTTATTTAAGATAGCTTTTGAATATAATTACCGTAATAAAAAAGGATTTATCCAACCGGTTACCATTGTGTTTGATGCTGCGTTGGCGACCTTTTCATTTTGTAGGTGAATAGGCAATAACTTGGAAAGACTAAGTGCATTGAATTTTATTCTCATTCGGGCCACTGAGGCTGCTAAAGGTTTTCGAAACTTCCACAGATGTTCGGCGATTTCTGCGAACAATAATATATATATAATAAGATTATAAATATAGTGATGAATATTCTTGTGCTATATTTGTTTGTTGCATTCATAATATGTTTTATTATTTTTTTCATATTCACCTTCTACATCTGATTCGCGAAATAATTGATATTGCAAGTCGATTTCTTCAGAAAAACGTTGCTTAAAGTTTCGTCTGAGTAATTCGTAAAACATTAACCAAATCCGGTTCTCGTCACTTTTATACTTAAACGGTGAAATTGAAGAATTATAGTTTATTTTGTTTGGGAGAATATTTATACTTGTAAAATTAAAGTTAGATGAAATGAAATGAAAATGTTCATATATATAATGGGAATATGTTCCTTTCTGTAATAATTTTATGCGAAAATCGAAGGGTTCTATAAGGTTGAAGTCGGTTGATGGGTTCTATGTGAAACTTTCCATGTAGAAATAAGATACGAAGCCTGAGATTATTTGATAGCAATTAAAAAAGACTTTCAAAGTCTGAAACTAGAAGTTAAAGGTCCGCGGTATAGAGTGTTAATGTGCCCCTCTAAGTCCGTATCTATACAAGAACTTGGAGTAATATTAGCTGATTATAATTTCAACTATTATATAGGCATCAATGCGACTAGAACACAGCATAAAAATATGTTTTCTCGGAGATATTTTTGTGAAGAGTTTGCTAGAAAAATTATCTCACGATTAATAGTTATATACCGATTTAATCATGAATTTTTGGTAACATGATAAAATTTAAACAAAAAAAAAATTATTAATGTTTTACCTCTGGAAATTGTTCATAAAACTTAATATCATTTAGGGCATTCGAAAGGACGACTTTATCTGTAAATATAATGAAAAAATATAGAAAATAAAAATTTTTAATCCGAATGATCTAATATCACCGCATAACCAGTAGCAGGTGTAGTGAATGAAAGATTTAATTGGCTATTTACTTACATCGAAAGACATCATATATCAGTGAATAGACTTTTCTCATTTCATGTTCGTTTTCGAACTGTACTTTCTTTGGTGCCTTTGCGAGTAGTTTCGCAGCAAGAGCAATCGTTTTTAAATTCCAAAACTTACTCTTGTTCTTTAATGATTTGCCACGAATTTGTTGGCATTTCTTTTTCGGCGTTTTATTGAAACCATTTGGCGAAACGTTAGGTGAAATTTTTGGAGATATATTTAAGACGCTTGATAGATGGTTGAACGAATGTGTGTCTTTGCGCACAGCGACATAGTCGACCTCACTGAAATTAAAAATATTGTAAACTTAAATAATAATCTTTTGATAATCAATTTAGTTAATTTGGGATTTTTTTTATATAAAACTTGTAATTAATAGATGGATTATATCAGAATTGAATAGTGATTATGAAGACAGAGTGTAAAATAATGTTAAAGACATTAAATCAACTCTGACCGGTAAGGTTAGGTGAGTGAATGTGACTGAGATGGATGCATCTTAACTTTTATTGAGTGACCAAAAGTTCTTTCGAACAAAAAGAAAACTCTATACATTTTAATATAATATAATATATATAATAATATATTAAGGAAACGCTGAAAACGGATGATTTCAGTCCCTCGTGGCTTCTCTTGATGTGGCAAATTTTGAACTAGCAAACGGTTATTTTCCATGTGGATTCAGCCAAAATCACTCTGGTGGTTAAACCGTCAAAGAATCACTGCACTGAAAATAATTATTCGATGACAGTTATGACATAACCAAAACTCACACTCCATTATTGACTGATTCGTTGACGCGCTTTTGAACCTCCAAGAGCCGATAATACATGCGTTCCTGCCAGTCAGCATCACTCGGCAAATAGATAAGTGTTAAACTCTCGCGTGTGCTAACTAGTTCTTTGAAAATCGTTGGATAAACCGAGAAGATATCCGCTAAACTCAAAAAGAACAAATGATTGGACATTTTTTACAGTTACTTCTGTTACCGTTAGCCTTACAGTGCCACTGTACTGAGGCACCTGCAGATCACAACTAAATATTGCACTATTCCACTAGTATTGGCAAGCGCAGGTGATAAATATAAAATAGTAAGAATAAAAGTATAAATCATATGGCATGTACATACATATAATCGTATATGCAAATATAGGCCATTTGGAGGTCGCTCCAAACATTACAAATCGAACTTAGCGGTAAATGAATTCGTGTTAAAAGCCAATTCAATATGTTAACTTATATATAAATACCAGCTAATATATTTTACCCTACATTTCTCATATCTATTTAGTTGTCATGCAATACCACAGCGTTAACTAAGTACTGTATACCGATTATTTGTATGTATATTTGTTTGTGTGACAGCACTTTCTCGCTTGCATTGTGAAAATATGGCTCGCAAAATTGCAAGTGTGATTGGTAAAAGTGATGAAAACGTCAAATCGTCAACAAAGCAATTTCTCACTATTTCTAGATATTGAGGCCTTTATTGACACACATACACACTCTCACCCGAATAAATCTTTGTATTTTTATGGTTGCATTAAATTGGGTATGAGAAGGCAACTGCCGTGAATCGATATCCATATTATTGGCAATACTCAGCGTCAATCGCCAAAATTTGAAAACGTTTTCCCAATAAGTAAAAATGTGCCTAAGGATATGGTTCCTCTCACGCAAGGGCTCAATGCCTGTTACATATTATTGTTATTATAACGAAACGATTTCGTTTTAATATCTTACAACAATAATATAATAATGTATGTACATAATGAGTATCTTTTAGGTAATAAATACTTTGAACTTCGTTATTTCCAGTATGAAACCACACTTAGAGACTTTTGTGTTTTTATCAAAAGAAATCACAGTCGTCCATTTTTTTTTAACCAAGTTCAGAAGATATCAATAAAATTTCAACCAAATATTATTCATCCCAGCTACTTAGTATCCATGTTGTTCTTAGATGCTTTAAATTATTATTCTTATTTTATTATTTTATGGAATTCGATAATTTGTGTGGTATTTCTTATTTGAAAATGTTAATCACACTTGATACAAAGCACAAAGTTATCTGTTTGCGATACGGCTGGTAAAATAAACTATGAATAAGTCTCTTATCCACCACTAATTGCTAAAATGAAAACGTGGTTCGCTGGAAAGGCTTGCACTCAAATGAAAAGGCTAAAATAAAAACAACAGCTCTTTTGAGGTCCCAAAGCTGTCAAACCGGAAGCAAAATATTGCAGAACCATTGCTGCAAATGCACACTATATATATATAATTTATACAATTTATAGCAAAATTATATCATTTTGAGTAATTGTCCTTTATAGAGACTTCTAACCGATTACTCAGATTCTTTTAACTCTGTTTCCACAT
Organism: Bactrocera correcta; assembly: GCA_027475135.1. Classification (NCBI taxonomy): domain Eukaryota; kingdom Metazoa; phylum Arthropoda; class Insecta; order Diptera; family Tephritidae; genus Bactrocera; species Bactrocera correcta. Next base: position 151,532,049 of record CM050325.1, on the reverse strand, counting down.
TGGGCAAGTTAGCAATGTTATAACATAAGCTGGTAAAAGTATTTTCATGGTTTGAACACCAATGTACATTATCTAAATTAAAAGGAAACCCCTAAGAACATATAATATGTGTTGTTGTATAATTTTTAAGACAAATTAATATTAAATGTAAGAATATTTCATAAATCATTAACTTCAGAGCAAACATGTAAAAATTAAAAAAAAAAAATTAATGTTATATATATAGTATATATGAGCCTTAATTATTCTTATATATCCAGAATAATCAACTAGTTGTAGACTAGTCTTCATCAAATAACAACGAGAAAGAAGGTATGTCACTTCTATTTAGCGAAGTTTAGGCCTGTGGCATACGCAAACTTCATATGTAAACATAAAGGAGAGGGATATAAATATACTACTTTAAATTACTATATTAATAATATTTATACAGCGTTAAGACAGAAATGGGTTTATCATTTGCGGTTTATCAGTGGCGGTATAATTGACTAAACTGAAGTTACGTTAGTGATGGCGATTGATATACAGAGAAAAATATATTAATTTTTCATTACTATACAATTTTAATCTAATATTTTAAAATTTATTGTTACAAAAAGCATTGTATTTTATATTTCATTTTGGTCAAGTTAAGAGCTATGAAAACCTTATCAGAACCTTATTAACACCCGGTCGCTTTAATTGCGTATCATATTGAAGATTTTCTCTGAAAACCCTCTTTTTATGGTATTTTGAAAAACATTTTCGAATCTTCAAGAGTATACTCGTTTGTTTGTCACTTAAGAATTTTGTTTTAAATTAAGAGGTTTTCTAAGCTAGTCCTCCGATATTTTTATATATCATATTTTTACTGTTAATTTTCATCATCTGTTTATTCATATTCTTGAAAGTACAAATAATAAATTTAATAATGGGTCCTTAAATTAGAGAAGGAAAAAAGACGGCAACGTCGTCGTCACGATTTATTCTTTATGATGATTAAAATAAAAAAATTATGCCGGGTTCTTATTAAAGAATGGTCATACCAAATTTCTAGTACGAGTATACCAACTGATTAGAACTTGAGATAAGACTTAAGCGGCCGATTTTCCACCGCACTAAATTGGATATAAGTTAGAATATTATATGATTTTTTTAAATTTATTTAGGGAGATCTCTAAAAACACTGAATTACCGAATATATATTTTTTTAGATTTTACTCCCATAATTCGTGTTTATTTATAAGTTCAAAGAAAAACTAAAAAATTAAATCTTACGGCTTATGTATTTATATTTATACAATTTTCAGAAATGTGTTGGCAAGTTTATCGCTTAAGTCTTCTGTTTTAATTTGATAAATAAGTGCAGCAGGCTTAGCTAAAAATATATTTATGTTTTCATACAACTTATACGAAAACAACTCAAAGAGCATTATATATATATATATATAAATATATACAACACAACTTAGTGTTAGCAAAATACTTACTCTTAAAATTAATTCAAGTAGTGAAGCCTGGTTGCGCCGATTTCTTTCCACTTGCCTCAAATAATTTGGTATGCAAACGGTGTCACGTTATATTATCACTTCCGCATCACGTCCACCATAACATATTATCACTTAAATACACCAAATACATATATATGAGCATTTGGGCATGTATAAGCAACTTGACGCGCAGTAGCAAACACACACAAATTTGGTAATAAAACTAGACAATTTCTCAGAATAAAGATATAGGAATGCAGCATTCCAAAAAAGTGAAACTTCCCATTATGGGAAGTCCTTATATCCGGACACCTCCTATAACCGAGCAAATTTCATAAACACAACGTGTTCATTATTATTTTCATACAAAATCAATTTCTAGAACTTTCCCCTGCGATTGGCTGGCACCTTGTCGTGGAGCAGGGACTTAATCGCAACGTCATTCAGTCCCTCTTAAACGGTGTGAGTGGTTCTCTTCAGACGGGAAGCTGGTAGAGCTGCCACCACTTAATCCACGGTGTTATGTGACTTCCGTATTGAATAATTTGCAACAGCAGAAAAAATTTGCCTTGGAAAGTAACGGTAGCCTTACCGCGTCAGAGGCTAGTCGACAGCAGTATCGAGGATGCCGTATGGAGTCTCAACATCACCATAAATGATGAGACATACAAATTCACTTGCAGTGGTCTATTTACCATGGCAGACAGCTACAGCATGGATACGTCGACGACATTGTCATAAATGGCAAGAAGTAAATTTCAAAGTAAAGAACTTAATCCTGCCAAACGGATGGTACGATACGGTAGGGTTAAGTATCAATCCGTTAAGAGCAACTATCATCCCTTCCACAAAAAGAAAATCTCTTCCAGTCTTGAGAAAAGTAACTATTGGTAGCAGGGAGTTGGAGTTTTCTAAGGAAGTAAAATATCTAGATCTCATATTAGACTACTCCTTACGGTGGAATAGGCATGTGAAAATAACACTGTCTAAAGGTACAAAAGCATTGTGTGCAAACGCCTGGCTGGTGGATCCAGGGGGTGTAAGCCACACATTATCAGATGGCTAAACATCATGAACGTGAGGATTATTGTTACAAATGGAGCGGGGGCTTGGGCATCGAATGCATTGCCGATTTTGGTGAATCTTCAACTATCGACGCTACAAAGACTTGCCTGCATCTTCAACCTCAGCACTTGAAGTCATGTTGGAGCTCACACCGCTCCATCTAGTGATCAGACAGATGGCGAATCATACCATGCTTTTCAATAAATGAAATTGGGAGGAAACTCCACTGGCCCTTCTTAGGCCCTCTAAAGTTACTCTCGGTAGTAAGGTGGACTGGAATGATTCTACACTTGGCCTACTATTGAGGGGCAGCACTATGCGGTGGTATACTGACGGCCTGAAGACACCGTAGCGCATTGGATCAGGAATTGTGGGACCATACCAAGTTAGCCCTAATCATGGGATGTTTTCTGAGCGGATTTAATTCAGTGTGCAGAAATTAATCTCCAAAGTAACTAATGCAAAGCATATCGCTTAACTCGTCGAAAGTCAAGCGGCGCTAAAAGCGATCTCAGCATATGAGGATAAATCGCAATTAGTGGAGGAGTGTGTATGAAGGCTTAACTGCCTATCAGTTGACTTCTATGTACACCTAACCTGGGAGCCGATACATAAAGAGGTAGTAGGGCCGACCGACGAACTCGCCCGCTCCACTGCGGCTTCTAAGTTAATAGGGTGCAGGATTGGTGCGGTCCCATATCACCATAAAGGAGCTCCGCACAGAGAGAGAGAGCGGGCATGCCCCATGCTAAACTGCTATTGGGAGGTTACGTCCTAGCAAGGTTCATCATATCCTTGACAAATTCCGTCTCTTGTCGCATTTTACACTGAACACTGCAGGCTTAAGAAACACCTATCCAATATGGGCATTGCTTCCTGTGCAAACTACCGGAAACTCCAAAACACTTTATTCTAGATTGGACAGCAATTTGTAGATGAAGACTCAAGGTCCCCGGATTCAATACGTGGATACGGATCACATAATCTCAAAAGCGCCCAGAATATTTCTGGAATTTTTAAAGGTAAACTGTTATCTCTCCGAGCTTTCTCGATTCTTCTCTGCACGAAATCTAACACTCTCCCCATCACAGCGACCATATTTACGAATTAGACGCAGGAATACAGACTTGAGCTTAATATTGCAATCGATGGCGTCAAGATTCCGACTGTCAATAACTCTATGATTTTAGGTGTAACTTTTGATAGTCTATGCTTCTTCACTCCTCATTCGACCGCGAATATCGCCAAGATACAGAGCCACAACAAAATCTTCAAGTAGCTAACCGGCAGGGCATGGGGCAAAGACAAAGAATCGTTGTTGGCAACTTACGAGGCAATCGGCCAGCCGGTCCTCAACTACGCCGCACCAATATGGTCGCCTGGATGCAGTAGAACGCAGATGAAGAAGCTACAGACTTAACAGAACACTGCACTCCGGACTTCGGCAGGATGTCTCTTGATCTCTCCCATTGAACATCTACATAGTGATACACATACACTTATGCTCCCAATTAAGGAGTATAATGTACTCCTTTTCAAGCAGTTCCGGCTGGGAATTTTTGCAGAAATCACCCCGGCAGCCACCTGCTTGGAGCGGAACCGCTTCTCAGCAGAATCAAGAGGTCTTTCCTCAATTACATCGTCGACATTGAACAATACGCTGACCGGACTTCGGACGGAACTAACTCCCGACAAGTATTGATCGCCATTCACAGCGCAGCTATCAACACCGTTACCGACTCCCTTTCAGTGAATGACGTCCTTGGAGTCAAATCACCACCCATTGCAGACGAAGAGCTCGAGTTGCCGTGAGAAACGAGAGTGACCCTTGCGCAGCTTCATTCTGGATATTGTAGCAGGTTAAACTCCTACTTGTGCAGAATAGACCCCGACTTATGATATGTCCTGCATGCATAGAGTCTTCACATGACACTGGCTACTTCTTTGCATGCCCGGCCAACCCCACTCATCTAACATCCCTCTCCCTTTGGTCCGACCCCGTCGAAATAGTTTCTTGGACCTCTCTTTAGATGACGTCGACGACAACTTAGATAATCCTTACCATCCTAACAGGGATTGAATAACCATTAAAACATCATAACAAGGGTATAGAAGTCAACCATTTCATTCTCATAACATCTATTTCCCCAGTAAAAAACGTGAACGTTCACCTGTAACATATTTACTCACATACCAAATTCTTAGAAAAAATATATTACACAATACAATTTGGTTAAGAAGCATATTTATTAAATAAGATTTATGTTTATATGTTTATTATATAAAACACTGAGCTACAATAGAAATAATGTAGTAAAAACTTATAACATAACCTTTAATACATAATCCATAAAAATACTTGAATAATCTACAATTACATACATATTTAACCGCCACGTGGATGAAAAATACTTTGTCCTTATATTGTGTTGTTATTTTAATTATTAATATTTTTTATTCATTATTATACTTTTATTTAATATTCATTTTAATTTTTTATTTAATCGGTGTACACTTCATTTTATACACGATCTGCTGGATGTTATATATATATATATATAATTTTATGTATTTATAGATATACATATGTATATGTATGTATGTATACATAGGCCTATATATATGCGAATGATTAGTTGTATGTTTATGTATGTTGGTTTCTCGTTTTTTCTTTTTGTTTGCATAAAAATTTATTATATTATATATGATGTATGCGTATTGAAATAAATACGATGAGCAAAATAAAGACAAAGCCAATAGTGGTAACAATTTGCATTCAGTTGTCTGTCTGCATTTGTTTACGCGTGAGTTTATGTGAATGTATTTGATGAATGCTTGTATATGTTTATTTATGTATGCAGGTGTGGTTTTTAAGTTATCTTTTTTGTATGGTATGTTTGTTTTTGCTTCTTTGCTTGACTGCATGTTGCGAAGTGCGCATGTGTAGTGCGCTAATGCAACTACATTCGCATGCCTGTGTACATGTACGTATTTTATGTAAAGTTTGATGTATTTGTTTCGAATTTTGAGTATTTTTATTATTCATTATTAATTACGTCCTTTCTCATAATGATTTCTTTGATTCTAGTAAGAACTTACAACTCTTGTAGCAGCATTTTATTTTGGTTTTTGTTTTGTCAACTTCCAAAACACAATGTTCATACTATATAATTTTTCTTCATTACATATTTTATATATTTGCACACAAATTATATAATTGATTATAAAAAAAAGTAAAATTAATTACATTTAGGCTTAATGCATTGCTGCATTTTTGTTTAAATGTTGTTGATTTTTATTATTTGGGAGTGAAATAAACAATATACCTAATTATACAGTAAAAAAATGATAATTACACAAATGAAGAAGGTAAGAAGAACAAAATTAGAAGTTAGAATCATCCATCATCGTCAGATGTTATTTCGCTTTTAACTAATTGCAATTTCTTATACATTATGTATAATTTTTTTATAATTTTATGCTAATCGTAATATATATAAAAATGTTTTCAAATTTATCGTATTATACTTCTGGGTGTATGATTATTTTTGTTTTTGTTTTAAATGCATGTCCTTTACAGTTGTTCTAAGTTTACCGATATCGATATTTACTTTGTTTCCTCCTTCTCCTTATTCTCCTCTGTGATCTCTTTTTCATTTGACTGCAAATAAAGATGGGAGATTTATGATTTAATACTGTATACTGTTGCATCAGGTGTTTGAAATGTTTAAAGGTATATAAGGCAATAAGATAATTTATGTTATTCCCTCAAACTTAGGATTTATTGACTAAAAATGTTTAAAAATCGGAAAGGTCACATTTGCATAACATAGACATAAAAGATATACCATGACTTTTACTATGCACTAATATTCGTATATTAGATCGACGACCTTGATTGAATTCATCATACCATCGACATGGATAAAGCGATGCCCAACTTATTCCGGGGTGAGAGCGTCTCAAAATTACCGCCTCAGCATTGTTGTCAGATCGGACAAATTAATAATTTTTGAAAATTTAAACTAAAACATCCAGTATTTATTACAACTAACAAGAAGGAGGATGGAGTCATGTGTAGAAGGTCACGCAAGTGAGGTTGAGTTCTCTGATCGCCATTCACTTGGGATTGGCCAGAAACGATTCTTTTACATATGACTCAAGCAGCTCACGACTTCCGGTCTTTGACCAAGTAGGTAGCCTAAGAACATCCGTTTAAAGGCGAGCTAAAGTGAGAAGGCGAAATATTCCCTACTTAGGGTTGTGCGCTGGGTTTGGGACCCGCCACGTAAAAAAACACCACCAATGAAAACTCAAAAACAGCCTCGGATGAGAGACCCCCTTTTTGATGACGACCATTGGAAACGAAATAAGGACTACGAATTGAGGGCATGCAATGTCCGATCCCTTAATTGGGAATGTTCCGCTGCCCAACTGGTTGATGTCCTCGTGAAAATAAAGGCTGAAATCACCGCCGTCCAAAAAATGCGATGGACGGGACAATGATAGAGACAAGTAGGTCCTTGTGGCATTTACTACAGTGGCCAAATAAAGGAGCGCAAGTTTGGTGTTGGATTCGTGATGGGAAAGAGACTTCGCCACCGAGTACTGTCATTCACTTTAACGCCAGGGTGGGCAAAGAAGGATATTTGGCACTACGGTCGGTAAATTCAGCCTCCACGAGGAAACATCCCCAAATGGGTTGAGGCTGATCGACTTCGCCGGGGCCCGAAATATGGTTAACGGTAGTCTCCGGGGGCCGATGGATTGCCGGCCGAGCTATTCAAACACGGCGGCGAAGAACTGATAAGGAGCATGCATCAGCTTCTTTGCAAAATATGGTCGGCCGAAAGCATGCCCAACGATTGGAATTTAAGTGTGCTATGCCCAATACAAAAAAAAAGACCCCACAATCTGCGCCAACTACCGTGGGATAAGCCTCCTCAACATCACGTACAAGGTTTTGTCGAGCGTATTGTGTGAAAGATTAAAGCCCACCGTCAACAAACTGATTGGACCTTATCAGTGTGGCTTTAGACCTAGAAAATCAATAACCGACCAGATATTCACCATGCGCCAAATTTTGGAAAAGACCCGTGAAAGGAGAATCGACACACACCACCTATTCGTCGATTTCAAAGCTGCTTTCGACAGCACGAAAAGGAGCTGCCTCTATGCTGCAATGTCTGTATTTGGTATCCCCGCAAAACTAATACGGCTGTGTAAACTGACGTTGAGCAGCACCAAAAGCTCCGTCAGGATCGGGAAGGACCTCTCCGAGCCGTTCGATACCAAACGAGGTTTCAGACAAGGCGACTCCCTATCGTGCGACTTCTTCAATCTGCTGCTGGAGAAAGTAGTTCGAGCGGCAGAACTTAATCGAGCAAGTAAAATCTTTTATAAGAGCGTTCAGCTGCTGGCGTATGCCGATGATATTGATATCATCGGCCTCAACACCCGCGCCGTTAGTACTGATTTCTCCAGACTGAAGAAGGAAGCAACGCAAATGGGTCTGGCAGTGAACGAGGGCAAGACGAAATATCTCCTGTCATCAAACAAACAGTCGTCGCACTCGCGACTTGGCTCTCACGTCTCTGTTGACAGTCATAACTTTGAAGTTGTAGAGAATTTCGTCTATTTAGGAACCAGCATTAACACCACCAACAATGTCAGCCTGGAAATCCAACGCAGGATTACTCTTGCCAACAGGTGCTACTTCGGACTGAGTAGGCAATTAAAAAGTAAAGTCCTCTCTCGACGAACAAAAGCCAAACTCCATAAGTCGCTCATAACTCCCGTCCTGCTATATGGTGCAGAGGCTTGGACGATGACAACAACCGATGAGTCGACCTTAAGAGTTTTCGAGAGAAAGGTTCTGCGAAAGATTTACGGTCCTTTTCGCATTGGCCACGGCGAATATCGCATTCGATGAGCTGTACGAGATATACGACGACATTGACATAGTTCAGCGAATTAAAAGACTGCGGCTACGCTGGCTAGGTCATGTTGTCCGGATGGATTAAAATCTCCAGCTCTGAAAGTATTCGACGCAGTACCCGCCGCGGGAAGCAGAGGAAGAGGAAGAACTCCACTCCGTTGGAAGGACCGAGTGGAGAAGGACCTAGCTTCGCTTGGAATATACAATTGGCGCCACGTAGTGAAGAGAAAAAACGACTGAGAAGAAGAACAATTGCTCTATAGTGATCGTTTACTATATGGAAAAACTATTAAAATCTCTTTATTGTATAATAAAACTGACTTTTGAACTTTCAGTATTTAATAAAGGAATTTTAGCTTGTTAGTTCCCAACTAAAACATTCAAATCATTTTCTTTGGAAATTGATACTATGCTGCATCACATTGCAAAAAGTTTCATCAAACATTTAAATTTCGCATTTTCTTTCTTTTCATTTTTTACATTTCTTATAACTGGTCCGTTAAATTACCTCAATTGGAACGAAGAGCAACATGAAGAAGTTCATACATTCATGCAGAAAAAAAACAATGATTTGGTGTGGTTTATCGGCCGGTGGAATCATCGGTCATATATTTTCAAAAATGTTACTGCTGCCAGGGATAAAGGGATGCCCACCTTATTCCAGTTCAAAGCACCTCAAAACTAACGTGTTTTATAACATTTCGCTTTGTAATTATTATTTTTTTGGTATTTAAATAAAACTCCCATCGAATTTAGTTGGGAAAAGACTTCAAAGAAAATATAGTATGTATGTGTACTTTATTTTTTATTTATTACACATTTATTTGTTATGGAATATTTTGTTTTAAGAATTTCTATTGCCTATTGATGCAGTAATATGATTATACAAATATTTATAATTGTATTACTTGGCTTAGGGAATATTATGAAAAATGATTTTTTCAATATCTTTTCAACCTTCATAAAGTTTAACGAATGAAGATGATTTATTTATAATAAAGATATAATTATTAAAGTTAAAGAAGACTGGTCGTGAGTAATTTAATTTATAATAAAATATTTATTTTAATAAAATATAGTATGGTATCCTCGAGATAATTAAAAATAGATTGCATAAGTGTTTCAAGGTTATCGCAGTGTTATAATTCGAAAAGTAGAGTCAATAATAAATCACATTTTAATAGCCACCGAATGGGAGATAGTATTTTTCCTACGGATTTGCTGCAATGCATGCTATCGTGAGTACGATTTTAAAAAAAATCTAGACTAGTGCAGAAGTCTATATAAAAGATATAAAAAAAGGAATCCGAAAAGGATACTGTAAGCAGCTCTCTTTGGATATGCTTGATCGTGCAAATTCCGATCCACATTCATGGAGATCGTTATAACCGCCGATGAGACATGGGTTTATGCTTTTGACATGCAAACAGTCATGGAATGGAACCCATTTTCGGTCATTCGAAAAGATAATACTAAATTCGTTGAAGCAGCTGAAGGCCATCCCAAAAAGTGCTCATGAGAAGTGTTTCGAGAATTGGAAAACCCGTTGGCATAAGTGTATTACATCTGGTGGGGATTACTTTCAAGGCGACAAAACAAATATTGATGAACAATGTAATATTTTGCGTTTTATTTACAATTTACAATGGTATACTCGTATAAACGATACACGTGGCGAGCCGAATCAATTTATCCCTGTCAGTCTATCGGTATATACGCGACTAGTCTCTCAGTGTTTGAAAAATTTGGCATAGATTATTCCCCAAGACAACGGCACAATATCCGAATGTTTTCTTCAGATCGGAATACTATAGTATATAGCCGCCGAACAAACTGACCAATTTAAATTAAGAAAAATATTTTTTCGCATCTTTTACGCTATCTTTTATGCTACAATAAATGCACCTGTGAACGGTATTATTATAATAATAATAAAATATAATTTATTAATACAATAAGATACATTGCTTAAATTATGGTTATAATAGCTTTTTATAACGCCTTAAATAACGATAAATTAAATTAAATTTTATTTTATAATTCTTAAATTTATAATTTAAGACGAGGCAAATTCATTAAAGGTGATAGTGCCAGAAAAAAATTAATATTAAAAAGACCAATTAATTGATTTCACATTTCAACTGCCGAAAAAGAAAAAAGACACAAAATAATAAAATGCCATTTTGAACGGAATCGCTTCGTTATTATTAAATCATTAACTTTAAAATTAAATTTTTTTATATACCTTATCTTTTTCCATCTCCTTCTCATTTTTGTCGGAATCATTTTCTTGCTCGTTTGATTTCTCTGGCTCACCTTCCTTGCCTTCCTTTGTCTCAGGCCTAATTAGAAAGAAAAAATTGGAAAAAACAAGATATTATTTAATAAAAACATTCATATACATATTAAACACAGTGAAGACGACAGACGACAGGCAGCATCTGTCAAATATTGAAATACACACGTTCTTAGGGGTACAGTCATTTAGACAACAGCATCACTTCTTGGGCACCTCTAGTGGTGCAACTAATATGTGAACTGTCAAATTATTAAAGCCTAACGTGATTTAACCAAAAGAAGCATAAAATTGCTCTGATATATCATTTGCAATAAGAATTGATGATTTAAAACAAATGAATCAACTTATTTACTTATTCTTTGCCAAAAAAAAATATTTAAGAACAAAATATTTAAATTGAAGTGAATGGTTTTATTACGGCGACAACGAAATTTTCTTCATAAACTAATTGGTATGCCGTTGCCGTCACCATAATGTTAAAAAACGGCTTCAAATGTCATTTGCAGACAATGGAATTTTGCTGTCGCTACGTCGTATAGTGCAATCGGCTAAGTGTTTAAATGTAAATACGGATAATAAAAATTAAAAAGTTACTTACTCTGGTTTTGGAATATGTGCATTCAAGTCCAATTTTGTGCAAATCTCATCCCAATCGGGGAAGCATCGCTCCTTCATTCGTGACACATGTCCGACCAAATTGGGACATTTTTCGGTCATAAAGTCGCGCAATGGATACGAGATATCCTTCGACAAATAATGCAGTTGCGACAATATGGCAAACGCAACCACATCCAAAGTGGTTGGCTCATCGCCAAAGAAGAACGGCTTGCAGTCCAACATTTCACTTAACACCTTCAAATCGTTCTTGCCAAACTCCTCAATCTCCTCGGGGCTGTGTACGCCAATGCCGTGAGCCTTCAATTTTTTCGAACCCTGGAACCACTATTTATGAAAAATCACCATATTGCAAATTATATATATGTATGTGGGGGTGGAATTCATGTATAAACCATAAAAATCAGCACTTGAGAGCAAAGTAGGCAAAGTTACCCATAGTTTAAGCAATTGTGTTTACAAAATTTCTACTGCCTATAGTACGGTTATAAATGATAGGACTATATGTATGTGTGTGTTTACACTTTATATCACGGCATGACATAAGACAATTATAAACTTTACTGTTTTTTATTTTTGGCAAAGTAGATGAGTAACTACAACACGATGGTACAGAGAATAATAGTTCTGTTTGTATCATCTAAAACTAATCGAGATAGATGAGAAGTTATATAATATATAAATATTTACCAGGTTGACGAGTAAGCAATGGCTTGAGTTAAAATAGAAATATTGTGTTGAAACTTAGTACACATACATATTTCTTGGGAACCATTGGAGGTTAGTATTGCAAATGTGTGATGCCTCGACTACAAAACGTCATTAAACGAAAATATATTATAATGTATATAATGGTTTATGTTATCCCAACATGAATGCAGTAGTTCTCGACCTCGGTCTTATGCTCATATCCCTACTTTCTCATTTAAGGATGATTTTAATGTAGTTTTTCGTTGAATAATGCATGTTGGTTCTTTCGCATCATTTTTGAATATGAAGTTTTACCAACACCTCAAGGACATTCCGGCGTTAATACTTAAAAGTTGCAAGAGTATGAAAAGTTCGGTTGCACGCGAAGTTCTTTACTTGTTTATAAAATATTCATTTAATTTACGTTAACCAAATATCTTTTGCTGATTTTTACTGTTTGCGGTTATGATATGAGAAAGAGAAAAGCGATTTAATTTGAAGTGTGCGATAAATTAGTGTAAATACGGTGTAATTATGTGGAAATGAAATTACTAATGGATAAATTTATTTCTTTTCAATAACTACTGTGTACATTTTTAATTTTTTACGATACACACTTGTGCATATTTGTATTTATAATCAATTACTAGTGAAATTCTTAGTTATATAGGGGGTTCTAGTTTTTATCCGACATTATTAATATTGGTCCTTTATTAGTAAAAAAAAAGCTCTCCCATCTTCACTGAGAAAACTCACATGTTGGTCGATATATCTAGTATAAAGTTTCCGTGAATCTCGGAAATATTTATATATATTGGTATATGGGAGCTAAAGGAATTACTGACCTGGTGTAACCCAGTTTTGACACTCAGATATACCATTGCCAGGAAAATTTATTCCCTAAATTTCTATTATATATCTTCCACATTCACCGAAATTTGCGGTAAAAAGTCAACTACAGCTACCGGGGGCCAAATACTCGGGTACCTATGGGCTTAAACAGTTTTAGTTCGACAATTTTTGGTCATAAGGTGATGTACAAAGTAATTATGGGTAAAAAGTTTTATCCCGCTATATTAATTTATATTTGATTTGTACACTGGAAAGATAAGGAATCAGATGGAATTGAAAATTGTGCTATTTGGGAAGTAAGCTTATCTGTAGTTTTTTGCACTGCAACATAATAATTTGAAAATTTTGTCGCGTAACAAATTCGGTTGAAATCGGTCAATTGGGTCCCGACATGATGAATGATGTGAATTTACCTAACAGTTAAATTTTTACCCCAGCTTTTATAAAGCCTTCTCATACCCACACTTTTTAGTAGTTTTTCTTGCGAATTCATCAATTACAGTGGCAGTAAAAATGTTAAAGGGGTTTGCCCTGAGCGAATTTGGTTATAGAAGCTTAAGTGGTTTAGGAGAGATGTACATTAAACCATTTAGAGAGCGGCTCACGCCTCTTTTTTTAACTTTTTAGCCCACAGGAGCCTCTTGTTACTACAATATCCTCGACTAAATTACAGTTCTACATATATCTTAATTTAGTGCTCAGTTATGGCGCTTTCTGGTTTCCGCTCAATGACGTTTTAGGGCATAGCAGTGGTCCGAGAGCGGCCATCTACGAGCTCCTCCTCCTTTTTTTGTCAAGGAACATACATATAGTGTGTCAGTTTTTGGTGATACAAACAACCGTTTGGTGAACAAAACTATTATACTTGTAGCCAAATCAAGAGTATAAATATAATGTAAAACATGTGGGATATGAATCTATATAGTTTCCAGTAGCTCTTTGTACATGATTTATGAACGTTGTCATATAAATATGTGAGTATTTATGTGAGTATGAATTAAATAAGCTTATAGGATGATTACATTAAAAAGCAAAAAAGAAAAAGCTGTTAATATGGAATAGAATGTGTACAAACCTTTCGACCAAAAGTGAATTTGAAAACAAAATTCAAAATCGAATTCGGCCAACGTAGGCCGAGTGCATGTTGCAAATTCACTTTATAACCTTTTAGTACATTATCGGGATACTTGGCGCGCCAATAAAAAATAATCCAAATCAAATGATTCTCCAACATAGCAATCATTGCATATGACACGTTTCGTTGCTCTGTTGTCAGAGCGGCGTCCAAATTCTTCTCATATCGTGCTGATAGCTCTTTGATGATAATGGCTGAGTCAGCGATCTCTTCACCGTTCAACTCAATGAAAGGCAATTGTCCCTTCTTCGAACGGAATCGCATTTTATGATCAACATTCTGAAAAAACAGAGCATATAAGTTAAATAGTTATAGTAAAATTAATATATTTCTTATATATAAAAATAAGTTGGGTTTATGTCTTTTCGCTATAGCTGACTAAAACGTTGCATGAAATGAAAAATGACCCGAATCTCATCTCTCATCCCAATGAGAATGGCTTGTAAAACCTGGCAAGACGCTTTTTTCAAATTTAATGCTTGCTAAAATAAGACAATCAGGGAAGATAGCGATAGCAGTTGCTTCGTCACGAATTGCTGCAACCTTTCTAAAGGATGAAAAATCTGCTCATTCATCTCTTAAACTTCCGTTACCCATAAATCTTGAACAGCAATCAATGTGTTCTATCTACAAGAATGGGGCTCTTGGTTAGCTATTGCAAATTGTCTCATTTATTATGTGGGATGAATGCACCATGAGCTATAAAGCACATATAAAGGCTGTGGACAGCACTTTGAAAGACTTTAGAAACTTCTTTGCTCTCATAATCGGAATAACTTTTTTATTTGCTGGAGATTTCTGACAGATTCTTCCTGTCATTAACAGAGGTACGCGAGCAGATGTCATCAAAGCATAATATCTTCACCCTTATGGACTTTGATTGAAAATATAAATTTACGGACGAATAAGAGAAATCATCTTAGACCTACGAAAAGAATGTTTTACTTATGGACAACTGTATGTTGGTCTATCGCAGGTCGGAGGTCCTGAAAATCAATTTATATTGCTGCCACAAAATAAATTATCATAAAATATCACTTGCTTTAAATTTTCTTGACAAACACTTTATATTATATGTATATATTCCCTAGAACTATTTATAATAATAAGTAATAAAAATGTTAATGTAAAAATAATTAAAACATTCCATCCAAATGCAGAGAAAAAACTTTCGATAAAGTAATATGAAATCTTTCTAAGCAAATAAATAAAACTAATTATAAACTACCGAATTTATACCAGAAAAATCAAAATTTTCATGACTACTAAAATGTATCGCTAATTTTTTGCAGAAAATTTCAAAGAAAAAATCTAGTTATGGAGGGGAGGGTCACATACCGCACTTCTGACAACCGGAAAGGCAAAAAAACAAAGGTTAAGTTCCAGAAGATTAAATATGTATGTACATATGTATAAGGCATATACGATTTGCAACCGCAGGTACCCAGCCGTTTGAGGGATATTTTTCGAATACTAACATAACATTTTGCCCCATTAGTGGCATTCAGAGTCAACCATTGCAAAATATTAGGGGTATTCGCTTGCTCTTGCAAAACCCTTGCACGGTGTAAGATTTGCATATATTTCCTTTTGGTGCACCGGCACAACAACAAAAACATGCAGAAAATTATTTGCAATGGCTGTAAAATATGTCCCAAAACCCATGTATATTTGCGTGCAATGAAGCGTAAAAATATTGGTTGCAACCCTGTTTTAGCTGTCATTTTACATAAAGACATATTACGTCGTTAAATTGTTGAGGAAGGTAAGTTTTAAATAGGTTTTATAATTTCTATTTAAATTATAAAGATTTATTACAGTTTTGTTGTTAAAAATGTATGCAGAAGGTGCGCCAATTCACAATAGCCATGCATAATAGTCATTCACAATAAATTGGCTGAATCAGAGTTTCATATATCACTAGATTCTGCTATGGATGCTGTCGTGCCCTTGTATATTTTGGTATAGTATTTTTGCCATCTGCAATCTTGCAAGAGCAAGCGAGTACCCCTATTATATATTTTTAAGTGCATATTGCAAATCGATGCAATTATAAACACAAAAAACATAATGATAACATAATAATTAATTCTCTCTCCACGAACAAAGACCAAACTCTACAAGCCACTCATCATCCCCGTTCTGCTATATGTTGCTGAGGCATAGACGATGACAACGTCTAATGAGTCGGCGTTACGAGTTTTCGAAAGAAAAGTTATGCGGAAGATTTACAGTTGAGCATTGGCCATTCCATGGCATTCGATTGAAATGATTAGCTGTATGAGATATGTACATATGTAACGACTCTGAAATTATTCGACGCAGCCCCTGCCGGGGGAAGCGGAGGAAGAGGAAGACCTCCACTCCTTTGAAAAGACCAGGTGGAGAAGGACTTGGCTGCACTTGGAATCGCCAATCACCAAAAAAGAAGAACAACGAGCGTGCTATTGTAAACTCGGCTATAACCGCGTAAGCGTGTTTACGCAGAAGAAGAAGAACATAATTATTTGCATTGATTGTAATTGACTGAAAAATATAGGCAGACTTGCATATACATATAAAAATAGTCGCATTGAAATTAATAATTATTCATATAAACAATAAATAAATCTTATAAGAATTTAAAATTTCAATTCAACCCAAGTGCGCGCTTTCTTAATGTACGTCCATATAAGTATGTACTCGTACATTATTACGTACATACATATGTATGTAAGTATGTACATAGGAATTTTTCATATTGCGACGGAAAACCATTTTAAAATCGCCTAGACAATGTGGATGTGTTTATACATTATATATTTTAAACATGCAACTACGTCTGTATATTTTTATGCAAGTACACTAACAGGCATGACAATATATACATAAGTCAAGCGCCAAATCTGTAAATCGATCAGATTTTCATTTGAATGGGATACTTGTCTTTACATATATACTTATTTATACTACATGTATATGTATGTACATATGTACATATTTATGTAATAAGTTACATTTTGTACATAATTATGCATATGAATAGGTATATACAGAGCTTTGTGCATACACGTTACTGACAACATTTACATACATACCTCAAAATGTCTATATAAATATATTTACATAGTTATACCCGCATTTATTTATTCTTAATTGGTAAACATTGACACAACGCGGCATACCTTCTGCTAACTTACGTATTATTGACGCGTAGCATTACGCATTGGAATGTGCAATAGCTACATTTGCGTTATTGAATTTTATTTTCGACAAATAGCAAAAACAAATACGCACGCTATGCACGGTACAGTTTGGTACATGCACACATATCAAATTGGAAAAAAAATTAAAGGAAACGCAAATATGGAAAAGCCTACGAAATCAAAGAAAGTCTTTTGAGTTTGGTCAACATATCAACATGTGTATATTAGGGTGTAAAAAAAAAAGAAAGTTTTTGGTCATATAACCCCTTAATTTGTTTGAAACATTAGAAAAAATGTTTTGTGTTGGGAGGATTATGAAAACCCGTGTCGATTTGCATCGAAACTTGTAAATTCTTGCATTTGTTCTCTTTATTATATTATGCACAAAGTTTCCGTTCGATCAGCGTGTCAACGCAGTCAACTGTCAAAGTTCAGGAGGTTTTGACGTTTAGCAATGGAACGACCATAACGGCCAGTTTGAAATATATGTGAACAGAGTTATTTGCTAATAATAAATGTAAAATATATAAAATTAAAGAAAATGCGATATTTAAATATATTTGATGAAATTGTTTGTGATGTGGTGCTACTTTCATAAAAAAAAAAAACAAGAAAAACATTAACTTCGGTTGCACCGAAAGCTAAATACCCTTCACAGGTGCATTTCTGTTAGTAACTATGTGTCCAGTTTGTATAGAAGCTATATGCTATAGTAACCCGTTCTGAACAAGTTTTTTAGAGATTACATTGTTGCCTTAAAAAACAATCTATACCAAATTTCGTGAATATATCTTGTCAAACGTGAAAGTTTTCCATACAAGCTCTTGATTCCGATCGTTCAGTTTGTATGGCAGCTATATGCTATAGTTAACCGATCTGAACAATTTCTTCGGAAATTACATTGCTGTCTTAGAAAATAATATATAACAAATTTCGTGAATATATCTTGTCAAATGTGAAAGTTTTCAATACAAGCTCCTGATTCCGATCTGAACAATTTCCTCGAAGATTACATTGTTGCCTTAGAAAATAATCTATACCAAATTTCGTGAATATATCTTGTCAAATGTGAAAGTTTTCCATACAAGAACTTGATTCCGATCGTTCAGTTTGTATGACAGCTATATGCTATAATAAGCCGATCTGAACAATTTTTTCGGAGATTACATTGTTGCCCTAGAAAATAACATGTGTCAACTTATGTGAAGATACATTGTCAGAGATGAAACTTTTCTATACAAAAACTTGAGTCCGATCGTTCAGTTTGTATGGCAGCTTTATGTTATAATGGTCCGATATCGACAGTTCCGACAAATGAGCAGCTTCTTGAAGAGAAAATAACGTTTGAAAAATTTCAAAACGATATCTTAAAAATTGAGGGACTAGTTTGTATACATAGAGACGGACGGACGGACAGACAGACAAAAGGAGTTGGCTAAATCGACTCAGCTCAACATACTGATCATATATATACATATATACTTTATAGGGTCTCTGACGCTTCCTTCTGGGTGTTACATACTTCGTGACAAACTTAATATAACCTGTTCAAAGTATAAAAACTGAATATACCCTATTCAGGGGATAACAAGTAACATTCGACAGCTGTTTTTCAAATTTCCAATAATAGTCCAGGAAATTTTATGTTATGTTAGGATGCAGTTTGAAAAATAACGTGTTGATATGTTATTGTAATAGAAAATGGTTTGTAAAAATTGGTCGGCTAACAAAAGCAATGTTTATCTTTTACACAAAGCTATGTTTTATCCTACAAATTTGGATCTTATTAAGTGCGCAGTTAATCCGGATTAAGGCTGCAGTCTATCAAGTCCATAAAAGATGTCAATGTGAGATTTGGCCATACAAATAAATAGCTCATATGTATACATACATATGTACATATATATCAATCTGTATATATTTTGCAAATGAAACTCAGGTCAATGTGAACTCGAAACAGTCAAACGACAGAAAATAAGTTATTTTACTTCTAAATTCTTTATATGCAATGTCCGACAAATTGATATGTACGAGTAAGTTTTAAAGTAATGCAATAACCGAGCGAGTAAGCGCTAGCTCTCGTTCGTTTACTTTAAAAAAATAAAATCAAATATTTTGCGTTGTCTACCTGTTGTACTCTGAGCTTAAAATCTTTTATTGTCGCAAGATAAAACTAAAGACTAACTAGTTCACTTGGTTTTGTAAATAAAAAGGGCATGCCCTTACACGAAACTGTTACGTTCTGACCGCAACTCTTTGTGGTTATGTCTTAGTATGCAAGAGTAAAAATAAATATGGAAAAAAATTAAAAAAAAAAGTAAGATGGGGCTAAGTTCGGGTGCAATCAAACATTTTATACTCTTGCAACTTATTGGAATCAAAGCCAATTGTATCTTGTATTTGAGGCACAATGGTATACTGTCATGAGTAAAATATGTTCCGTAATTTTCATTGAGATAAGTCTAATATTGGCCGTTATATCCAGCACAAAGGCATATGGAAGTTTAAAAATCTTTATATTAGGTATATGGGGGGTCAGGATAGTACTGACTAAATTCAAGCCATTTTTTGATATACAGAATTGCTATTGTAACGAAAGGATTATGCCTGAATTGCAATCGAATATCTCATATTTTTACCGATATTTTCGGTCAAAAGTCAGCTATAGATACTGGGGTTCACATATCCGGTACCTAAGGTAATGAATAGTTTTGGTTGCAATTGCACAATTTTTGGTCAAAAGGTAACATAATTTAAGATAATTTTTATTGCAAAATTTTATTCCGTTATATTATTTACTTCTTCATTTCTGTGCTGGAAAGTATAAGAATCAAATGGAATTTTAAATTATGTTATATGGGAAGTTGGCGTGGTTGTAGTCATTTTCACACTGTGATATAGGAATATTACAAGAATGTTACGAACTAAATTTGGTCGAAATCGGTCTGTCGGGTCCCGAGATATTGAATTTCTCCAATTTACGCACCGGCTTTCGTTAAGCCCTCTCATATCATGCCGGAGGTAAAATTTAATATTTCTGACGTAATTAGTTATTGATTTATTATGTTTTTAGTAGTAGTAACAGGACCGTTATATGGGGAAGGAGCTTCAGTTTCATCCATTTTCACATTTTCGGTAGGAGTTCCTATAATATTTGAGTTTGTTATGAGTTTGCTGTAGCTGTAGTGGTTTAGGAGATATGTACATTAAAAATATTAGAGGGCGGGGCCACGCCCTTGCTACTGCGATCCCATGTGTCAAATTACAGTTGTATATCTTAATTTAGTGATTAGTTATGGCAGTTTATACATTTTTGGTCAATCGCGTTTTGAAGGCGTGGTAGTGGTCCAATACGCCCATCTACCAACTCGTCATTTTTTTGTGCTAAGGAACCTGCATACCAAGTTATCTCAATTTTTACTTGCACGGACAAACGAACAGACAGACAGTCACCCCGATTTCAACTTTTCTCGTTATCTTGACTATTTATATACATATACATATATAACCCTATCTAAATTTCGTTAGTTTATACAATCTACCTCGTTTAGATTTAGGTGATACGTTCAACCGTTAGGTGAACAAAACTATAATACTCTGTAGCAACAGGTTGAAATAGTATAAAAGTTAATTTGTTTTAAATTAAAATTATATAATCACACGAATTATTTAGAAATACGAAATTAAATAATTCATTTTATTAATAGAACTACAACCGCAGATTTTTTCGTAATATTATTATAATAATATTCTTTCATATGTGTATGTATGTATGTACAAGCACATACGCATGTGCTTAAAGTGCCATTAAGTAATTCAACACTCTATGTAAGTCTTTTAATAATTGCAATTTGATGCATGTTTATATATATTTGTTTGGGCATCTTTAAGTTATCACAGCTAGAAATTTGGCGCCTTTAATGGGTTTGACGAATATAAGTTTAAATAAAACTAAATTTTTTGTAACCTTTTTAAGTAAAATTGTTTTGGATTGAAAATGAGAACTGATATCAGATTTTTGTTTTTTCTTACTATAAATTTTTAGATTTTTATTCTTATTAAAAACAATAATTTCAAATTTCTCTGGAAAGAAGTGTTACATAATAAAACAAGGAAAGAAATTATTATACTCCCGAAAGTTATTACGTTGTCTAAGCAGTACTACTATATATGTATAATATACTAATAATTATAATTTAATATGTAATAATAATTGTAATTTAATAAAAATTATAATTTAATATGTAATAATAGTGAAATAAACATTGACTTTTTAAGTGCATTAATTGAGAATTAACAGTCACGAGTAAAAAATATAAAAAAACACACCTTAATTAAAAGCTATGCATCTGAATTCGCCTGGCATTTGACTTCCTAAATAAAAAATTTCCATATCCATTAAATGGAAAATATTTAAAACAAGGCGAATTTTATAAGAAAATAATATATATTAGAATATTTTCTTTTCAAAAATATTAAACGATGTGAATTTTTAAAGTCAAAAAAGCTGTTTCATAAATCTCCAAAGGCGGTGAGGACAGTCGAGATCAAATGTAATTTAATCACTTAAAATTTTTGGTCGGAACACTTGATACTTCATCTAAAACTTTTAATTTTGTAATCCATTAGCAACCACAGCCAACCTTCTGCACATAATATCTAAAAAAAAAACTTCGAGTATAAGAGTATGCAGCCCTGAATATTTTATGGCAATTGCAATTCATTAATTTTATTTTGCTTTAAACGAGCAATTAATATTAGCAATTCACCTCTAAATATAAAGTTTATAAAAAATTAATAAAATATGTCTATGAAAAAATTTTACAACTCCTTCCCAAAAGTTTTTTTTGAAACATTTTAACACTACGATGTCATAAAAAAGTGGTGAAAAAACTATAGGAATGTTTCAAGATGTGGATTTTGGCATTTTTATGCAGTGAAATTAGCCAACTACTCACACCTCCTTTATACAGATTTTACTGTACTACATAAATACATATGTACACAAGCATTTATGTACAACTATTGTGCTCAACATGTTGCCGTTGTTGTGATTGAACACGAGACTAGTATGTATGCATTATGTAAATATATGTACATACATATTTATATGTGTATATAAAGAAAACCATTTTAATATCTCAACAAATGATGCCAAATTTTATATTCGATAATTTCAACTGATTTGCCGCTCACTAATTTCATACAAATTAACAGCAATTCTCTCCAGTTCACTTTCCATCACTTTTCCACGCTCATTTCGTACCACCTCGCGAACCTGATTATTCTATCCATACAAATCTAGGAACATATATGTATGTATGTACATAAGTCCTGCAAAAAGTTTCCCCACACGATTAGAGCGCGAGAAAGTAAAGGGAATGGAGTGCAGTTGCCGCCTTACGTATGTATGTATGCGAATGCTTTAAGTCGATTACATACCCTCTGTAATAGTGTATGGGTGTGGTTGGCGTGTTTATCATTTTCCAGAATACATTGCGACTCCAACAGGGTGGGGCCACAAATTTCCAATGATACACAATTCAAAGTATCCGAGTCTGTTGTATACACTACTATCTGTACAATACATAAATACAGAGTTAATGTGTAATATGGCCAGCACTAGTAATCGCTTGTATATATATTTTTGTATATACATACATATGTATATAATCATTTACAACTGGAAGTACTTGGTTGGGACGCAAGGTGCAGCATATAGCAGACAAGAAATTTTCTTTATTAATTCATTGCGCCAATTAAGCATTTGCATTCCCATTGCATTTTTACAATTTGTTTGCCTTTTTTTTAACAATTTAATTTTTTTTTTAGCACACAATAGTATAGTTGCTGATTTGTATGTTCAGCAAGTGGCACTCGGTTAGTAAATCCGGTTGAGAAAGCTTAAGAACTGTAAATATGCGAATTAAAGGGCAAAGCATACTTGGTATTGTATCACAAAAATAATTAATGTTTTGATATTGAGAGAGAATTTAGATTGTTACTGGAGCGCTGATTGGCGCGCTGCTGCTAGGCGAAAAAGCACCATAGTTCGCTCGACGCAAAGTGTTTCCTTCGGCACACTTGCACGCTCAGCGCTTTTACATACATATGTATATATACTTATGTTGGTATGTATATACATATGTATATCTGCCTCTATTTATTTCATTCCAGTCAAATCCAATCCAATTTATTGTCTGTACTTCCAAGAAGCACGCCGTAACTACTCAATCGCAGTTTCTGGTAAACTGCACAAGCGCAATGCTGTTGAGCACACATTATATGTATATGTATGTACATATGTATGTACCTATCTAGTAATAGCACGCCCTTCACATTTGATTGCACTGGCAACGCGTTGAAGAGAGTTTATGACTCAAATTTATGCCCCTTTTAAGCACTGTATGTATATATGTATGTAAATTTGTCTGTATATACATAAATAGAAATTTGTATGAACATATACAATATATAATTATAAATATAATCATAATTGTATATATACATACATATGTACTTATATCGTCGCTTACATCCTGCATCACATTAACGTCACCACGGAAACTCTCACGGGTGCTTGCAAAATGAACGCTCAAAGCCGAGCCAAGCTGATTTTGGTCGGCGCTGATCGATTTTGGGAGTGGATACGAGATTTAGCACTGAATTATGTGCATATTTTGCTATTTTACTGGCAATTTTATTTCCGCTCTTGACTTTGATTCCTCAGATCAAAAAATATTTTGCTCCAGCTACACATGTGTTAAATATTAAAAAATGTAGAAATTATCGATGAATACAAACGGGATGAACTTGGTTGAATGAATTAATGAAAATCACCAGTTGTGTAAAAATTTAAGACGTTATTCATTCGTCAGCTTTCCGCTCGGCTCGACTTTGAGCGTCCCACTCTGCAGGCACCCTACATAGGGCAAACGCTGAGAAATCCTGGAAATGGCGTAAGGTGAGTGAAAGAGCGAAAATTGTCAATTTAGCATATGCTATTGGAAATTCAACTCCCACACCCTAAAAATATACTAACTATACTTAATTTGTATACATACAAATGTATGCATACAAACAAATTGGTCAGTTCGCAAGCGCCTGCAGTTTGGGGTGTGTTGTACATACAGACTCATATATTTACAAATATATATACCCATGTAAGCGTGTAATTTGCGCCCAAAAGGCGAAGCGAGCACTTGGTTTAATAAGCGACTTCTCTGTTAACGATTGTCTCCGCTGTCTGCAGTTTTCCGGCCGGCAAAAGCGAAGGCGACACACTCGTACGCACATATGTATGTTTTTATGTATGTACATACAAACAACACACACACAAGGTGTCGTAGCCAACTGCATTCATATATGAAATTATTTAAGTGACATACATATGTAAATACGCAGCAAGTGTTGGACTTTATGGGATAATTTAAACTTTTTATATACACATGCATTCATACATACAAAAGCACTCCAAAGCACACACATACATATATATCCACACATTTCTCTACACATGTCAGTGTGTAGTGAATATAGTTGGGGGGTTCATTATGAATTGCATTGACTTTAATTGATTAATTCAACTGTTGATTTTTCAGAAATACGCTAAACTCTATTTATAGCATACACTTTTTAATGAAACTTGAGCAGAAAGCAGAGACTTGTTAACATTTCATGTTGAACATTGTGTAGTTATTTGGTTTTAATGCTTTATGAAGCTTCACAGATCCTCTACATCCATAGAGGTCCAGAGAGCCATTTAATTTATCGATAAAATACATACATACATACATAAAAAATTAGATGATCATTTCCAGATAATACGAGTTCGATATGCATATGGTTGGCATATGATTTTATATTCAACGAAAATGCATGATAAATATATGATTTTTTATCAATAAAAAATTTGATTCGATTTTTAATTTTCAAAACTTAACTCATAGTAAAGTTCCGTTTAAAATATAAAAAATTTAATGACTTCAATAATGATCTACTTACATACGTAGTCTTCGTGCAGATAAATTGTTAAATAAAAAGTGTTATATACAAGGACTTTATTTTTATCGATCAGTCTGTATGTCAGCTACATACATATGTATGTATATAATATTTTATATTGACCCGATATAGGCCACAAATGAGCAGCTTTTTGGAGATAAAAAACATGTGCAAATTTACGGATAAATTTCAGGTTAATACAGATAGACAAACAGCCGACTTGGCTAATTCTGGGTGTTCCGAAATTCTACCCTGGATAACAAAACTTTACTGCAAAAACTATAAATCAAACAAAGTCGCGTTAGTTAAACCATTTATTACTCAAGAACAACTTAATCCATTTTCATGGTAGCTGATGTTCAATTCGTATCTGAGTCAAGTCACTCGGAAGTTCGAAAATCTTCATATTAAGTATTGGTCCAATTCAATTCATTTTTGATATAGAGACATACCATTAAAAGAGAAGGATTATCCCTTATTTTCAGTTATATTTATCACCAGCATATCCGATCAAAAGTCAACTGTAGATAGCGTGGTCTAAATATTCGGTACCTAGGGCCTTGACCAGATTTTATTGGATTTAAAAAAGTTTTCATAAGAAAGCGGCACACACTAAAGGCATTATTCGTGCAAAGTTTTATTCCGCTATATTAATTGCTTCTTGATTTGTGTACTGTACGCCGTTCTAATTTCATCACAAAGAACATCCATATTTGGGATATTTTTGGTGCATAATGCTCTTTTAACATCACCCAAAGATGTTTCATTAGGTTTAAGTCTGGGCGGGACGATTCCCACTCCAAAACATTGATAAAATTTTCATTAAAAAACTTTTGCGTCAACTTAGTCGTATGATTTGAATTGTTCTCTTTCTTATAAAAGGCAAATTTTACTCAGCCCATGGCAATAGAAAAATTCCATCAATCTTATGTAGTGGACTAACACCATTCCCGATAAAAACATCCCCACGTCATGATTGATCTTCCACCATACTCAACTACGCGTGAAACATAGCGCGGATCAAATTTTTAAACTATTGGACGGCGAACATACCTTCGCCTTTTTTTGTTACATCGTTTAAAACGACATACCGCCGTTGAGAGTAATAATAAGAGTTGGCAACGCGTCAGCGGAACTCTATTTTTGGGTCTCTTCGGGAGAAAGTGTTAATTCTGCGGTACATTTCTGTTGAATTTTTTTCAGTTTTTTTTCCTTACTTGGAATATTGAAAATAGTTTTAAAATTCAGTATATGCTTAAGCACATTCGAAAAAAATTTTGTCAGTATTTGACCTTTTCTATTCCTTGCACATCTTTCCAAAACGGCCAAAGGTAAAAATGTAGCTGCGAAGGGTAGGTGTACAGCTGCAGCGTTTCTTTATTAAAAAACTTGAATAATACATTTTAATATATTTTAAACCACAACTTTGAAACATACACTTACTGTAAATCAGTAATATTAATAATAAAACTTAACACCTTGAGGAATTTTAATTCTTTAAACAACTGTTTCTAATTAGCTGTCGCACTTAATTCACCTTATCCATCGTAACGCATTTACTATTTGGGAAAAAAATTAAGATAACTTTAACTTCACAACCGCAAAACAGAGTGATTTTAGTAGTAAATGCAGTAACACGAACAATGAAAGACTTTTAGGAATATAAGTAAATAACGATATATCACAATTTTTTATCATTATACTCATCAGCCACCTCAAAAACAGGGAGCGTTTCTGATTAGCTGTCAACAGCTGTATATATACAAATATATACTTATATCTTATAAAAAATAAGAAAGTCCAAAAAGTTCGTCGTATACTCCGGTATCTAAAGAAGTTTCGACTCAGAGGGGCACACATTGTTTCAACATTAATTGAGCATACATAAGTGTACATTGGTGTGACAGACTAACAGTGCGACAGTACATACAGATACAGATTGGTATGAATAAACCAATAGTCTTTACTTGATTAAATAATTTTATAAGTATATATATGTGGACATTAATAATTTATAAAAGTCAATGAGCGGCGTTTGTTGAACAAATTATAGAATTTATTTCTTTTTTATTGGGTCTTTGTGCACATAAAAATACTCAAATTTTTTTTTTTTTTCAAAGGATATTTATTCATTGTAACATATATACATATGTATGTAATTGTGTCAACGAATTAATCAGACGCGTTTCTGACGCTTAGAGCTTTTTAATTGATTATCATTTAATTAGCTCTTGTGCTTTTTCCGGTCGTTGACGGTACACAAGCGAAGTTAAGTTAGAAGAAAGGAATATTCACATAATAAAAAATACGATAAATAAATAAATAACATAGTTTCATATAACAATGAATCAGAGAATTTTTTCCTAAACGGCATTTATGAGGGTATATGTGGATTTTCTCCATATACATTGTTTGGTATTTTATATCAAATTTGTGCATGCAGATGCAAACATCCATTCAAATGACCATTATTGTTATAAAAACACATATATATATATATGTATATGTACACACATCCGTATACATATAAAGATACATATATGAGAGGCGAGTGACTTTAAGATTGTCACGATCGAAACACATAGGCATGCTTGTTATTGGCGTTTGTCTATGCATTTTACTCTTGCTGTTATATTTTTTTTATTCCCATGCTGTCGTCTTTAATGAGACACAATTACGATACAATTACACAAACGGATGTTTATTAGTAAACTTTTCTCAGTTTACATTAATAACCATATCTGACTGATGGCATTGCGCTGATAACACTGACTCGCTTAGTAAAAGAAAAAACCATCATGCTCAATTGGTAGTTGGCATACTGACGTTTATCTATCATATACATTTACTTGTATAATACTTAATAACAATATATGGCAGTGAAATGTTCGCCTTGTTGTTAATACAAATATTGCTATTCTTCCCGGTTAACGCGGTTTCTGGATGCGTGAGTAATAGCTATTGTTGTTTTGTGCATGCGCGCCTTATCTCTTAAACCAAGGCTATACACAAAGAAGCGAATAATAATTAACGTGACAGCAACAACACAGAGAAAGAGGCCAATGCCGTCAAACCCGAGTCGTCACTGCACTTAATCAACCGCCACACCGTCATTGCAGTCGAAGCAGAATTGTTTACTTTCCATTTCCAAACCGTCGGCTGTGCTGTCTTCCGCCCAAATGCCACTGTCGCCACAAGCGCTCATGGTACAGAGAGGCGCGCCTATATACGAACTGCATAGTAGCTCAACTATGTATGGTTATATGGGTGTGTGAGCCTATTAGTGGTTATATGCATGCTTGTAAGGATATGTTTTTTTATTCTATGTAGATGCCCCACCCCATGACGGCCAAAGCGTCAACAATACGAGCACAACCCAACAGCAATAACATTCGGTACAGCAATAACTGCTGTCCTTAAAAAAAATTACAAATTTCTATCGAAAATTCCATAGATTTTGTATAGCAAATACCTAAATAAACGCTGAGGGTTAAAAAATAGATTTTACGAGTGCGTTAAGTATTAATTTTTTTTTAATTTCTTGATGTTTAAAGCATTTACATATAATATTATGAATAAATTAATTCGTTTTAATTTTTATTTATTTTTATTCATTTTAAAATTGAAGTGAGAAATTCACATAAAGTTGATGCTATGTTAAAGGTTGGCGGGGCGGCGTTAACGTGGTAACGAACCTTTAGGCTTTTATTTACGTATGCCAGTAAAGCAAAGCTGATAAGAAGCAGCAACGCTGTGAATCATATCAGGCGTGAAAAGAGTGGGGTCCGAACATTGGCTGTGATAAAATGTCAAATAAACACTAAAATGATTAACAGAGCAGCGCTGAGACACTGTAATGAGCTGTTAATCCGAGCGACAAATAGGCAAACGCAACAACACCATTGTCACATGTACAAAAATTAAGCAAGCAACAACTATGTACAGTTGAATTATAAATGCTCAAATACAAATAAAATGTACCATATGCAATTATATACATACATATGTATTCATATTTAAGTATTTTTTATGTGCGTTTAGTTTTGCGTGCATTCATGCATTTTACATGAAAGCAGAAACTGTAGTATTTTATATTATATTTAAACACCATTTTCTGGTATTTAATGACTGTACATCAATCTAATGTACATACGGGTAAACTAATCTCCTGAAGTTCGCGTATGATTTTTTTTTTTAATTTTAGTGTAGGACCGATATCCACAGTTCCAGTGGATTGATAAAATAACTAACAATAGTAGGAGTCTCGAGTTTGGTCATTCGTTTGGGGGTTGTTGCTTGTAATGTATTGAATTTGAATATCTCGTTATGAGGGTGATAGTTGATTGGTTGGTTGGTAGTGTGTGTATTTATTGAAATGGTGGGAAAGCTGAACTTGTCAAGTTTAAGCACATTAAAAATTGTTCATCATTGGCATTTTAATAAATTATTAAAAATGTATTGATTTTATTGAATTATAGGAAACAAATAGCACTAATAGTAATTCAAAAACAAAAGGCATGCACATACGAAAGTATGTGTGAAAGAATTAAAGATGAAAAAATTTAGCATTAAAGTATTTTATATATTATATTAAGTGTCACAAAAATTGTATACTGTATTTTCACGTTTTCCTTCTTAAATTTTCGGAAGATTGTACTTTTTATTTTTTTAAAGAAGCAGAATCATAAATTTGAGATATAGAAAGTTGAGATACTAAAACCAGCTAAAATATTAATAAAATGCGAAGATAGAAAGATAGATATTAGTAATATTGTGTATTCGTTCCTACATAGTAAGAAAATGAATTATATACATTTTAATGAAAATTATTTTATTAATTATAGTTTCAAACACGTAAGGTTGCGATTACAAATTTGTTAGCATTTCATATTAGTTTTTATTTAATAACTGTGATATATAAAAAAAAAATTATTTTGGCTAAATAGCAATAAAATACATTTTTTTTATATTTAAGTACAACAGTTTTTATTCATTCTTCACAAAATATTTTCTTTTGAAAAATGGAGTTAAAAGCATATTTAAATTTATAAGAAAATAATTTATTTTTGCCATATAAAAAATCAATTTATGAACATAAATATATAAGCATAGTATTTCTTTCATGGCAAAATATTTTATTTTATGAAAAGAAATAAACTCATAAGCATTTTTGAAATTAAAAAAATTATATATGTATACTTTTATTTAATAAATTAAAAAGACAACCTCTAAAGCATATTTAAATTAATTCAAATATTATATCAACAAAAAAATAATAATGTACTCGATATATAGATTAAAAAGTAGTCTTTTGATTAATATTTTTGAAGAGTATTTTGATATTTTACGAATTTACTATAAATGTCTAACCTTAGAATCGCAGTCAAGGAAACTTATAACATTTCTGCTTTTTTTCATCTAAACGCATAAATAAAAATTGCAATTATTTTACTATTCTTGAGTTATTAAAATTAATATTTTATTTACATATGTATGTATGTATGTATGTGAATATATTTCATGTTGAAGTAAAGCAAGGAAAGTATTAAATGAGTTAAAAGGTCTGCTTGTATTAGGTATCAAAAAAAATATACACGTGCATGTAAGCAAATATGAATAAACTGTTCTTCTCTGTTACAAATTATTACGGACAGAAGCCTCAAAGCACACATACAAACATGTGGTATGCAGGTTAAATGCACCCGTTGCAGAAAAATGTAATACATATTTTCCTCTGATAACAAATCAAAAAAATAATAATAGTAACGAAAAACTTGTTTGCAGTTAAAAACTAATACTTATGTTTTATAAAAAAAAATTAATTTTAAGGTGATACGAACATACAGAGCAAATTAGTGTGCAAAAACTTTTTTCTGTAACGATCGCGCAAATAAACCAACTATTTGCGCATATGTATGTATGTATGTATATGTACATAAGCAGGCATACATGTACATACATACATATTTGCATTTAGGCGTATGTATATTTGTACGTATACGCAAGAGTTGCTCTATTTCTGTTTTGTATCTCATTTAACGACTTCGTGCCCCCTGGTGTGCTGCTATCGATCCTGCAA
Source organism: Bactrocera correcta (assembly GCA_027475135.1). Classification (NCBI taxonomy): domain Eukaryota; kingdom Metazoa; phylum Arthropoda; class Insecta; order Diptera; family Tephritidae; genus Bactrocera; species Bactrocera correcta. The sequence goes on along the minus strand of CM050325.1, from coordinate 151,500,718 downwards.
CGCACTGATATGAATTATATACCATACTTATGTACATACATGTACATGAATATATGTATGTACATTCGTATGTATGTGTATGTATTACAAAATTTTATACAAGTGCTTTGTTTGCTTGCATTTTAATTTGAAACAACTTTGGGTACCTGATTTCAAACCAGCATGTTATTTACATATTTATTATTGCAAACTTTCAGAGCTGCAACACTTGCACATCATTTAAAAAGAATGCAAGCATACATAAATATGAAAACACACACGTATTTCTATTTCAAGTTAATATGTATACTACGTACATGCAGCTTTATTGCAATATAACGCGTACATAACTATGGTTCGGTTCCATCTCGCTCTCGCGACGCAACATAAATAAAAGAGTAACAGCAGAATGAGTAATGACTTTGCTCTTGTGAGCGCAAGTAAGCATATGTATGCATGTATACATATTGCGCGGTACAGGCCGGGTAGTGTAGCGACACTGGAAGCGCCTTTCCAGTCTCAACAACAACTCAACTCATAGCAACCAACCAGCTTATGCTCAGCGCGAACAAGGAGTGATACACAACAAGGAACAGGGCAAGTCAAGGCAAGGCAACTGCCCTTTTTCCAGCGGAAACTCTGAATGTGAATGTGTGAGACATAAAATTCAATATGGCGAGTTTTGAATTTTTGTGTGGGGATATGAAATGACAAAGTGTATGCGGTGGCGGTGGTGTTGCTATAATGTATAGCGTACATATGCGCACACAGCTTTACATATCTACCTAGCTACATACATACATATTCACATTTTGCATCTACGTATGCCTGAATTCTGTATTACCCTAACTAGCCATATGTAGGTTTGGTCCCATCATTTTATCTGGATTTAACATGTACATAATTAAAATCTTTTCTGTGCAAATATATCTATATATGTGTGTAGATTAAAATTTCTTACCTCGTATTTGAGGCCGGCCAGACGCAGCCATGTTTCAACTTTTAGACAATATGGTGATAGCGATGGCAGCAAAGGAGTGCGGGAGAACTGATACAGATATATTACATCCTTCTCAAAGTTTGTTTTATGCACATTGAACTTTGGTGCTGGTTCGGTTTTGCTGTTGGCTGCTGCTGCAGCAGTAGCATTGTCTCCATCTTTCTTTGTATCTTCACCGGCCGACGCCTTTGTGTCGTCACCTTTCTCTTGTGCGTTCGCTGTATCAGCACCATTGCTTTCAGCGTTATTCTCCTTGGCTGCTACTGCTTCTGTAGCTGTTACTTCTGGCTTGGTCGCTGCCGTCGCCGCCGCCTCTTCAGCAACCTTATTTTCAGTGACTGGTGTCTGACTTACCTCGGATGCCATTTTTATATATGTATATATATATTTGTGTTTTTCGAATTTATTTGATTGTTTAGTGATTTTAGTTTCTATTAAGTTTTGATTTTGTGGATTTATATTATTTAAAAAATTTTTACAAAAACTTTAGATTCACTACAAGAACTTGAAACTCCCAATTTTTATCTGGGATAAGGAATGACTTTCCACTGCTAACGCTACAGCACTAAGTGTACACACAATGGAATAAACAAGTAAATGTATACATATAGAGACAGCTAAAAAATCCTTATGTACTACTTCACTTATTAAAGCCACAAAATGCAAAATCGGCACGACTACACACACCTTACCCGACGAAATCACAAACAAAACTGAAAGAGAAAAGAGAAACAACTTCGCTAAACCACTCTGATCACTCGAAGCAAACCAGTATAAATGCACTGTATCTACTAGTAGCGGTGTGCATTCAGGGTTAACGGCTTCGTACTAAAAATTTTCCTACTTTTCCAACGGTTTTCCAGTGAAAATATAGACATAAAATGCAACCCGCATTAAATACTACACTACCTACGCATTTTTCATGGAAAAGAAAGTTGCAAGAAATCCTAAAATAAAGGGCGATGTAGACATCAATTTATTAATTGTTTAATTGATAATATTTCATTATTTAAAATATCAAACTTTATGATTATTCAATTCTATTATTTTCACAATTTATATTAAAACGCACACATAATTTATTAATAAATTACCAATTTTAGAAAGTTTGTAGCAGTTTTTATTAAAATATTAGTACATTGTATTCAGTATCATGTGCTGAACATAGAGAGTGCGACAGACTTCAAGCGATATCTGTCATATAATATATTAAAATACACACGTTCTTATGGACACAGCTATTCAGACAGCTGCCCGACTACATAACTGTGTCCATAAGAACATGCTACTTTAATATTTGACAGATGTCGATTTCTATGTGTTCAGCACATAATTTTTAGAAGGTAGTAGCAACGGCTCAGAAGTATATTTGTAGATAGAAACCCCTTTCGGCGCGCAGAGTTGTAATTATATAGTACTTTTGACTTATGCTTCATTTAGTTTTTCACGTGCCGCCCTTCCGTTGTGACAACGTATTGGTTGTGTTTCTCATTTGAGCAAGATTGCTGTTTCAATGTAAGTGAAAACACAACACCGTTTCTATCGACGGTAACGTATAGTTATTTATAAATACGTAGGCCATTTTTAATAATTGGATTTCAGTTTTTGCGTTTTACGTTATAAAAATTATAAATAAAAATCTAGATGTGTGCAACCATGTATACAAATTAGTATGAATGAAAATACATGTACACATTTATGTTTAAATAATTCGGACAAAATTTTATTTGTAAATACATACATATGTATTTCATACATGTGTGAATGAAAAAATATTTATGCATGTTTAAATAATATGCTGTAATGCTGCAGCTAATATTGATATCATCGTCCTCAACACAAGCGCCGTTAGTTCTGCTTTCTCCAGACTGGACAAGGAAGCAAAACCAATCGGTCTGGCAGTGAACGAGGGCAAAACGAAATATCTCCTGTCATCAAACAAACAGTCGTCGCGCTCGCGACTTGGCACTCACGTCACTGTTGACAGTCATAACTTCGAGGTCGTAGATAATTTCGTCTATCTTGGAACCAGCGTCAACACCACCAACAATGTAAGCCTAGAAATCCAACACAGGATAATTCTTGCCAGCAGGTGCTACTTCAAACTGAGTAGACAATTGAGAAGCAAAGTCCTCTCTCGACAAACAAAAACCAAACTCTATAAGTCACTTATAATTCCCGTCCTGTTATATGGTGCAGAGGCAACAGCTGATGAGTCGACGTTGCGAGTTTTCAAGAGAAAAGTTCTGCGACAGATTTATGGTCCTGTACGCGTGGGCCACGGCGAATATCGCATTCGATGAAACGATGAGCTTTATGAGTTATACGACGACATTGACATAGTTCAACGAATTAAAAGACAGCGGCTACGCTGGCTAGGTCAGGTTGTCCGAATGGACAAAAATATTCCAGCTCTGAGAGTATTCGACGCATTACCCGCTGCAGAGGAAGAGGAAGCACTCCACTCTGTTGGAAGGACCAGATGGAGAAGGATCTGGCCTCGCTTGGAATATGGCGCCACGTAGCGAAAAGAAGAAACAACTGACGCGCTGTTGTTAACTCGGCTATAATCGCGTAAGCGGTGTCTACGCCAGTAAAGAAGAAGAATGCTGCAGCCGCTCCTGTGTTGCTCTTTCACATATTGAAATTCTAAAATTTAATAAAATTATTATATCTACATACATACATACATATGTATATGCAACAAATTCAATAGATTTGCAAAATCCTCATTTTTCTTGGTTGTCCATTTCTTTATTTTGGCTTATTGTTTATGTACAACAGTTGGTTCACAGCAAAGTGCCTTTCACCTCATGTGGTGAGTGTTTTGTGCTTTTTTCTTGTAAGGAATGATCAAAAAAAGCTATTAACTGTCAATATTGGAAAATAATATTATATACATATCTAAAATTGTATATACATTTTAAACTTGTAATATTAAAAATTAAACAGTTATAAATATCTAAAGATAAAAAAATTAAATCTATATACATATATATGAAAGAAAATTTATAACTCACGAACGGCTGAACCGATTTGGCTGAAAATTGGTGGGAAGGTAGCTTAGAACCAGCGTAAGGATTTAGGATACTTTCCCGCTCTTTATGTTAAAAATCTTTTTCAAAATTCATGTTTGTAAGAATCATTTGAATATATGCGTACAATTTTAAACAGATGTTTCCTCAAAAATGATACAATTGCTAATAGAATGACTGTCGATTGGACTCCAGTGGGAAATGATGGAGCTATGTTTCTATTGTCACACACCGACTCAAAAATTCGGTTCTATTACGATTAAAGAGCACTCAAACACTTCTCCGAACCAGTTAATCATTGTTTTTGTTGATTAATAAACTTGCGAGGCACCCACTTTGCACAGGGAAAGTCTTAACTCATTTAAAGATCCTGGGTCTCATAGACGAATATTTTGCCTACATTATACGAATATGTTGGGACTAGGCGTACTGTTGGTGAAGTAGCCGAAGCGCAGAAAACTTTGTGTCTGCAAATAGTTGCAATGTTTTTAATGATCGGCTTATTGAGGACAGTAACTCCACTTCTGCCTCAAGTATGACCAGAATGGGTGCTCTTTGGAAAGCATGCCCTGATGTTAGGACTGCTAAATGAGAGGGAGCTTGCGAGCGTACAGTGAATGACCGGCTTTGATTCTTTTTAATACTCATAATTAATTTCAAGTTTTTTACAGCTGATTACCACAATCACCAGTTTAGGAGTGCTTATGTAGATACGATAAGAGCGACCTTTGCTTTTTGTAGGTCTAGGTGCGCCACAGCATCGCATTGGGAATGTAGTTGAAAATTATTGGGCTATATTGTATGATAGGTGTCGATTTTTGGAAATTTAAAAAAAAAATTAAAAATTGAAGTGCGTATGAACTAATCGGCAATTAGTAGCGGACCTACTACACCTAGAAACTTTTTCGGGATTTGTTTTTTTTTGTCATTATTGGCGAAAGCCATCCTGAGGGGTCGAAAAGTTACATATAACGGGTGATTTTTTTGAGGTTAGGATTTTCATGCAGTAGTATTTGACAGATCACGTGGGATGTCAGACATGGTGTCAAAGAGAAAGATGCTCAGTATGCTTTGACATTTCATCATGAATAGACTTACTAACGAGCAACGCTTGCAAATCATTGAATTTTATTACCAAAATCAGTGTTCGGTTCGAAATGTGTTTCGCGTCCGTGTCCGATGAGCGATGAGGCTCATTTCTGGTTGAATGGCTACGTAAATAAGCAAAATTGCCGCATTTGGGGTGAAGAGCAACCAGAAGCCGTTCAAGAACTGCCCATGCATCCCGAAAAATGCACTGTTTGGTGTGGTTTGTACGCTGGTGGAATCATTGGACCGTATTTTTTCAAAGATGCTGTTGGACGCAACGTTACGGTGAATGGCGATCGCTATCGTTCGATGCTAACAAACTTTTTGTTGCCAAAAATGGAAGAACTGAACTTGGTTGACATGTGGTTTCAACAAGATGGCGCTACATGCCACACAGCTCGCGATTCTATGGCCATTTTGAGGGAAAACTTCGGACAACAATTCATCTCAAGAAATGGACCCGTAAGTTGGCCACCAAGATCATGCGATTTAACGCCTTTAGACTATTTTTTGTGGGGCTACGTCAAGTCTAAAGTCTACAGAAATAAGCCAGCAACTATTCCAGCTTTGGAAGACAACATTTCCGAAGAAATTCGGGCTATTCCGGCCGAAATGCTCGAAAAAGTTGCCCAAAATTGGACTTTCCGAATGGACCACCTAAGACGCAGCCGCGGTCAACATTTAAATGAAATTATCTTCAAAAAGTAAATGTCATGAACCAATCTAACGTTTCAAATAAAGAACCGATGAGATTTTGCAAATTTTATGCGTTTTTTTTTTTTAAAAAGTTATCAAGCTCTTAAAAAATCACCCTATATTATACATGTATGTATATGTGTTTTTATTTAAGGTTATCAGAGGAAATCTGACTTTGCTCTTGCTGGCAATTCGTGGAATGTTCTGACTTGAGTGGTAGTCGTACGACGTCCTGGCCATTATTTGTCGAGTAGTGTTGGCTTTAGAGAAGTTCTCACAAGATATTCTAAAGTTGTATTTAATATAGAAAGAAGTTTCCCTATCCCTCGAAATTTGCTTAATTGTGAATAAAGGTATTTGTTTGAGGTTTCCTCAACTTGAGTTGTCATGGTGGTACCTGGTTCTGTAAATAGTTTACATTGAGTTTCGCTGTGTAGCATTTGAAACATTTGTAACTTTGAGCAGAATTCTGTCTCGTGGAATTTTTCGGTATTTTGATTTTCGACATTTTGCAATTGAACCCGTGGTCCTTTTTGTATAAGTGCTTCTTTGGGGTGAGATGAGATATGTTCTGTAATGGGGCATTGAATGGTGTCTTTTGTGACAATATAAACAATTAAATTTGCTTTTGCAATTTTATGCCCATGTGACAGGCATTTTGTTCAAAGTCTTTTTCACCTGACAAAATTATTTCGTTCATTAATATTCGTTATACCCTGAACAGGGTATATTAAGTTTGCCACGAAGTTTATAACAACCAGAAGGAAGCGTCGGGGACGCTAGCCATGTCCGTTTGTCTCTCTGTCTGTATTAATATGAACTAGTCCCTCAGTTTTTAAGATATCGTTTTGAAAGTTTGAAAACATAATTTTCTTTTCACGAAGCTGCTCATTTGTCGGAACTGCCGATATCGGACTACTATAGCATATAGCTGTCATACAAAGTGAACGATCGGAATCAAGTTCTTGCATGGAAAACCTTCATATTTGACAATGTATCTTCAAAAAGTTGGCACGAGTTATTTTCTAAGATAATAATGTAATATACGAAGTAATTGTTCAGATCGGCTTACTACAGCATATAGCTGCTATACAAACTAAACGATCGGAATCCAGTGCTGATATAGAAAACTTTTGCATTTGACAAGATATATTCACGAAATTTGGTATAGATTATTTTATAAGGCAAGAATGTTATCTCCGAAAAAATTGTTCAGAACGGTTAACTATAGCATATAACTGCCATACAAACTGAATGACCGGAATCAAATGCTTGCAAGAGAAACTTCCTCATTTGACGATATATCTTCACGAAATTTGGTATTCATTATTGTTCACAGAAATAATGTAATATCGGAAGAAATTGTTCATATCGGCTCACTAAAGCATATAGCTGCCGACCGAAATCAAGGGCTTGTATGGAAAACTTTCGCATTTGACGTGGTATCTTCACGAAATTTGGATTATTGCTTAAGGTAACAATATCTTATTCTTCTTCTTAATTGGCGTAGACATCGCTTATGCGCTTCAAAGTTATGATTGTCAACAGTGACGTGAGTGCCAACTCGCGAGTGCGACGACTGTTTGTGTGATGACAGGAGATATTTCGTCTTGTCCTCCTTCACTGCCAGAACCATCTACTTTGCTTCCTTGTCTAGTCTGGAGAAAGCAGAACTAACAGCGTGGGTGTCGTGCTGTCGAAAGCAGTTTTGAAATCGACGAAGAGGTGATGTGTGCCGATTCTCCTTTCATGGGTATTTTCCAAAATTTGGCGCATAGTAAATATTTGGTCGGTTATTGATTTTCCACGTCTAAAGCCACACTGATAAGGTCCAATCAGTTTGTTGACGGTGGCTTTAATCTTTCACACAATACGCTCGATAAAACCTTGTACGCGATGTTAAGGAGGCTTATCCCACGGTAGTTGGCGTTGATTGTGAGGTCTCCCTTTTTATGGATTGGGCAGAGCACACTTAAATTCCAATCGTTGGGTATGCTTTCGTAAGACCATATTTTGCAAAGTAGCTGATGAATGCTCTTTATCAGTTCTTCGCCGCCGTGTTTGAATAGCTCAGACGGTAATCCATCGGCTCCCGCTGCTTTATTGTACCTCAGACGTGTAATTGCTATTCGAACTTCTTCATGGTCCGGCAATGGAACGTCTGCACATCGATTAGGGAATCGGGTTCGCTTTCTCCTGGCGTTGTGCGTTCACTTCCATTCAGCAGGCTGGAGAATTCACTCCATAATTTAAGTATGCTCTGGGCATCGGTCACTAGTTCACCTTTGGGGGTTATACAAGAGTATGCTCCGGTCTTGAAACCTTCAGTTAGCCGTCGTATCTTTTCGTAGAATTTTCGAGTATTACCCCTGTCGGCCAGCTTATCAAGCTCTTCATACGCACGCATTTCGGCCTCTTTCTTTTTCTGCCTGCAAATGCGTCTCGCTTTCCTCTTCAACACTCGGTATCTAACCCATCCCGCACGTCGATCGTAACGTTGCGAGGTATGCAGCTTGTTTTCTCTTCGCTGCAACACGGCACTCCTCGTCGTGCTAGTTGTTCTTTTGCATTTTCCGAAAACTAATGGTTTCGGTTGCAGCTGTACGTAAGGAGGCTTGAGATTGTTTCCTCGTGGAGGCTAAATTTACCGACCGTTGTGCCAAAGATACCTTCTTTGCCTACCCTGGCGTTAAAATCGTCAAGCATGATTTTGGCATCGTGGCGGGGGCAGCTTTCATAGGTGTGCTCCAAGTGCTCATAGAAGGCATTTTTAGTCCTATCGTCCTTCTCTTCCGACGGGGGGCGCAAATCAGCGATATGTTGAAGAACCTCGCTTTGATGCGGATTGTGGCTAGACGTTCATTCACATTTTTTGAGGTGGCATTATGTCTGAAATCACTTCTTAGGCTTTGTGAGATACCGTACGGAAGGCGCTGGCAACTCTAAGTGCACTTAATAGAAACAAGAACCTTACTGGATTCGCATACTTTTTTTGCTTTAGCGCGTTAGCACACTGGTGCTGCATACATGACTATTGACTAAGTCACTCTTGCCAATATCAGCCTTCGGCTCTGACTTGGCTCGCCTGTATTAGCCATTATTCGACTTAAAAGTGTTGACTCGCGCCGCTTTTTCGCAAGCTCTCTCTATGTTTGTTTTGTAGTTCATCCTCGTATCAATTATTACGTCTAAGTATTTTAGGAATAACTGTGACGTTATTTTATGCAAGTCAATATCCAAGGTGACGACTTCCACTTTCTTCCTGCTATATAGACTTCTTCAAAACAGTAATAATTAATTTGATTTAAAAATGTTTACAAATGAAGTAAATGAGACACGAAATATTAGGTTGTCAAAAAGGTCGGTATTTTCGCTAGTTGGCGCTGAAAGCGCGTAGTTCTAGTTTTATTCGTCGCATCGGGTCATGCTATACCTTTTTGGAAAGCTCATTTCACGTGTTTGATTGATTGTCGTTTCTTTTACATAAGTCGTTCGTGAGTTATAGCCGCGCAAACATGAAGCATATTTTACAGTACTACTACGATAAAGGCAAAAATGCATCTCAAGCCGCCAATAAAATTTGTGCAGTTTATGGACCCGATGCAGTTTCCATTTCCACCGCACAACGATAGTTTCAACGTTTTCGTTCTGGTGTAGAGGTGGTTGAAGATGCGCCACGCTCTGGAGGCCTGTCGTCGAAAATTGCGATAAAATCGCTGAATTGGTCGAAAGAGACCGGCATAGTAGTCATGAAACCGTTATAAATCGTTTGAAGAAGCTTGGAGTCACTAGGAAGCTCGATGTATGGGTGCTACACGAATTGATTCAATAAAAATACCGCAAGACTTTTTTGACAACCCAATATAAGTAATGAAAATTCAAAATAAAAATTAGAATGAAAGATTTCTGAGCTCAAATAAGTCTTTGTTTTCCCCATCAGCTGTAAGAAGTTAAAAATATTTATTTGAGTTTATAACATCTACCCCTTTCCGCTATTTCATATTGAGTAGTTAGAAAGTCTTTCATATGTTGCCACGTTGGGCATTTTCTTTTTAAAGAGAGCGATCGGTCCCACATAGGTAACGTTTTTTCAGATAATGCTGCGGCAGATATGTTTACCAGAATAAGGTCCCAATACATAAAACCGATAAACAATTTGAAAGAGTGGATTCTAGTTTGATGAATTCTTTGATGTAGTTTGATGAATTCCTGTTTTTTCTTAATTTTTGTCATTACTTGCTTATCGACAAGTATTCTTTCGTTATCGTATCATTCGTTACTGGGAAGCTCCAATTTGAAATTGCCGTCGTTGATGCCTGAACTTGCCTTTTGACCAGGAATAATGGGATGCCCAACTCTTCTCTCACTGGAAGTGAGAGAACAATTGCTAAACGTCAAAACCACCTAAACTTGACAGTTGACTGGATTGAGGAGGTTTTGACGTTTTGTAATTGGAATGACTGGAACGGCCAGATTGAAATTATACCAAAAATATATCTGAACGGAGGAATTTGTTGCCGCCGTTCAAGACCGCTAATAAAAATTTAAAACAATGAAAATCAAAGAAAATGCGAAATTTAAGTATATTTCATAAAGCATTTTGTAATTTGATACACATTAGAATTAATTTTCAATTACAAATGATTAAAAACAGGCTTAATTCACCTTATTAAGTACTGAAAGTTCGAAAGTCAGTTGTGTTAATATACCATAAATTCATAAAAAAAGACTTAAGTAGTTTCGCCATATATTAAAAGTTCAATATATAATAATTTGCAATCGTAATAAATGTTGGGGATTTTAATTTAAAATGCCCAAAAATTCTTATTTTATTCGATCTGGCCATAATGGAAAAAGTTATAAAAAACGCTTATTTTGAGGCGCTCTCACACTGGAATAAGTTGGGCATCCCATTATCCCTGCTTTTGACTGTCTAGATGTGGCAGCTTTACTCTTGGATGTGGAGTAGGTGGAATTGCTTTTGTTAGCTTTTGTTTCTTCGTAGTGGTCTATGCAGCTTTCATGTATTGCTTAGGTTCGGATTATTTTGCTATTACTTATCCCGATTTTAATTTCTTTATTTAATTCATAAGAGCCGCACTGTTAATAAAAATTAATTTATATTTCTTATGTCCGAATGTTGTGTAATTAGGTACATCCTAATACAGGGTGATTTTTTTGAGGTTAGGATTTTCATGCAGTAGTATTTGACAGATCACGTGGGATGTCAGACATGGTGTCAAAGAGAAAGATGCTCAGTATGCTTTGACATTTCATCATGAATAGACTTACTAACGAGCAACGCTTGCAAATCATTGAATTTTATTACCAAAATCAGTGTTCGGTTCGAAATGTGTTTCGCGTCCGTGTCCGATGAGCGATGAGGCTCATTTCTGGTTGAATGGCTACGTAAATAAGCAAAATTGCCGCATTTGGGGTGAAGAGCAACCAGAAGCCGTTCAAGAACTGCCCATGCATCCCGAAAAATGCACTGTTTGGTGTGGTTTGTACGCTGGTGGAATCATTGGACCGTATTTTTTCAAAGATGCTGTTGGACGCAACGTTACGGTGAATGGCGATCGCTATCGTTCGATGCTAACAAACTTTTTGTTGCCAAAAATGGAAGAACTGAACTTGGTTGACATGTGGTTTCAACAAGATGGCGCTACATGCCACACAGCTCGCGATTCTATGGCCATTTTGAGGGAAAACTTCGGACAACAATTCATCTCAAGAAATGGACCCGTAAGTTGGCCACCAAGATCATGCGATTTAACGCCTTTAGACTATTTTTTGTGGGGCTACGTCAAGTCTAAAGTCTACAGAAATAAGCCAGCAACTATTCCAGCTTTGGAAGACAACATTTCCGAAGAAATTCGGGCTATTCCGGCCGAAATGCTCGAAAAAGTTGCCCAAAATTGGACTTTCCGAATGGACCACCTAAGACGCAGCCGCGGTCAACATTTAAATGAAATTATCTTCAAAAAGTAAATGTCATGAACCAATCTAACGTTTCAAATAAAGAACCGATGAGATTTTGCAAATTTTATGCGTTTTTTTTTTTAAAAAAGTTATCAAGCTCTTAAAAAATCACCCGTTACTTGAACTAGGTACTTATGTTTTGTGCAATTGATTGAGCTCGTTGTAGAGATCAATGAGCTTTTTACGTTACTATGCACAAATTGTTTGTATGATTATGCTTTTGTTCTTATCCAATTGAGTGCTCGTGAAGGAGATCAATTCGGCGTACAATTGTTTAACCGCGATTTGTTTTTTTTTTTATTATTTTATTTATGTATAAATGTTGTATATGTAGATGTGTGTTAGCACTGCAAAAATAGCGTGAAAACGAAATGAGGAATTGCTGGTATGTTCCTTATACACTTATGTAAATACATAGTATGTATGTAAATATTATACATATTGCATGTATGTATGTACGTTTTTTTTATTTGTTTTATATGTTACAATTTTGATTAATGTTTGTGCCTTTGTTTGTTGTTTTGTTAAAGCCTGGCTACGAGTAGGCGTTGTCGTTTTTGTTGTTTTATATTTTGTGGCTATTTTTTGTTATTGTTGTATTTTTTGTTTCCTTTAAGGTGCTTTAGTTTTTCGCGCCAGATCTGTGTTTTAGCTTTTTTTTTTTTAATTTTCGATTTCGCAAATGATTGTGTGCGTTTTTCTTTGTTTAAGGGGGTATTCTTGTTAGAAGCATGATTTTCAGGTAATTTTTAAAGTGTCGTAAAAAAGGCAATTAATATTTTTATTATCCATTTTTATTAGTTATTTATTAATTTTTGAAGAGTACAGAAAAAAATTGAAAACTAAATAAAGTAAAAAATTTCAAAAATTATGAGCTGACGTAGTAGGGGGTCTCTAAAAATTTCCACGTGACCATGCCCATGATTTCAACCCTCTTAGTTATCTGAAACCAAAAAAAAAAGATTATTAATCTAGAATATTGTCGCAATGGTCGGAACTACGGAAAAGTGGGAAACATTTTTTTTTCACAAAATGGCGACTGCCTGAAAAAAAATTTCTTTTTTTTATCACTTTTTCTGATTATTTCTAATTTTTTAAAAATAATAAAAATAAAAATTTTTGGATGGCTAGTTCCAACCATAGACAAGCCCATAAAGAAGACTATAAAAATTTCAAGTAAATCGGTCCAGTAGAACCTGAGAAATCGTGGGCATCGTTCCGAAAAAGTCAGTTTTGAGAAAAACGCATTTAAAGTTTCGCGTTCCGGCCTACCAAATTTAGATGCCGGGTCAGAAAAATGCCTATATCTCCGAAAATAATTTGAATTTTTTGAAAAATTCTCTTGTACACATATTCTTGAATAGTTAAACTTTGAAAATATAAAAAATGAAATTTCGATTTTTTTAAATTTCTATACTATATAGAATACCCCCTTAAAACTTTTAACATATGTAAGTATCTGTTTCACGCCCTTGTTTTTTTGCTTTTATGCACTTTTCGTTTGTGGTTTCTCGGTTTCTCACCCGGTTTGTGTGTTGTCATGCCCTTTTACTAGATGTTAATGATTTTTTTGTATAATTAATAATTTAACCGTAAAAAGTATACTTACCAATATGATTTGCAGGATATGCATGTATTATGTGTGTCACTGCAGTATTTTAATATATTCTTGTTTCCAGCATTTTTTTTTTTGGTTTTGTATACGTCTATATGTAAATATGAATGTAGATGTCTTAATATATATTTAGTTTGTCAGGAACGGTTTGCTTTTTATTACCGCACTCTTAGTTGTACATATGTATGTGAGTATTACCACGGTTTTTGTCACCAAATTTTTGGTATGTTTCTTTTTTTTCTTTCTTGGATTTTAGATTTATTTAAAATCCCATAATGCCTTTCTTTAAGGCTCGAAGGACCATATTTATGTAAGTGTTGATTTTTTCAATAATTCACTCACTACCACTTTATTAACAAAAGAATACAAATGTAATTTATTTAATTGATTCATAAAATATATAAAGTTCAATATAAATAAATGCACGAGAGGAATCGACGAGACGGTGTCCAAATTCAGCTTGGTGAGATGAGGTTTTTCCGAATGTAGCCACTTGGTTGCTGGGGGATCGATAACTTTACGTGGCGCTGACGACTCGAATGAACGTAGGACACGGAATCGGTGAATAATCGGGATGCATGTTGACGCGGCGCAGTGTGTGAAGAATGTGTTGAACCTACTCAGGGGACCTTCCTTTATGTTGAGTGGGTTGATTTAGAAGTGTGGTGAGAAGTGTTGTGTAGTGACGTATTAGAATGGTGTAATCGGATGTGGTGTATTTTGCAGTGTTTTCTTAGAGTACGCCAGTTTTTCCCGGGTAGAGTGGGGTAGGCTTAACTCATGTAAAGACCTATAGTTCCTTGTTCCCCGCGTTAATTCCGCACGATAGCTTGTTTTTTCTAACGAAATCTTCTTATTTAATGAGTGCTCTTACTGGAACATGATGATGATTCATTGGCTTCCTGGCGGCGACTTTGCAACTCGATTTGGAAGATCTGCTTCCTGTGCGCACTACCATATCGCCTTTCGAATGTACCCGCGGCAAACTTTAGGTAACTTCGCATTTTTCGATTTAAATATAATTTTGTGTTGCTCACTTATATATACTCTAACACTTAACTAATTCGTTTATATACATTTAATTCACATGATACTATATACTGCAAAAATAATATCTAACATTTTGTTCATTTCTTTTTATTATCACAATTTTCGTGATACATTTTTGAAACCATTTAAATTTTTTAGATAATTTTTTCTTGTTAATTTTTGTAACGAAATATTACCAAAATAGCGTAAGTGTCCGGTCAATGGAACGTACTTATGTATGTCCGGTTACACGTTGCTCATGAAATTTGCAGAACAACTACCCTCCGTATTGGGAATTTCACTGTACTTAATAACGAGTAATAAGCGTTAAGTTGTTTGTAGAAAATAAGTCTATAGCCATTAAACTAAGACTTTTATTTAACAATCCAGTGATCGAACTCAGGAGTATTGATATTGCTCTACAGTTACAAATGACAATTCAGATTTGTTATTTTAATATGTCACTACTGATTATTTCATATTTTTACGATAAAAATAGGTGTAACAACCCTGTATATGTTTTGGGGTTTTAAATATCAGTTTATTGGCAACAATGTCAATTTGTTTTGTGTCAAAAAGTCGAAGTTCGTACTACTTCGATTAATTCCTTTCACATAAAATTGAATTTGGTTCGTTGTTACAAAGTAATAAATGAAAGTGGAACATTTATCCATAAAGAGTTATGTGAATAAGAGACTAACAGTAAATAGTTTTGAATAATTACTGAATGTGTTTTGTGTGTCCAAGTTGAATCATCGGGGTTGGGCAAACCAACTAATGTCCAATTACCCGTCTACTAGTATTTGTGTGGATATGAATGATATTTTATGTACCTAGGATTTAAAACTGACAAGAATTTTACAGAGCTTGTGTAGTGTATCTGTTTGGCAGTGAAAAAAATTAAATAATATTTGTGATCAATAGTTTTCAGGTCAGTTAACGTATAATTCATTGTGATTATGTCTGAAGTGGTTTTGCCAGTGGAACCGCTATCAAGTGAATAATATACGATAGGAACATTTTGTATACGGGACTGCGTCCTGTATTCTTAAGGGTGAGATACGACAAATCTAAGAAAAAACGGCACAAAAAAAGAGTAATAAATATTGCAGAAATGTCTGCGAACTTGTTGGAAAATTTCGCAGCGCTTCCTGCTGATGTACGAGAAAAGTTGGCTGAGTTAGATTTGGAATTATCTGAAGGTTTGTATTTATATTATTTACTTTGTATAAAATTCTTTATTACTTATAATCCTGCACGTATATGCCCTAACAGAAGTTGCATTCGAGTGAACTTTTGTCTACTTGATGTGATAGGCGTACCATGTTAATCAAGTCTCCTATTATGTATACATATCGGTTGTAGTACATACCTATATGTTTTTGTAATCTAGTACTTGTTCATGTATATTTATATGCATGGACGATATTAAATAATCCAATTGATTAATTTTTCATGTTTGAGCTTAGGACCGGCGTCTTAGCTTTCGTTTTAACTACATACATATGTACATAGGAGCACATACATATGTACATATGTCCGTACGCACATATAATTTGTAACTTTTTATTTGCGTTGATTTATAAATGCTTACTCTTTTTCAGGCGACATAACACAAAAGGGATATGAAAAGAAACGAGCAAAGTTGCTGCAACCGTTTTTAATACCAACAAATGAAGGTGAGAGTTTTTCTCCCAAATTAAAAAAGATAGCTTAAAATATTAAATTATCTGAATGACAGATATTTGTTTTGATAAATGTCGTTGTATTTTACTATATGTATATAAATTGCTTATTACGGCTATTAAGAAACAAATGTGATTGAAAAATATTTCTTTCCGAGGAAACAATATTATCGCATTTTATTGTTATTATTTTTACTCTAAATATATAATAAGAATAAATAAATACAATAAGTTTGTCAATATTTGATTCAAAACTCCACAAAAAAACAATGTTTTATAAACTCTTTTATGTATACCTATGTACACATTTGCAGGTGTAATTTGAAGAATAGAGAATATTAAAAATATCAATATGCTACTCATATTAAAATATAAATATAATATTAAATTTTTTATGTAAACTCATTAAAAATTATATTTATTATAAAATAAATTATTAACACACTAATGTATCTTTTGCTATTTATTGATTTTTGTTTGTTTCATAAAACAGGAAATGAGGTCTTGAAAGATGTGGATAAATGTGACAAACCCATGCCTCCTTACTATAATATTAAAACGCCGCAATCACAAAATCAAAAGACTGTGAAAGATGGAGCCTTAGTATCAAGTGAGGGATACAGTTATGTAACTGAAGTTCCCTCTCTACCATCATCTCATCAAAGACATTCCAATGCGTCTAAAAAGTCAGAAGGCAGCCATCATTCGATGGGCAGTAGTGGAGGTGGAGGTATTGGTAGTGGCCACATAGAGAGATCCGATTCAAGCCATCTACATAGTAGGCAGCGACGTACACAGCGAAAGATTACACACAATGAAAAACGTTATCATTCCGGTAAGTTAATATTAATCTATTTTATTGAGGCAAAAATAAAGCTGTTATACTTGTCGAAAATGTACTTTTAGAAGTGCGACATGAGGCTGTGCAACAAGCGCTTGCAGCTCTGAAAACACGCCCAAAGCCTAGTCTGCCAATGCCATCGAAGAGAAGTTCTGTGCTCAATCGAAGTCCGGACCGTAATAATGATGACATTGGTGAGCGGGTGCATTTATTTCGGGACAATAAAACTATAAAAATTTACAAAACTATTACATTTAATTTAATGCATGATATTTAGATTCGTCAACTGATGAAGAATCCATTCCTGAGGAAACAATTTCTCCCGACAAGGAATACAATTATCCGCGTGATCACGTTAGCAATATTATGGAGCCAATTATAAAACCACCCATTCGAGACTCATCAATGGGTGGCGCACAAAATAAGCAGAAATACCCTGAACGGCGACCACCACAGAATTTGCCACCATTGGTAAATGAATCAATATTTTGAAAACGTAAAATAATTTGTTATCATTTACACAGCCAACTTTAGATACAACCAGCACGGAGTCGCCACCAAAAGCTTATATGAAGGAAAATACTGATTTCAGTGATAGCAAAGACAAGCACAAGCCATGTAATTTTAAATATTTAACTATAAATATAATAATTTTATTTTTGGCTCAAACAATTTACTTTTGTTATTACAGATGCTGCACCAGATATTACACAATTCAATAATACTCGCCATGCCGCAGATCGTGTGACGCGCTATGTGAATGTCTCACAAACCGATCTTGGCGAATCGGATACGAATGGCCGTTGGAAAGTATCTGCCAAAATTCAGCAACTGCTCAATACACTAAAACGTCCTAAGCGACGACCATTACCCGAATTTTATGAAGACAACGATATAGAACTCGAAATCGCCGCCAATCCCAAAGATCCAAATGCACCGAAACCCGAAGGTAGCATTATGACCGCTGTACAAGGTGAACAATTGGCCGTCGCAGCGGGTCTGCCACGTTCGTTAGAGGCGGCACTGCAGCGTTATGGCGCAAACTCATTTAAATCGCCAATGGCGACGGTACTAGATCCGAATGGAAAAATCACCACTACTTTAACATATGGAAAATTATTGTCACGCGCACAAAAAATTGCATATGCATTATCAACGAAAATCTTCAGTAAGGGCCCAGAACAGATTACGCTTAAGCCCGGCGATCGCGTAGCTTTGGTTTACCCAAACAACGACCCATTGAGGTTAACAAACTATTATAATTTTAGGAAATTTTGTTGTAATATTTTCAAATTTACAGTTTCATTACTGCTTGGTATGGCTGCATGTTTCGCGGTCTTGTACCATTGCCAATCGAGTTGCCGCTCTCCAGTTCTGATACACCGCCACAACAGGTCGGTTTTCTACTTAGTTCATGTGGCATTACGGTGGCGTTAACTTCTGAGGCGTGTCTGAAAGGTTTGCCAAAATCCGCCACCGGTGAGATAGCGAAGTTGAAGGGCTGGCCACGCCTACAGTGGTTTGTAACTGAACATCTGCCAAAACCACCAAAAAGGACTTCAATGTTGGAAACATACGTATTGAGGACTCGGCCACAGCATACATTGAGTATACAACCGATAAAGAGGGCAGTGTAATGGGTATGTATAAATACAAATAGTTGAGAGATAAATTGATATTATTGTAGATATATCGCGTCGACCGAATGCAAACGTAAAATATAAAGCGGTGAAATATTTATTTTACTTTAAGGTGTCACGGTTACACGCTTGGCTATGATGAACCATTGTCGCGCGTTAACCATGGCTTGCCATTACACCGAAGGTGAAACCATAGTTTGTGTGTTGGATTTTAAGCGCGAAGTTGGTTTATGGCACGCTGTACTCACCTCAGTATTGAATGGAATGCATGTTCTATTCATACCTTATGCTTTGATGAAATTGCGTCCCTCATCATGGATGCAACTTATTACTAAACATCGCGCTTCCTGTTGCTTGGTGAAGAGTCGTGACTTGCATTGGGGTCTATTAGCTACAAAAGATCATAAAGACATTTCTTTGTCATCTCTGCGTATGCTACTTGTTGCTGATGGTGCTAATCCATGGTCACTTTCGTCGTGTGATCAATTCTTAAATGTGTTCCAGTCGAAAGGTTTGCGTTCGGATGCGATCTGTCCATGTGCCAGTAGTTCAGAAGTGTTCACAGTATCTCTGCGTCGTCCTGGACGCTCTTCGACCGGTTTTAGTCAGTCAGCAACTGGACGTGGTGTATTATCAATGGCAGCTTTATCGCACGGTGTGGTGCGTGTGGATAGTGAAGACTCACTAACATCGCTGACACTGCAAGATTGCGGCCAAGTTATGCCCGCTGCACAAATGGTGGTCGTGCGTTCGGAAGGACTACCAGTGTTATGTAAAACCGATCAAGTTGGTGAAATTTGTGTTACCAGCGGTTCCACGGGTATCGCCTATTTCGGTTTAGATGGTCTAACCAACACAACATTCAAAGTGCAGCCATTACTCGATGACCCGGATACAACAAAAGATGAATCTGCATTTAAACCGATCACTGATGAGTATTATGTGCGTTCGGGACTACTAGGTTTCCTCGGACCGGGCGGTTTGGTGTTCGTATGTGGTTCACGCGACGGTTTAATGACTGTAACCGGACGAAAGCATAATGCGGACGATATTATCGCTACAGTATTAGCTGTGGAACCTATGCGTTTCATATATCGTGGTCGCATTGCCGTTTTCAGTATTAAAGTTTTGCGAGATGAACGTGTTTGTGTTATCGCCGAACAGCGTCCAGATTGTTCCGAAGAGGAAAGTTTCCAGTGGATGTCACGTGTTTTGCAAGCTGTCGATTCCATACATCAAGTGGGCATATACTGTTTAGCGCTCGTGCCACCAAATCATTTGCCGAAAACTCCATTGGGTGGCATTCATTTATGCGAGGCGCGTCGTCGCTTCCTAGAGGGTTCATTGCATCCAGCTAATGTGCTAATGTGTCCACACACATGTGTTACTAATCTACCAAAACCGCGTGAAATACATCAAGGTGAGTTTTTGCTGGTGCGAGCACAAAACCTCTTTTTTTTATAGGAAATCAGTACAATTCAAAAAGTAAATTGCAAACTTACACTTTCACATACTAAATCATTTGCCAAAAACTGATTTGTGCACAAAACATTATAGTAATTTGTTTATATTGGTCTTTAATAAGTGTTTATAGTTATTGATCTGCCAGAAAAGTAGCAAAAACTGCGAAGTACTTTTATGTTTTGGAATTTCTAAGAAACTGTTAATTATTTTAATATACTTTGATCAAGGTATATTAAGTTTGCCACAAAGCTTGTAATACTCAGAATGACACATCGGAGACGCTATAAAAAATGTATACTACTGTGATCGAATTGACAGTTGAAGTTTGTCATTTCATTTCCTTCAAAGTAATCCCCTCTCGCTGCAATGAATTTAGGCCAATCCTCTGTTGTGGTGGCCATCAGAGCCTTCTTCGATTTAGCTTTTATATCCTCAATTGAGTCAAAACGGTGTCCTCAGAGTGGTCATGTGAATTTGTTGAATGGCCAGAAGTTACACGAAGGTAAATCAGGTGAATGCGGTGGTTGCGGCACGATATTAGTTGAAAACGTGACGAAATGATCCCAAATAACAAAGGCAGGTGCATTATCGCACTTTGTTCAATAAATTCACACATAGTAAAAATCGAAGAATTCACTTTTGGAGCCTCACAAAACGACGCGCATCTCAAATACTAATGAATATTAAATTAACGTGAAATTTAGCATAGATGTCACTAACAGTACTACCAACTTACAGAAAAAAATTTACCGATTCGAAAAACAGGCGAAGTATAAATTAAAAATTTGATCACAGTATTATATACTAAATGATCAGCGTGACAGCTGAGTCGATTTAGATTTAGCCCTGTCCGGTATATACGCGAACTAGTTCCTTAATTCCTCTGGTATCGATATGAAATTTTTCACACGTTTTTTTATTTCCCAATATAAAATAAACTAGACGATCAAAATCAAGGAATTTTTTAAATTTTTTTTAATATGCAAAGTTACAAACATACACAAATATATACAAACATATCAACATTGTTTTCGACTTCTGTAATAAAAATTAATATTTTGTATATCGATGTAGTAATAAAAAGATATTTTCATTATTTATAAGTTAATTTGAGTCCTTATGCATACTTTTTTAAATAAAAAATTGAATCAAACTAGCAATAAAACAATTTTTTACACTTTAAAAATATTAGAGGATATTCGACTTAAAGGGGTATCCTAGTTTAGAAGCCCGAATTTTAGGTATTTTTTTGACGTGATAAAAAAAAATCAAAAATTATTTTAACTATCAATTTTTTTACGTGCTTTTTATTGATATTCTAAGAATACAAAACATAAATATTATAAGAAAAAAAACTAAATTAAAAAAAACTGCAGGTCGGCGAAGTAGAGACTGAGGAAACAATGGCTTGTCCTGGTGTGCAGGATATAAATCCTTTCCGTGACCTAAAATAAAAGTTAATGCGACCTAAAATGAAAGTTAATGTGAAGAGTGAAAGTGTAGCTATCGCACTACGATACGTTTTTGGAAAAAAAATTGGTGGATGTTTGAAAAAAAAGTTCCGCATTTTCCCGGTTTTTTTTTTGTGGTTCGGAATTGTTTAAAAATAAAAAAATTCTTTCGAAAGCTCTTGGTAGTGCGATACAATAATGTATAAGAAAGCTCTCAAGCTCAAAATTTCATGTGAATCGGTTGAGTAGAACTTGAGATATCATGCACACCATTTCTAGAAAAGTAGTTATGAGAAAAACGAGCTTAAAGTTTGAGAAAGTCTATGAAACGGTTTGGCGTCACAAAATGAGCTGTAACTCGGAAAATAATTTGAATTTCGAAAAATCCTCTTAGAAACATTTTCTTATATATATACTTTACTATAAAAATATGAAAAAAAAGTCGATTTTTTCGATTTTCTAAACCAGAATATCCCCTTAAGCCTTCTTTTGGGAATATCGTTTTCAACAAAAGTGTGTTACATTCCTTGAAATTTAGCTCATTTTAAAATTTCAGCAGTAGAAAATATTTTTGAAACGGCATTTAAATATAGAATAATAAATTTACATACAAAAAATATTCTATAATTTTGGAAAGTTCTATACTTAATATTTTTATACTCTTGCAACCAGTTACTACAGAGTATTATAATTTTGTTCAGTTAACGGATGTAGGTATTACCAAAAACTCTTCGAGATATATATAGTATTATATACATATACATATATAAATGATCAGGATGACGAGAAAAGTTTAAATACGGATCTGTCTGCCCGTCTGTCCGTCCGTTCGTCCAAACCGTAATTTGAGTAAAAATTGAGATATCTTGATGAAACTTGGTGTGTGGATCATTGCCACGCCCACAAATCGCCATCAACCGAAAACATATAAAATGCCATAACTAAGCACTAAATTAAAATACAAATCTGTAATTTGGTACAGAGGGTCGTAGTAGCAAGAGCTGCCTGAGTGTTAAATATTTTGAAATAGTGTGCGTGGCCACGCTCTCTAATATATATCTCCTAAACCACTAAAGCTACAACAACCAAATTTGCTGAGCCCGAATTCTATAAGAACTTCTACCGGCTATACCCCCTATATAACTGTACTGTTTAAAACTACTAAAAGCGCAATAAATTCATAACCAATTATACCAGAGACATTAAATTTTATCTTCGAGAAGGTATGAAAAGGCTTCCGAGAGCTAGTGTAAAAATTGGACAATGGGCGTGGCACCGTCCACTTTTTGGTGAAATCCCATACCTCGGGACCCGACCAACCGATTTCGACTATATTTAATACATATCATTTTTCTAACATTCCTATGTTACAGTGTAAAACGCTCACATAACGAAATTTCAAATTACATCTGATCCTTTTACTTTCCAGAACACAAATCAAGAAGTAATTAATATAACGAAATACAATTGTGCAGTAATAATTCCCTTAAAGTAGGGCACCTTTTGACAAAAAATTGTCTAAATCCAACCAAAACTGCTCATGATAGTAGGTACCGAATATGTGAACCCCACTATCTATAGTTGACTTCTGACATCAAATATAGATCAATGTATGAGATATATAATTGAAACTCAGGGATAATCCTTCTCTGACAATTGTATGTTTGTTTGCCAGAAATTGGTCGAATCCGGCCAATACTTCCCTGAGCCCCTAAAATATACCTATAACTAATATAAAAATTTTCGAACTTCCAGGTGACATTATGCTGGATATATCAGCTAATGTTTGAGTTATCTCAATGAAATTGGGAGAGCGTGTCTTTATCGTGACAGTGTATCTTTGTGAGAAAACTTGACCAAGCCAACACAACTCCCATATACTACATGTTTAGTGTTGAATTGTTTAGTCGAGGAGGCCGAATCGCCGTCTTTCTCGGACTCCGACATAATACATATAATGAATTTAGTTTGTCTAACAATCTGCCGATTTTGTCGGCCACTGTATGAGTTACATAGAATACATTTATATATAAAACTTCTTAGATTCCGACCCTCTGATTAACGTTTTACATCTTAATGTAATTCCCTGGCTTTAATTCATGCAAGTTGCAAGAGTATAAAATGTTCGGTTGAACCCGAATTTAGCCCTTCCTTACTTGTTAGAATATGATTTTTGTTTTGAACTTTTTTGTTTGTATTTATTTATTTCTGATTTATTTTGCGTTGAAGTGTCAATTGCACTAGATCCCCGTTTCGCTGAGTCGTTTTTACAAGCTTACTTTTTTATTATTCCTTAAAATTTTCACACTTTTTTATTTCATAAATATGATTTCCATTCCAATTATATAATTTTATTTTTCTAGTTTCCTTTGAAACAAAAAAGTATTTGTATACTTATTGTAAAACCTTGCTTTTATAATTCAAAAAATTTTAACCCATTTTCGTGCGTTATGATAATTTAAATTTTGTTGTAAATTTTACAATGTAAATATAAGCTTACAAAAATACATTAAAAAGTAATTGAATTGAAAACAGTAATAACAATAACTTTTAATCCTAAATATCGGATGAAATTTTTAAGAATTTACATTTTTTGCGTTTGCGTACTTAGTTTTTTACCATTTTATATTTTGAAAAGCAAAGCTTTTTAGAATAAAAAAAATATCAACATGGCTTAGCTCTTTTGCCTTAGTTGCTTTTAATTATAGTGTTTAATAAGAAATGTGTAAATCTTTTATTTTTATCCATATTCATTCCAGATTTTTTTTAATCAGAACTCTCGACACCATTTAGTTTTATATATATGTATATCATATTAGTTACATACTTTATTGTCTAATTTAAATGCTTTTTTTTAATACACTTTATTTTTATTACGAAACATGTTGAGTAATCAATATTTTTACATATGAAAGTACATACATATATTAAATTACTTGAAAACATTTTTTTTTATTTTTTTATTTTTTTTAATGGCGGCTCTAAAATTTCTTAGAAAAGAATTATCTGAAACCAAAACACAAAACTGAACCAGAATGAAACATTTTAAATGAAGAAAAAAAAAACAAAATGGTGGACTTTTGAATTTTTTTAACCCTTTTTCACTTTTAATTATTTATAACTTTTTTTTTAAATAATAATGAATATTTCTGGTTCTGCTTCAGGTCATAGCTAGACATCTAAAGAGTAAAATGCCGTTTGGTTCATATCAAAAAAATCAGTTTAAACCAAAGGCACGCGTAGGTGTCGCTACCGAAGGCGTTCGAGCAGCCGGCTTTTATACCTGCTTCTCGATCTTGCTGACATTCGGGGCTAATTCTATACTATTTCTGCGAGTATTTATGTAGTAGTAGTAATTTATGAAAAAAAATTCGATTTTTTCAAAATTGTTTAGAGGAACCTGGCCTTAACTATTTTGGAAATTTTCGCACCAATACAATTACATAATAACCAAGCAATACACTGAGTATGCACTCGTAACCTCGTAGCCGCTCAAAACATACCAGTATAACTTTCTTAATTTTTTTAGGTCTTTTTTTTCGTTCGGGATTTTTTTCAATTTAGTTTTTGTTAAACTTTTAGTAAGCAGAAGTAAACTAGATTATATTATCTAATTATAATATAGTTTTTAATTTATTACGTTTAATGATTAAAACACAAACTAGCTTTTCTGTGCTTATACAAAAGCGCCCGATTTTATTGTTTTGTTATTGTTCGGGGGGTTGTTACCTTTAAAAAATTATTTTTTCATCGCATGTCAATCTCTTACCTTTCGAGCTCAATTTGTAAAGCTCACTAACTTTCAAACGATTTTTCTATAGTTGAATGTGTTTTGTTTTTAATTTTTAATAGTTTTGATAAATAACATGTCATTAACTTATTTCTAAATAAAAAAATGTTAATTAAGCACAACACTTGAAAATTTTGAGTGGTAAGCTTTACGTGGTCACGAGTGTATAATGCACATGTATATGTTATATTTGTGTCTTCTAAATTGCTTATGCCATTTATTTTATGACTTGGTTCCGCATTTAATCTAAGGGTTTACCTACTATGTTACTATATATTCTTATCAGTTCAATTATTTCAATAATTTTTATGTGTATGTTAGAGAAAGAAGGGTTTAAAAACATAATCGTCTTAACAACGCTTTTATTATTATTATAAAAATGTAATTATTTTTCTTTTCTTCATTATGCTGCCTCTTTTCGAAACCATTACTTTGACGCAACCATAATCAACATTGTACACACTTGAAAACATAAACAACCACCAAACTACACTTCTACTACTACTACCATTACCACTACCACTACTGCTATTGCTATGATTAACACGAAAAAATATATGTTTATGTAAAAAAAATGATTCAATAATATACTGATATACTGCAATGGTACTATGTAACTTATTTATCATCCATATATGTATATAACGAATTGGTTGAAATGAATGAAATTGTTACAATTTAAATCCAATTTAAAAAAATGTACTAACATCAAAAAGGTGTACAAACTGCAACTGCAAAAATAAGCTCATCTGGATGTGGTATTACAGACACGTCTGTTGGACCAGCCTCAGTGATGGTTGGAAATTTAGTGCAGGGCAACCGTTTAGCCATCGCGCAAGGACGGGACATCGGCTTATCCGAGGAGAATGAACGTAAGGTAAATCTCTTCAAAAGTGTGAAATAAAAAAATCGTTTCGTTTACTAAAACACTTTACTTTCAGCATCAATTAATAACTGGCGTGTTGCGTTGGCGTGCAAATACCTCACCGGATCATATCATTTTTACGTTACTGAATTCGAAAGGTAACCCTAACTTAGATAACATGTGTTCATCCCTCTATATAATAATGATTTTTTTATTCAAAACATGTTTTTTAAAATTTTAATGTCTAACAATTGGCAATTTTCCAGTTAATCCGGTTGGTGGATTAGTCGAACACCAAGAGCTCTATTGCAAACACAATTGTTTATAAAATTCTTCTGATATTCCTTTGAATTAATAGGTTAGGAAGTTTACTAAGACGCCTTAATACAAATATTTACACTTAAAATGTATTCAAGTATTTTTTAGTGTATAAATAATCTCGATGATTTAAATTATAGATAATGAAATAAATTTTAAAGTATTTAGCTACATACATATGTATTTACATAGTACCCATTTTGATTTGATATAGTAATATGTATAAAAATGTAGTTATTTCTTTTAAAGGTGCTATTGCGAAAACTTTGACATGCTCCGAATTGCATAAAAGAGCTGAGAAAATAGCAGCTCTTTTGCAGGAACGAGGACGTATTGAACCTGGTGATCATGTTGGTAAGTTTTGAAGTAAAATTATTAACTATATTTTGTTCATTAATTTGTTTCTAAAATATCAAAATACAGAGGATTATATATTGCGTCCTTTTGTGTGGACAATGCTACAGCTAAAGTAATTTCAACAATTTTTTATACTTTTGCAACTAGTTGCAACAGAGTATTATATGTTTGTTCACCTAATAGTTGTACGTATCACGTAAAACTAAGCGAGACATATAGGGTTATATACATATATAATGTACAAATGGTCAGGGTGACGAGAAACGTTGAAATCTGGTTAAATGTTTGTCCGTCCATGCCAGCTGAATCTTGAGTAAAAATTGAGATATCTCGATGAAACTTGGTACACAAGTTCCTTAGTATAAAAAAATCGAGCTCACAGATGGGCGTAATCGGACCACTGCCACGTCCACAAATCGCCATTAACCGAAAACCTATATTGCCATAACTAAGGCTTAAATTAAGATATAAAGCTGTAATTTGGTACATAGGATCGCAGTAGACAGGGGCAAGTGTGGGCAAAAAATTTTTGAAAAGTGTGCGGATTCCAGTCCTCTAATAAGCTTAATGTATATTTCTGCTAAACCACTTAAGCTACAACAAAAAAATTCGACCATCATGAATCTTTCAAGAACTCCTACCGATGGTGATGAAATCGGATGAAACCCTGCTCTCTCTCCATATAACGATACTGTTTAAAACTACTAAAATCGCGGTAAGTCAAAAACTAAATACGTCAGATTACCGCCGATATAGTATGATAGAGCTTTTTTTGGGAGCCGGTATAAAAATTTGACGATGTTGCCTACTTTTTGATGAAATCTCATATCTCGAACTCGACTAACCGATTTCGACGAAATTTGGTACGTGACATTATTTTTATATTCCTATGTTACGTTGTGGAAATGAGCGAAATGGGTACCGAATATTTGGACCACAGTACCTATAGTTGACTTTTGTTACAAAATACCGATATACATATATAATATGAGATTTGTTTTTACACCTTAAAATTTTTAATTCTTGCAAGTTGTATGAATATAAAATTTCGGTTGCACCCGAACTTAGCCCTTCCATACTTGTTTTAAATTGATTTTGGTTTTCTAATATTTAAACTAGGATAATTGTAATATTTTTTTTTTTATTTTCTGGTAATTTTTTCCAAAAAAAATTCTTGCTAATTTTATATATAAATATTATGCTATCATTCAATCAACTATTTGTGAGACTTAACTTTTTTTAATTAGTGGCCAATTAATTTTAAAATATTGAAGATTTCTCAAATTTGTTCAAGAAGTTGCAATACATTTTAATAACCTAGGTAGCACCTATCTTAACGAGTAGGAATATTCATAATTCTTTCCATTCTAAACACATATGTATATAGCTAGTTTTTCCCATTAACCACATTGAGGTTCGCAACATAAATAAAAATTCCTCTATTGAAACTAATTTGTGTGTCTTAACTTCAAAAGGATCCCACCGTGGTTTCGAAACAATAAATATTATTAGAAATTAGTATCCCCTTATTTATATTTATTTTGATGTATTTACATAGTTAAATTTATAGAGCAAACTAACCTCACTTTTATTCTTACTCCAAATTAAGCTTTAATATTTCCACCCGGCTTGGATTTATTGTGCGCCTTCTATGGGTGTCTTTATTTGGCTGCTATTCCAATCACTATACGACCACCACATCCACAAAATCTTATAACCACCCTACCAACTGTACGCATGATTGTTGATGTCTCGAAGAGTGTTATTGTGCTGTCTATACAACCGATAATAAAATTACTGAAGTCACGCGAAGCAGCTGCCTCCATCGATCCGAAGACCTGGCCACCAATATTGGATATTGATGACAATCCAAAACGTAAATTAATGTCAATTGCGAACGCACCGTTAGACTCGACGGCATACTTGGACTTTAGTGTATCCACTTGTGGACGCTTAAGTGGCGTTAATATCACGCATCGGTAATCAGAATTTACATTGAAACAAAATCTATTTTATAACAGTAATGTTGTTTACTTTTCCTTTTAGTTCCCTATCTAGTCTCTGCGCAAGCTTGAAATTAGCCTGCGAACTATATCCTTCTCGTCACGTGGCTCTCTGCCTGGATCCATATTGTGGTCTAGGCTTCGCTATGTGGACCTTAATTGGTGTGTATAGCGGTCATCATTCGATACTCATTGCACCCTACGAAGTCGAAACAAATCCAAGTCTTTGGCTATCCACACTATCGCATTATCGTGTGCGTGACACCTTCTGTTCATATGGCGTAATAGAATTATGCACAAAAGCGCTCAGCAATTCCATTCCAATGCTCAAGCAACGTAACGTCGACTTGCGTTGTGTACGCACCTGCGTTGTGGTGGCTGAGGAGCGTCCACGGGTACAATTGACACAACAATTTTGTAAACTCTTCCAAGCGCTTGGTTTGAACACGCGCTGTGTATCCACCTCTTTCGGTTGTCGTGTCAATCCAGCAATTTGTGTACAAGGCGCGAGCTCGGCGGAGAGCGCTCAGGTATATGTGGATTTGCGTGCGCTACGCAATAATCGTGTGGCGCTAGTGGAGCGCGGTGCACCGAACTCGTTATGTCTCATCGAATCTGGCAAACTGTTGCCTGGCGTGAAAGTGATCATAGCCAATCCGGAAACAAAGGGTCACTGTGGAGACTCCCACTTGGGTGAGATTTGGGTGAGTGCATTAAAATCAAGAAATAGGTTTTAATTTTCAATACAAATATCTTGGAACCATTTCCAGGTACAATCACCACACAACGCTAATGGTTACTTCACAATTTATGGCGATGAAACTGACTACAATGATCATTTCAATGCTAAATTAGTGACCGGTGCAACAACCGAAGTCTACGCACGTACTGGCTATTTGGGCTTCTTGCGACGCACCGAATGCTCGCAAGCCGTTTCAATTTTAGATGAAACCACACCCAGTGTGGCCAGCCGCGACAGCGACAATGAATCCATCAATTCGATGAGTCAGTTACACTTGAATTTTTCTTCGATGTCGACGGGACCTCAAGCACCCAGCATCAGCGGTGATCCCAGCTCAGTAACTAATCTCAATGATCAGGAGCTACACGATGCTGTTTACGTGGTGGGCGCTTTGGATGAGGTCATTACATTACGTGGCATGAACTATCATCCCATTGATATAGAGAATTCGGTGTTAAGGTGTCATAAGAAAATTGCAGAGTGGTATGTTTGTATATATTACTCTGTATTTGTATGTATTTATGTCATTATTAAAAATATTAAATTTTAAAGTGCTGTTTTCACCTGGACCAATTTATTGGTTGTTGTTGTTGAGCTGGATGGCAATGAATCTGAGGCATTGGACTTAGTACCGTTAGTAACTAATACGGTCTTAGAAGAGCACCAATTGATTGTTGGCGTTGTCGTAGTGGTCGATCCAGGTAATTTGTTGTAACTATTTTCATAATACCCTGAACAGGGGCTCTATTCCGTATCTCGAATCGAAAATATATTCTATACGAAAGTCGGATCTTTCTTATAATTATTTTATTCTATTATACTATTTTTCTTTTATTGCCTTCTACAACTCTATCGATTTGAGATTTTTCACACCAAGAAAACCAAGTTCTTTAATGGAAACATTTTATATTTTTCTGAAATTTGGCACGAATTATTGTTCAAGGCAACGGTAAAATATCTAAACAAACTGTTCAGATCAAACTGTCTTTCCGAAATTTGCCATGGATTATTGTCCAAGCCAAATGTGTAGAATGTTATAGCTTTAGTGCAACCCCAGTTAATATTTTTTGTTCAATTCTTTCTTATATGCTCTACAAAATTAAATCAACTGAAATAATATCTAATCTTCCTTCATTTCACAGGTGTTGTGCCCATCAATAGTCGCGGCGAAAAACAACGAATGCATTTACGTGATGGCTTTTTGGCTGATCAACTTGATCCCATATATGTTGCATACAATATGTAAATATCCATACCAATAGTTTTATGACAAACATACAACAATAAAATATACATACATAAATGCATACAATACGTACATACATACTATATAT
Source organism: Bactrocera correcta (assembly GCA_027475135.1). Classification (NCBI taxonomy): domain Eukaryota; kingdom Metazoa; phylum Arthropoda; class Insecta; order Diptera; family Tephritidae; genus Bactrocera; species Bactrocera correcta. The sequence continues at coordinate 151,469,803 of CM050325.1, read as the reverse complement.
GACGATACATGAAAGTGAAATTATTTATTATACACTATTACTTTAAGCTTATAAATAAAATTAAAAATAATAATATTAATAAAAAAATATGTTTAAATATTTTATAGTACTCAAATAAGCAGATTTATCTTTTTATTTATTCATTGCATATTTTGTCTTAGTTAAGAAAGTTTGCAACTCGCTTTGTTTTGAATAAGACACTCTGCAACTAAAAGATCAGTGTAAGTATCGATCTCCATTGCTTCAGCAGCATCGATTTCCACTACATCACACCTGTGAATGAGTTAGAGTAACATTTCTTAATAATATAGTAAATAATTTTATTAAGGGGGATGTTCAAGTTTCAATCACTGCGGCAGTATCGCAAGGCATCATATTCGACGCAAAAATGTTGCAAAGTATCAGCTAAGTATCTGCAGAAAAACGACACTGTCGCAATATTGATGCAGTTATATGCTTGCTCGAGCATCCCCAAGTTTATAACTGCATGGCATTTATAGCAGAAAATTACTTGAAACAAATCCGTCCAGGATCTAGAAAAAATAAAAAGGGACAACAGACGTGTGGAACCTGTGCATATAAAAAATATTTAGTTAAAAAGGAATTTAAGTACCTTAGTACGGTTTTACTAAGGTAGGCTTTTACCAAGGTACATATTCCTTTCTAACTCTAAATCTAACGACATTTTATTTCCAAAAAGCTGATGAATACTGAGTTTTATTAACCACGAATATACTTCAGGGAAATATTTAACTTTATAGATATTTGCTAGCTACGTTGAATCGGTGTCAATGTAACCTGGAGAACTTTTTACACCGACAACTATTGTTTTTTAACTTCTACTCTTGAGAAAAATTATGGCCGAGCAATATTTATGTATATGTAAATTTAAGATGTTTACTGTAACGAAATTTTTCAAAACTTTCATCCATATATGTAGTTACTATAAAGCCGAAAACAGAAATCAAATTTTCGAAGTCCTTAAAAAAATGTTGTATACTCAAAAAAAATCAGACATTTTCTATTACTCCATCATAAGTATATCCGGCCCTTCTTTCATGATTTTATAGTCAAAGATTATGCCATAACTCTTATTTTTTGTTCCTGGGTTTTATTGCTTTTATTATTTTACTCACTTGTCATTTTGGAATTTCTGTTCTACCTCCACCAAGTGCCTTGTGGAAAAGTAAAACATCCCTGTTTCAATCAATTCTCCTGGCCAATCTTGACGTCGAGGCCTGTATGTTGGATTAAAATTTAAAGGCACTACAGCTTGGTCTTCTCGGATTAGCCAACGCAATTTATGTGATCTATAATTTAAATTAAACAATGAGCTGAGTTCGGATAGCATACCATATATATGGCCATATGTGCATAAAAGTACCTGGTAACAGCAAAAACGCAATCCTTTGTCATAAATCGGTTTAAGGCTTCCTTTATGTATTGATTTTTTAGAAATATGGAAGTACATTGGAATAATCCAAATCTATTGACGTTATCGTGCTTTTGTAAAAATTCCTTAACAGATTCCAAGGATGAAGTATTATCTTGTGCATAGATTATGTCTCTCTTGTGCACTAATGCACCAACTATTATATAAACGTAAATTATTTAAAAAGGAGTTAACTATTTACTAATTTTAAGTTATGCAATATTTAGTATTAAACATTTGTATCTTACATTTAGTAGCTTCCTCCACTATTGAATCACTATCCGTCGATACCCAAATATGTTCAAATAAATTTGAGCTATTCAATACATTTATTGTACGTGCTAATAATGAGATTCCATCGAGCTCTTTTAGATTTTTATTTAGTATACCTTTGGAGCCACCTCGGGCTAAAATCAAAGCATGTACTTCCTTCTCAGAGCTGTTGAAAATTTGTTTTTAAAAGCATACTTATATTGATTTCTTTTCTCACCTTAAACTCAATACATATTCTTGCAGGTATAAAAATAGAAAAAAATGTAAGACCGACATTTCTCTTGTCGAAACTTTAGCGCTTTCAACGGAGAGCTTCACACTTCTGAATGAGATGATGAATTAAATTAACGTTAAACGTTATGTTAGCGTAAGTGTTGTTAATCAACTTGTGTTTGTATCAGCGTACTTATATACATATGTACATATGATGTATCACGAGGGGTGGAACGAGTTTTTATCACGCGTTAGATGTTGAGTCCAAGTCTTACCGTTGTCATTATTTACAATCTTTATGTATAAATTGAAAAGCTACTATAATATCTATCAGTCGGAGAGAAGCGTCGTCTAATTCATAGCAAGGGCAATTTCTATTTAAAAAAAAAAATACTATTTATAGTGGTATTTTATTAAATTTGAGAAATAAGTATGAGTTAATAATAGGTTAGTTAGTCCATCATGAAATTAAACATAAATGAGCAGATTACCATTCGTGTCAGAGATGAAGGTACAATAAGTACCCCCTTAGAAGTCAAGGTGGTTGTGTAGTGAATTCACTAGTTTAGAGATGTGATTGTGCAGTTCTTTCACGACGTAATTTTTGGACGATTTGGTGGTATTAAGCAGGAGTTTGGATCTCAACGTTAGGTTAGTAGATATGAACTTTAAAATAATGTGGATCTCATGTAGACGAAGGATAGATCATCAATTTGACGGCGAGATCTGAGAATATTGACTAGAGACTATTTTGAATTGCCTTAAGCGTTGAGATTTTTGTACTTTTCATTAAATTTATCAGAGTATTTGTATATGGAGTATATATACTTATTCTAGTATAGGTTGGTCAAGTAAGTAACAGGCAATAAGCAGCGTAAGAGGATCAGCAAAATCTCTGCAAGTTCTCGTAACGCAGCCCGACATCTTATATCTTTTCGTTCCAAAAATTTTCAGATCATCAGCATAGAGCAGGTAATCTAGGTAGTAGGTAATATCATTAATTAATATGTTAAACAGACCTAAATGTGATTCTTGTTGTATTCCTGTTTTCTCGTCGTAACTACAATATGTCTACCTATAACTAGGTAAATGATCTCGACTTGAAATTGTCTGTCTGTTAAGTAGAAACTGATCCACTTCAAGGCGCTATCATAAATGCCGGTCGAATTTAACTTGTTCAGCAAGATGCTGTGATTAACTCTGTTGAAAGCTTTACTAAAGTCGGGATGGCATAGACATTATGCCTCTTATTCATTAAATTTGCTACATCTACATATAAATTATTGCCGGTTATATTGAAACGGCTAAAAAAATTTGTATTTTTGGTCAAGTTGACCTTTATTGTTAATTGTTCTGCTAAGACTAAATTACAATTTCAATTATCAATTATTTATAACTTAAAAATTACTTATGCTAGCACTATTGATTTATTTGCCGGATGTTGATTGGTATATTGTTTATCCAGCATTACAGTAGAATCCCGATTATCCGAACACCGATTATCCGAATATCCGATTATCCGGACTCATTCGTCTCGGCTCTAATTGTCAATTTGAAAATGTTTTAACGGCGCAATGATACATGTTACGACAAGTTTATTTTCGCGTCTGATCGTAATACGTGTACATGACGATTTTAAAGAAATAACAGAAGCAATGAAAATTCTTAGCATTGGTGAAGGGTGCGATGAAGAAAATATTAAGGAATGGCTGAACTGCGATAATGGAGACCCTAGATTCCAAATATTAACTGATGAAGAAATCATTGAAGATTTGAACAATAACGAAAGAGAAGATGAAGAAGATACTGAAACTGGGGATGTATGTCAAGTACCATCTCACGCAGAAGCTTTTGAAGCTCTTGATATTGCTTTTAAGTGGTTTGAAAGACAGGATGTATCGGATCCCATACAGTTGTTACAACTGAAACGCATCAGGGACTTGGCCGCAATGAAACGAAATGATTCTTTACGTCAAAGACCAATAACAAGTTATTTCCAACCAAAATTTTAAATTACATAGGCATTATGTAACACATTATTTATCGTTATAGCTCGGTTTTTATATATGGTACATATGTATTATGTGAACTACACTTGTAAAACTTATTACATAATAAAACTTTATTATATTTTAAATATTGTTTGATTTGCTTTGAAATCGATTATCCGGTTTTCGATTATACGGAATACCCCTGGTTTTAATTGATCCGGATAATCGGGATTCTACTGTATTCTGTTTATCGCAGTTAACTTTAATGTTGCTAACTTATATAAGTATGTATACAATATAAAAGAAAGTCGTGTTAGTTACAATATTCATAACTCAAGAACGGCTGAACTGATTTGACTTAAAATTAGTGGGGAGGTATCTTAGAACCAGGGGACGGACAAAGGATACTTTTTTCTGTTTAGAATCAAATGAAATAAAATTCATGTTTGCAAGAATTATTTGAATATTTTATTACTTAAAAAAAAAACTAATAAAAACAATAATAAAACCACATATAAGTCCCATGGGACGTAACATAAAACGTGGAATAACAAAACGCAACTGAAAGCAATTTATCAGAAAAACATGTAGTTGAGCGCTTGATGTGTTTGTTTCGAATTGCATTGAACCGATTGTAGCTATTAAGAAAGCCATGCCGCGACTAACACGATCAAATATTTCACGACGAAAAGATCAATCGCTGCAGACGAAATAAACATTTGCCTCAAATCATCGTATCTATGGCGCTATGTGAAGAAACTTCAGCTGACAACAAACATGTGAGTTATGTACATTACTGAACGATACATCTGCTGAATATTTCTCTGAGCAATTAGTGACTATCGGTAATGGTCAAGTACCTGTCGACGAATCTAGCGGATTGATGATAATTTTGTCTCATCAAAAGATGAACTCATCAATGATGTATTCCTAAACATCATTAAAAATCACGAAAATAATGAATGATTAAATGAGCGAACAATTTTTGGGGCTAAGAATAAAGATATATGTAGATGATTTAAACTTCATAGTTCAGAATGAAATCAAAGGAAAACTGAATTCTTTCAAATCAATTGGCAATGACCATTCCAAGGATTCTGATGATTTCAACCGACATGCCGTTTGAGTTTAAAACATTGAGGACGGTGTGACCTACAGGTAGGCCGCGAACTAAAGTTCCATCTGGCTATTTTTTGTTAAATTGTTAAATTTGGCCAGTACTTAAAAGTTTGTGGTCAGAATCTATAAAATCATTGTTTTTCACATGGTCAATTATATATGGCATGTTCACAGATCGGAATGCCATCTGCATTATTTGCTCTTGCATCTGATAATAAAACAAAAAATGTCGTCTACACGGTCAATAAAAAATCTTTAAAATGCTCGCTTCTTTAATTTCTTCTTCTTCCTAATTGGCGTAGACACCGCTTACGCGATTATAGCCGAGTTAACAACAGCGCGCCAGTCGTTTCTTCTTTTCGCTACGTGGCGCCAATTGGATATTCCAAGCGAGGCCAGGTCCTTCTCCACTTGGTCCTTCCAAAAGAGTGGAGGTCTTCCTCTTCCTCTACTTCCCCCGGCGAGTACTGCGTCGAATACTTTCAGAGCTGGAGTGTTTTCGTCCATTCGGACAACATGACCAAGCCAGCGTACCCGCTGTCTTTTAATTCGCTGAACTATGTCAATGTCGTCGTATATCTCGTACAGCTCATCGTTCCATCGAATGCGATATTCGCCGTGGCCAACGCGCAAAGGACCATAAATCTTTCGCAGAACCTTTCTCTCGAAAACTCGCAACGTCAACTCATCGGTTGTTGTCATCGTCCAAGCCTCTGCACCATATAGGAGGACGGGAATTATGAGAGACTTATAGAGTTTGGTTTTTGTTTGTCGAGAGAGGACTTTGCTTCTCAATTGCCTACTTAGTCCGAAGTAGCACCTGCTGGCAAGAGTTATCCTGCGTTGGATTTCTAGGCTGACATTGTTGGTGGTGTTTACGCTGGTTCCAAGATATACGAAATTATCTACAACTTCAAAGTTATGACTGTCAACAGAGACGTGAGTGCCAAGTCGACGACTGTTTGTTTGATGACAGGAGATATTTCGTCTTGCCCTCGTTCACTGCCAGACCCATTTCTTTTGCTTCCTTGTCCAGTCTGGAGAAAGCAGAACTAACAGCGCGGGTGTTGGGGCCGATGATATCAATATCATCGGCATACGCCAGCAGTTGTACACTCTTATAAAAGATGGTACCTTCTCTGTTAAGTTCTGCAGCTCGAACTATTTTCTCCAGAAGCAGGTTGAAAAAGTCGCACGATAGGGAATCGCCTTGTCCGAAACCTCGTTTGGTATCGAACGGCTCGGAGAGGTCCTTCCCGATTCTGACGGAGCTTTTTGTGTTGCTCAACGTCACTTTACACAGCCGTATTAGTTTTGCGGGGATACCAAATTCAGACATCGCGGCATAAAGGCAGCTCCTTTTCGTGCTGTCGAAAGCAGCTTTGAAATCGACGAAGAGGTGGTGTGTGTCGATTCTCCTTTCACGGGTCTTTTCCAAGATTTGGCGCATCGTGAATATCTGGTCGGTTGTTGATTTACCAGGTCTAAAGCCACACTGATAAGGTCCAATCAGTTTGTTGACGGTGGGCTTTAATCTTTCACACAATACGCTCGACAGAACCTTATATGCGATATTGAGGAGGCTAATCCCACGGTAGTTGGCGCAGATTGTGGGGTCTCCTTTTTTGTGGATTGGGCATAGCACACTTAAATTCCAATCGTTGGGCATACTTTCGTCCGACCATATTTTGCAAAGAAGCTGATGCATGCACCTTATCAGCTCTTCGCCGCCGTGTTTGAATAGCTCGGCCGGCAATCCATCGGCCCCTGCTGCTTTGTTGTTTTTCAGGCGGGCAATTGCTATTCGAACTTCTTCATGGTCGGGCAATGGAACGTCTGCTCCATCGTCATCGATTGGGGTATCGGGTTCGCTTTCTCCTGGTGTTGTGCGTTCACTGCCATTCAGCAGGCTGGAGAAGTGTTCCCTCCATAATTTAAGTATGCTCTGGGCATCGGTAACTAGATCACCTTTGGGGGTTCTACAAGAGTATGCTCCGGTCTTGAAACCTTCTGTAAGCCGCCGCATCTTTTCGTAGAATTTTCGAGCATTATCCCTGTCGGCCAGCTTATCAAGCTCTTCGTACTCACGCATTTCGGCCTCTTTCTTTTTCTGTCTACAAATGCGTCTCGCTTCCCTCTTCAACTCTCGGTATCTATCCCATCCCGCACGTGTTGTGGTCGATCGTAACGTTGCGAGGTAGGCAGTCTGTTTTCTCTCCGCTGCGACACGGCACTCCTCGTCGTACCAGCTGTTCTTCTGCACTTTCCGAAAACCAATGGTTTCGGTTGCAGCTGTACGTAAGGAGTTTGAAATGCCGTCCCACAGTTCCCTTATACCGAGTTGTTGACGAGTGCTCTCAGAGAGCAGGAGTGCAAGCCGAGTAGAAAAACGTTCGGCTGTCTGTTGTGATTGCAGCTTCTCGACGTCGAACCATCCTTGTGTTTGTTGGCGTGCGTTTTTTGCTGCACAGAGGCGGGTGCGTATTTTGGCTGCAACAATATAGTGGTCCGAGTCGATGTTAGGACCTCGGAGCGCACGCACATCTAAAACACTGGAGACGTGTCTTCCGTCTATCACAACATGATCGATCTGGTTGGTGGTTTTTCGATCTGGAGACAGCCAGGTAGCTTGATGTATCTTCTTATGCTGGAATCTAGTGCTACAGATAACCATATTTCGGGCCCCGGCGAAGTCGATCAGCCTCAGCCCATTTGGGGATGTTTCCGCGTGGAGGCTGAATTTACCGACCGTAGTGCCAAAGATACCTTCTTTGCCCACCCTGGCATTGAAGTCGCCAAGCACGATTTTGACATCGTGGCGGGGGCATCTCTCATAAGTGCGCTCCAAGCACTCATAAAAGGCATCTTTGATCACATCGTCCTTCTCTTCCGCCGGGGCGTGGGCGCAAATCAGCGATATGTTGAAGAACCTCGCTTTGATGCGGATTGTGGCTAGACGTTCATTCTCCGGAGTGAATGATAGTACTCGGCGACGGAGTCTCTCTCCCACCACGAATCCAACACCAAACTTGCGCTCCTTTATATGGCCACTGTAGTAAATGTCACAAGGACCTACTCGTCTCTGTCCTTGTCCCGTCCATCGCATTTCTTGGACGGCGGTGATGTCAGCCTTTATCTTTAGGAGGACATCTACCAGGAGGACATCTACCAGCTGGGCAGCGGCACCTTCCCAATTAAGGGACCGGACATTCCAGGTGCATGCCCTCAAATCATAGTCCTTATTTCGTTTGCCATGGTCGTCATCAAAAGGGGGGGCTCTCATCCGAGGCTGATTGTTGGTTTTCATTGGGGGTGTTTTTTTTACGTGGCGGGTCCCAAACCCAGCGCACAACCCTATGCAGGGGTGTTTCGCCTTCTCACTTTAGCTCGCCTTCAAACGGATGTTCTTAGGCTACCCAGAGGATACTTGGTCAAAGACCGGAAGTCGTGAGCTGCTTGAGTCATATGTAAAAGAATCGTTTCTGGCCACTCCCAAGTGAATGGCGATCAGAGAACTTTCCTCACTTGCGTGAACTTCTACACATGACCCCATCCTTGGTACAAACATTTCTTATAAAAAGGCATGAGCTGAAGGGGCGGTAGCGGCAAGAAGGGCAGAAGACCATTACCCATTACCATATTTTACAAATTCGGTTTAGTAGAAGTAAATTTTGCCCGCTGTGTACGTTTTGCTATAAGTATACGCTCGTATGAAGTAGGGGGTGCCGAGAAAGCTAAGGTTGAAGAAGAAAAGTCAGTTGGTCTAGCTGATAAATACACAACAGCGGAAATGACTGACGAAAACCAACCTTCTCCGCCACCCGCTCCAATAATCAGCAAATCAATTTAAAATGTAAGGAATTTTAAAATTATAGTATTTATTGTTCTAATTTTAGCTAAAACTGTATTTTTTATATACAATTTAGGTATGCGGTATCTGCATCTAATATATAACACACTCTTCTCAGTTCAAGACATAACATTCTTTCGAAACAATTGACCATGTTCGACAGATTTGATAATGGGTAAGTTTTATTTTTTCTTTTGAGTATAATAATAACCCTTTAGAAAGTTAAAATGTGTTTGTTAAGTAAAAAATGATGTTAGGTTATAAAGGCGAGTAATTTGACAACGCATTTAGGGGAGTTAGGCGTATTTTTAATACGTTTTTATTAGTTTCACTTGTATGTATGTTTGTAACTTTTTTAAGTGGTACTGCAACCTAGAATACTTGAGCGACACTGTAGGAAGGCGATAGTAAGTTTAAGCAGCTCACCAAAGAGATGCGCTTAAAAGTATGCAACATCTATATAAAACTAGTTTTGGTGACATTTAAATAGCATACTGAGTTGGGCGTCGACCGTTCATAAGATGCAAGGTTGAACAGTAGAACATGCAGTAATTTATTGAATCGAATTGAAGAACTAGACTGTTCAAAGTTGACAGGTAAAACCCCATGTAACAGTGAAGCCTTAGAAGAAATGATTCGATTTAGAAGTAAGTCGTCAATAGAACTTGGTGGCAAATAATGTAACAATTAATCATGAAAGGTTACGAGTAGATATTAAATGCTGCCTAATTATCGATTTACTTAACCAATACTAAAAGCGTGGGGTGCTTTGTGACATATTTTTCATACATATATCGAGCATGCCGTGCTTTTCTCACAATAATGCAGGAATTTTTCCTTCATTGTTATTGTTAGTTTATACAAAGAATTATTTTTCCCTTTTTAGTTTGATATGCTTTAAAAGTGTTTTTTTTTTAGTTTTTTTTTAACTATATTTATTAGAATCAGTTATGTGCTAACTAAAATCCAAAAAAAGGTAGACAAATGATTATTATTCGAACTGAATAACGTGTTTAGAACCCTAAGCGTACTTTACGTTAGTTATGCCCTGAACAGGGTATATTAAGTGTTATGAAATATTGTAAATCTGGCATCACTATACTTCTTATTCCTTTTATACTGTTCCAAGAATGATAGAATCAAGAATGATAGAATACAAGATTACGACAACCGCCATTATGATACGTCATAGTTGCGTGTTGAGAAGAACAAGAGTGAAAAACTGTCAAATGGCCTGCAAATTGTAAACAGAAAAGTGAACACTTTTGTAAATTCGCAAAATATTATTAATTCTTTCGATTTTAATGAAAAGTTTTAGTGAAGCGATTGAATATTGTTGAGTGAAAAGATTTGAATCATTTCTAAAGAAATATATCGGCGTATTGATAATAAAATTGTCTATTAAGTTGTGATTCAAATGGAGAAGACGTTTCTTGTGTTGTATATAAATATATACATATATTATAAGTTCAGATGTATGAAATTATGATAAAAGAATTGTGAAATTATATTGAAGATATATTTGTAACATATTTTTATTAAAGAGGATTTAGTATTAAATATATCATTTCTTTTGCAAAATAACACCCATTTTTTGGCAACTTTTAAATCGGCCGGAAAACTGAAAAAACTCGTTTTCGATCCTTTAATTGCATAATAATTATTACAACAAGCGACTGCACATTTCATTTTAAAAATTAATATATTTATGCTTAGAAATTTAAATAAATACAACAGTACACTTTCACTGGTTTTCTTCATTTGAACAATTTCCACACATGCTACTCTATTTATTGTGGATGTGCCTAAAACTACTTATATCTTTTCTCGCAACAATATTCTAAACATTCCACTGAAATTTTTCCAGCAAAGATGAATGAATTAATATTATTTTGGGAATTTCCAAAAGTGTTTACTTTTCTGTTTACAATTTGTATGCATTTCTATGCTTGTTCTTCTCTAGGCAGAAGTGTTACGTCACGAAATTGTTGCACAATGTATTTGTTTTTGTAAGAATTGTCAAGAGCTAAACCGAAAAAAACTAACGGTAAACTAGTGTCGTAATCTTATATTCTATCATTCTTGTACTGTTGTTATGTATATTATATTCAATGAAGTTAGTCGTCATCTTGCATTGAAACTGCGTGTACGTAACTCTGTTCAACAGGTTATGGGCCTATTGCTCAACAAGTTATTTGCTTATTGCTAAAAGTAAATTTATTTTAAATTGATTTATTTAACCGAAAATGGCGGCAGGTGCTCTTAGTTTTCCATTTGAAAAACTTCGCGGACGTGAAAATTTCGATTTTTGGAAGCGGAATGCAAAATCGTATTTGGTCCTAAAAAGTTGCTGGAAAATAACGGAGAAGGGTTTATCCGAAAATTCAACGGAAAAAGATCGTGACAGCAATGAACGGGCACTGGCGGAGATTACGCTCATGGTGAAGCCGAGTAATTTTTCGCATATTGCGAACGCAGTGACTGCAGAGGATGCATGGGATTCGTTAATGGCCGCGTATGAAGACAATGGTTTGACTCGCAAGATAGAGCTTTTAAAGAAGCTGGTGCAGTTAAAGCTGAAACAGTTTCAATTCGTACAGGATTATGTGAACGAGATGGTCATGACGTCAATGCAGGTCTGGACGTAGGTGATGAGCTGGTGGCATCATTATTGCTTGCTGGGTTGCCTAATGAGTATCAAGCACTTGTTATGGCTGTGGAGAATTCGAAAGCGAAATTAACTGTCGATAGCGTTAAAAGTTTGTTGTTGCAAGATGTCAAATTTGACTGTAGCAAAGACCCTACTGACAACGCTTTATACAGAGAATGTAAAATTATGATATGAGTATAATTTTGTATGAATGCATGCATAGTACTATTTACAGTCAATTTGAACTTTAATATTTAATAATTTTATTTGATTTTTACATAATATACTTTACTAATAAATATTTTTGTATTGTTTCTTAGTAATAGAAATTGAATTCATCACAATATGTAAATACATTGTCTATCATATTAAGGGTATTCCATCAAACTCATAAATGCCTCATAAAATTCATAAACTCATAAAATTCTGTGCCTTATAAATGAGCTGTCAAAATTTGTATGAAAAAAAGTTTACGCGTTTCGTATAAAACTATGAGGCAAATTCGACGCGTATTTGCTTCATAAACTGATATTTTGTTTTAGTCTTGCCATTACACAAAAATAATTTACATTTAGTGCTTCAAAAAAGTAAAGTTTTTAGTGCAGGCAACACTACTTGCAAAGAAAAAAAGAACGGTCAAACATTTGTGCTTGTTGCAAAATTTTGTTTAATTTAAAGAAATAAAAACCATCTGAAACCTTTGTATAATGAGTGCATCAGTAAGTATTACTTAAATAAAACAAACGCAACACTGAGAGAAAAGTCAAAATACCTATTTACGCGGCTTTTATACGTATGAACAAAGGAGCGTTCCAAAAAACTAAAGCGTAAATTTTTGAACTTATAAGTTTGTACATTTACGAGTTTGGTGGAATACCCTAATTAATCTTATTATCTGCTCATATGAATATACATATGTATGTAAAGCATGTGCGCGTTTAGAAATTCAAATCATATCTCTTATCAGTATATTATATTATATTATTATATATGTGCACGCATTAATCTGCATGGTCATACATTCATATATACTTATATGCACATACATAAGTATATTTGTATACACTTCCGAACAAATAATGCACAAGCATACAAATATACATATGCGCACACATGTGAATATGTCACCAACAAAAATTGGAAGCATTGTTCTACAAAAACAATAATTGTTTAATAGTAGACGTATCACAAGTCAATATGGCAGCCGAATTGGCGAAGCCAAATGTAGTAAATTTTACATCAAAAACGATTTCATTCATAAACTCAGCCGCATATTCTACAAGCGACCTCGCTTCATTCATAAGAACAAACGCCGTAACATCGCTCCGAGCATGCCTTTGCTACAAGCGTCTTCGCGACGATGGCAAAAGCTAAAAATCATAAATTAAACATCTTCTGGTGTTTGTTCTAAGGAAGAAGTTAAAAAGTGGCAACATAGCTGTTGTCGATATACAATATTTGTCAATTCTAAAATATTTTTCGTGGCTCGCAAGAATATGCGTCGATATGTATGCAAGCTCATACATAGGCATACATATTTACGCACGTTTGTAGGCAAAGCTGTTACAGCGGCAAGGAAAGCGGTGACAATCGGCGGTCATTCGTTTATTTTTTTCGGCCCAGCTTGGTTTTTCTATCATCACACAAGTGCTGAACATAATGAACGCGACAGAATGCAAACTACATCTGTCAAATATTAGAATACACACGTTCTTAGGGACACAGTTATTGAGGCAGCTGCACTGAATGTGTTCAGCACTTGACTCTTTGACAAAACGTTTTCTTTAAAGAAATGAAAGGAATGAATGGAAGTGTTTATATGAGCACATTCAAGTTCATTTTATAATAGTCGAAATTAATATAATTTTTGAAATAATTAATTATTTAAAATTATTTTTTATCTAATTTTATAACAAAATTTTTACCATTTTTCGGAAAAAAATGGTTCTTATAACACAAATTAATCACGCTTATGTGACAATGGTTCATACATATAATATAAAATAAGCATGCATATGTCACTCAGAGAATGCTTTTTTACATTCTCAGTGTTACTGTGTATATTTTCTTAAAAGCATTTCTCTTTATTTATTCTGGCATGAATTCAGTTGTTTTACATGTATTTGTTCATAAGAACGTGCTCAATTCTGCTAGCAGCGAGAACGGCGAATTCCTTACTTTGATTCTATCGACTCTGTTAGCCGCCAAATCGAACATCATACAGAATTCAATTTGCACCTTCGCTATACTTTACATTCTCTGCGTTGACTCCGCCGCAACGTCACATATTTTAGCTAACAGAAAGTGAGTTCCTGTTAACAGCGTAGGTGAAGTCAGCCTGGTTTTAAATGTAAACAGACAAAAAGTCGAAACAAATATTCGAAATGTCGAATACGTTCCCAGTCTTTGCGCGAATCTTTTGTCGGTTCGGCAAATAACAAAACAAACAAAAAGGTGATGTTTAAGGGAACATATGAAATAGCAGAAAAAGTGAAAAACGTAAAATCGTTGCCCGAATCAGCTGGCACGACCTATCTTATGGGCGCGCAATGTAACTGAACAGTGGAAAACGCTACTCCCTTCCACGACATTTGGATTTTGCCGCAGATAACGTGGCAGCTGATTGCTCTCTCACAACGCAGGGTTGCCAATATCGATATACTGCAGTAATTATCAACTTTTATAATTCAATCTGTTCAATATGTTTTAAATTTTCTTAAAATAACTCAAAATCAGAGTCGAATACTATTATTTATAAATATATAAACTATTTTTAATAGTTTGTTTTCAGGTTTGATATTTTATATTGTAAAAAATTGTAATTGAAAACATAGATGTGTACAAAACTACATATGCGTATTGAGCAATGGCAACATTGTTCAAATGAAAACAAACAAAGATGGCTGATTTCTGCGTTTTTCTTACGTTCTCCACTGTGCACACATTTTGCCGATGAGGAAGGAAAACGAAGGAAGGCAGTAGCGATTTTCACTGGTTCTGCTAAAAAATCCTTGATGCGAAAAACAGATTAATTGCAAAAGCGTACGCAGAAAATGGTTTGTACGAGTACAAATTAGATTGTGCTAAAGTTCCAGTTGGGAAAGCAATGACAACTGTTTATAATTTTGAACTGTGGCATCGAAGGTTAGGACACATTTGCAAAAACAGCATGAAGCAGGTGCAGAATTCGACGTTTGGAGTTAATTACAACGGCGCAAGAGAAAAAGAATGCATTGTATGTTGTAAGGGTAAGCAAACTAGAATAACAACTAAATCAGCTGTTAATCGTGCTAAAAATTTTTTGGACGTTATACATTCGGACGTGCTTGGTCCAATTATCACAAAATCGTTCAGCCATGCAAGGTTTGTGTTGGTGTTTGTTGATGATTTTTCGAGAAAGGTATTCGCTATACCGATTGTATCTAAATCAGATGTATTTGAAAAATTCAAGCAGTTTAAAAGCGAAGTAGAAGCGCAATGTGATCGTAAAATAAAAAAGCTGAGAACAGATAATGGCACGGAATATTGTAATTCTCAATTTATAAAAATTTTGAGTGAATTTTCACCAAAAGACAGCTCCATATACACCCGAGCAAAACGGGGTGGCTGAGCGGATGAATCGTACGTTAGTTGAACGTTTACTAAGATGCATGTTGCTGGATTCTGGCCTAGGAAACATATTTTGGGCAGAAGCTGCAAATACAGCAGCGTACTTAGTAAATCGTATTAGTCGTACTCCAGAAGAAATATGGTCTGGTGTGAAACCAAATTTGAAACACTTACGCATATTTGGTTGTACAGCGATGGTTCATATACCGAAGCAAAAACGTATAAAGTTAGATGCAAAATCAGAAGAGTGTATTTTTGTTGGTTATTGCATAGAGTCGAAAGCATTTAGGCTTTACCGAAAATCTGACTACAAGTTTATTGTAAGTCGTGATGTAAAATTTTTAGAAAATGGAAGTAATAAATCCAAGCGCGCAGAGCCAAATCTGATAGTTGACATAATTAATGAAAACGAAGCTAACGACATTAACAATTCAGGGGAGCTAAATGAGAGCGAGGTAGCTGATCAGTGTGTCGAAAAGTATTCAGTTCGTCGATCGGATCGAAGTGAGTTTTTAAAACGAAGCGCAATGCTGAAGGTGCGCTGGCGCGTTATAAAGTAAGACTCGTGGTTAAAGGTTGCTCACAGAAACAAGGCGAAATTCATACGAGATAAGTCATTGCAGGTGGAATATATTTCAACAAGCGAAATGTTAGCAGATGGTTTAACAAAGGCTATACCTACAGTTAAGAATGAATTTATTAATGTTAAATTAGGCTTAAAGTAAAGCCATGAATATTTTTTTTCTTTACTAGCGTAGACACCGCTTACACGATTATAGCCGAGTCAACACCAGCGCGCCAGTCGTTTCTTCTCTTCGCTACGTGGCGCCAATTGGATATTCCAAGCGAAGCTAGGTCCTTCTCCACTTGGTCCTTCCAACGGAGTGGAGGTCTTTCTCTTCCTCTGCTTCCCACGTCGGGTACTGCGTCGAGTATTTTCAGAGTTGGAGTGTTTTCATCCATCCGGACAACATGACCTAGCCAGCGTAGCCGCTGTCTTTTAATTCGCTGAACTGTGTCAATGTCGTCGTATATCTCATACAGCTCATCGTTTCATCGAATGCGATATTCGCCGTGGCCAACGCGCAAAGGACCATAAATATTTCGCAGAACTTTTCTCTCCAAGCCTCTGCACCATAAGCAGGACGGGAATTATGAGCGACTTATAGAGTTTGGCTTTTGTTCGTCGAGAGCGGACTTTACTTTTCAATTGCCTACTCAGTCCGAAGTAGTACTTGTTGGCAAGAGTTATCTTGCGTTGGATTTCCAGGTTGACATCATTGGTGGTGTTTATGCTGGTTCGCAAATATACGAAGCTATCTACAACTTCAAAGTTGTGACTATCAACAGTGACGTGAGTGCCAAGTCGCTAGTGCGACGACTATTTGTTTGATGACAGGAGATATTTCGTCTTGCCCTCGTTCACTGCCAGACCCATTTGC
Source organism: Bactrocera correcta (assembly GCA_027475135.1). Classification (NCBI taxonomy): domain Eukaryota; kingdom Metazoa; phylum Arthropoda; class Insecta; order Diptera; family Tephritidae; genus Bactrocera; species Bactrocera correcta. The sequence goes on along the minus strand of CM050325.1, from coordinate 151,453,224 downwards.
TTTGCTTCCTTATTCAGTCTGGAGAAAGCAGAACTAACGGCGCGGGTGTTGTGGCCGATGATATCAATATCATCGGCATACGCCAGCAGCTGTACACTCTTATAAAAGATTTTACTTGCTCGATTAAGTTCTGCCGTTCGAACTACTTTCTCCAGCAGCAGATTGAAGAAGTCGCACGATAGGGAGTCGCCTTGTCTGAAACCTCGTTTGGTATCGAACGGCTCGGAGAGGTCCTTCCCGATCCTGACGGAGCTTTGGGTGTTGCTCAACGTCAGTTTACACAGTCGTATTAGTTTTGCGGGGATACCAAATTCAGACATCACGCAATAAAGGCAGCTCCTTTTCGTGCTTTCGAAAGCAGCTTTGAAATCGACGAAGAGGTGGTGTGTGTCGATTCCCCTTTCACGGGTCTTTTCCAAGATTTGGCGCATGGTAAATATCTGGTCGGTTGTTGATTTACCAGGTCTAAAGCCACACTGATAAGGTACAATCAGTTTGTTGACGGTGGGCTTTAATCTTTCACACAATACGCTCGACAGAACCTTATGTGTGATGTTGAGGAGGCTAATCCCACGGTAGTTAGCGGTTGGCGCAGATTGTGGGGTCTCCTTTTTTATGGATTGGGCATAGCACACTTAAAGTCCAATCGTTGGGCATACTTTCGTCCGACCATATTTTGCAAATTTTATCAGCTCTTCGCCGCCGTGTTTAAATAGCTCGGCCGGCAATCCATCGGCCCCCGCCGCTTTGTTGTTTTTCAGGCGGGCAATTGCTATTCGAACTTGTTCCTGGTCGGGCAATGGAACGTCTGCTCCATCGTCATCGATTGGGGAATCGGGTTCGTTTTCTCCTGGTGTTGTGCGTTCACTGTCATTCAGCAGGCTGGAGAAGTGTTCCCTCCATAATTTAAGTATGCTCTGGGCATCGGTGGCTAGATCACCTTGGGAGGTTCTACAAGAGTATGCTACGGTCTTGAAACCTTCTGTAAGCCGCCGCATCTTTTCGTAGAATTTTCGAGCATTACCCCTGTTGGCCAGCATATCAAGCTCTTCGTACTCACGCATTTCGGCCTCTTTCTTTTTCTGTCTACAAATGCGTCTCGCTTCTCTCTTCAACTCTCGGTATCTATCCCATCCCGCACGTGTTGTGGTCGATCGTAACGTTGCGAGGTAGGCAGCCTGTTTTCTCTCCGCTGCGACATTCCAGGAGCATGCCCTCAATTCATAGTCCTATATTCGTTTGCCATGGTCGTCATCAAAAAGGGGGTCTCTCATCCGAGGCTGTGGGGTGGTTTTTTACGTGGCGGGTCCCAAACCCAGCGCACAACCCTATGCGCCTTCTCACTTTAGCTCGCCTTCAAACGGATGTTCTTAGGCTACCCAGAGGATACTTGGACAAAAACCGAAAGTCGTGAGCTGCTTGAGTCATACATGTGTAAAAGAATCGTTTCTGGCCACTCCTAAGTGAATGGCGTTCAGAGAACTTTCCTCACTTACGTGAACTTCTACACATGACTCCATCCTTCATATGACTCTATCCTCCCTTCTTTAATTTATGTGCATTAACTATCCAAATAAAAAATAACTTGATAAAATTAAAAGTCTGCTCATTTATTACCTCTAATGCGGTACAAAGTTCGCGTAGTATTTTAAACATATCGTGCTTCATATGTATGGTTTGAATCTGGAACAAACTCTTTTAGGAAAAGACAATTTTGAAAATGTGTGTAAACTATATGTATTTATATATTATAATCTTAGAATTCTATATGTAACGGCTTATTACTAAAAATACTTTACATTACATTAAGTGATGAAATGGCAGAGCATTGAATTTCCAATTATTCTCATTATCAGAACAAATAATGGGATATTGAATTATGCTTACTTATCAAAGCAAATGATGTATTAATTTCTTATGAATTAAAGTATTCTGCTGACCAAGCAGTAATATCGTGGGAAGATACAATTTGTTTACATTTATCGTAAAGTGTCTTTGTGGCTGCTGCCGTTAACTCCCCCCTGTCTAAGATGAATTGTCCCCAATTCAATTTAATTTTTTGATATATTATAAATTCTTTCTAAAATAGCGCTATATGACAATTCTTGGAATTTTAATTCATTGCTTTGCTTATTAGTTTTGTATTATTTTTTTTTAATTTTAAATTCTTATAGATTATGTATATTATTATTAATAGTACAAGTATTACAATCATGTACCAGAAAAGTGAATGATTTTTAAGTTCTTTAATTCGTTCACTCAAAATATTTATGTTTTCAAATTTAAATTCTTTATTCTTTGTTTCAATATATTCTATAATTTCAAAGTTATTAATATGATCATTTTTTAAATATTTCCAAATTTTACAATCAAAATTTTCTTAAATTATATTATCAATGTTTGTATAGTTTTCAAATGTTACAAGGTAAACCCCATTTACGGCAGAGTCATCTATAGTATGATTTCCAGAGACTAATATTGCTCCTTCTTTAATTATATCTATATATTTATGTTTTTCTTTAATTTTTTTACATTTTCCTTTATTGGACAAAATATTTGGTAGGCAAGTATTTTTATTATTAATTTTACAATAAGTATTTATCATTTCGTTTTTGCAGTTTTTTATACATATTTATAAATACTTTTTTGCATTTCGCAATTTTATTATCAATTGCTGTTACTTCATATATTTGCAATCAACTATAATTTTTGTGTACTTAATATAAGTACATATATAACTATTACATTTTTATTTTGTACTGTTTTAAAATTTGAAATATCTATTAAATCAGTTATTATCAATCGTCCATGTTCATTTTTAATTATGCTTTTAATCTCGTCTAAATTTAAAATTGTCGACTTTAAAATTCCCATTTTTCCTATAGCTATTGTATTAATTATATTTTGTAACTCAGTTGTTAGGAACTGATTTTTCGTTTCGTTAGAATTTTAATATCTGAGATTTCATTACTATTATAATTGTTTCAGTTAATTGGTTAATAATATCAAAAATTTTAGAATTTTTTGTGTATTGTTTGTTATTATTTTCAATTAATTCGTTTATTTTATTATTTAGTAACACTAGGTCGTCATGGTCTGGTGTTCCTGCTATCCACTTCCACAGTGTACCTATTTCATTTATTCCTCTCCTCTATCTTGTATCCTTAATTTGTAGTTGTTCTAATGAGTTACATTTCTGGATCTGTGTCTAAATCGTTAATATATGCTTTGTGTTGTTCATTATTTTGTTTAAAATTTCTATATCTGAATTTTTATTATAATAATTTGTGTCTAAACTTATAAGTTTTCTAAAGTATGTTAAAGTAGTGATATGGAAAATATCTCCGTAGTCATTACACAGGGCTACATCTCCGTCTTCTAATAATACGTAATCTTCTCTTGTGTAGTCCACAATGTCTGTCATTATATCAGTAATTAATGTTAGAATAATTAAAGGTATCGTCCTCTAAAAATATATAATCAAAATTTAATATTATCTTTATGTACTATTCTATTCCTGTAGTTAATTCTAACTTTATTCCCTAAGTCTTCTTTTACTACCTGTTGCTTGTATCTAGGATTTAGTTTATTTCTTTCTCCTGTAATCTTTTCATATATAAGATCTCCGGATAAATATGTTTTATTAATTCTATTTTTATTGTGTCTTTCTAGCATCTTAGTTTGTGCTGATAAAAGTATGCCTGGTAAAATATCATGAGAGACTTTATTATAAAGTACTTCAAATGGTTTCTCATTAGTTACCGAATGTATAGTTGTATTATATTGTTGGACAGCTCTAAATATTGATTCTAAAAAGCTTATTAAATTATATTCTTGTTTAATACATCGCGAAATTTCAATTATTGTTAAATGTACTCTCTCAATTTGACCATTCGTGGTATTATGATTTGGGTTACAAAAAAATATTTCTATTTGAAGTCTCTGCATCAAGGACTTAAATTGTACCTTAGTGAATCCTGGTTCATTATCAATTTTTAACTTTTTTATATTAGGGAAACTTTGTAATATTTCTAACACTTTATCTTCTAAATTAATCTTATCTTCGATTTGCTTAATAACCAAAAATTTGGAATAGCTATCTATACACGTAATGAATTTTAAAGATTGCGCATAAAATATTTCCATTTGTATTTGTACTCCTTCCTCAGTAGGTATTGGGACCTCTCCAACTGGTATTTTTATAGGATGTCTATCATATTTGTTTTTATTACATACTATAGTCGCAATCCTTACATATTCTTTGAATTGTTTTCTCATTTCAGGCCAATAATATTTTTTGCAAATTTGATCCAAATTTTCTTGGTAACTTCTATGTGCTCGTATATGCATTTGTTCAATTATAATTCCTTGGTCTTCTCTGTTTGTTACGTCAATTGCAAAATTTTTCGTATATACGAATTTATTAGTAAATCTTTCTCGTATTTTCGCTTGTATTTCGTATAGATCCTCTATTGACGTATTGCCGTAACTATATTTGGTTCGATGTATTCCTTTAATATTGTGTTTAAATTATCAACAGTATCCTATTCAATTAAATTTCTTATTTTTCAAAATTCTTGAATTTGCTCAAGTATTGTAAATATATTTTTACTTATTAAAATTTGTTGTTTAAATTTTTTTTTGTCACGGGTATCTGAGTATGATCACTACTTTCAGCTGAATGTTGAGTTACTATGGTTGACGATTCGTCGGATAAATTATTAGGAAATTGTCATGATAGAGCATCTGCTACCACATTTGTTTTACCTGGTTTATATATAATTTTTGCTCCATATTATCCAATTAAAGCATACCATCTTTTCATTTTGGCATTTGGATTTCTAGGTGAGACTGCAAATGTTAGTGGTTGCTGATCGGCATGAATTTCCAAATCTGAAACTCTGTATAAATAATTTCTTAGATTTTTTAATGTCCATACGATATAGTTCTTTTTCATCAGTCGCGTAATTTTTTTCTGTTGAATTTAATGTTTTAGATACAAATGTAATAGGTTTGCCCCATTGGCTTAAGACTCCACCAATAGCTTCATTTGATGCGTCTGTTGTTAATATAAATGTTTCGTTAAAATTCGGAAATTAATTCAACTTGATCTACTGACATAAACTTCAATTTCTCAATTGCCAAAAGTCCTTCTTGTTCCAGTCTGATTTTAATTTTTTTAGACATATGTTGTGAAACTCTTCCGTTTTCACCTGATAAATGTATTGCTAATGGTTTTGCATAATTTTTAATAAACTTTCTGTAATATCCAATCATTCCTAGGAAACTTCGTAACTGTCGTAGAGTTGTTGGAACCGGAAAATTAAAATTGTTTTAACTTTTTTTGGATCTGTTTTTATAACATTATTTGCTACAATATATCCCAAAAATTCTACTTCTTCTTGGTAGAATTTAGATTTTTGTAATGAAATTTTCATATTTGCATTTTTTAGTACTTCTATTATTACACATAAATGTTTTTTATGTTCCTCGCAGCTTTTTGAAAATACGATTATATCGTCAATAAAAACGTAACAAAATTTTCCAATAAAGTCCCTTAAAACATTGTCCATCGCCTTTTGAAATATATTTTTAAACCAAATGGCATTCTTAATAATTAGTATTTTCTGTTATTTACTGAAAATGCAGTTTTTTCAATATCGTGTTCTTTAATAAGGATCTGGTGAAAACCTGATTCCAGATCTAATGTGGAAAAATATTTTGAACTTCTTAAATTTGAAAGTATTATATTGCTATCCGGAATTGGATATTTATCTGACTTCAATTAATTTTTTATAATCGATTACCATTCACAATTTCGGCGTACCGTCTTTATTTACACCTATTTTTGGTACAACCCAAATTATGCGCTCTTACTTGGAATTATTATTTTATCTTCCATCATTTTTTTTTTTTACCTCTTTGTTAATGAAGGAATTAGCAGAAAGAGGATATGGGTATTGTTTACTCCGTATAGGAGTTTCAACAACTGTCGTTATTTCCGCTTTTATATCCGTTCGAAACGGTAAATTCATATTTATTGATGAATGTATTTGATATATTTCATTTCTAATTTCTTCTCTTAAATTTTCAATTTCATCTTCGTTTATATCGGTATTTCCTTCGACTGGCGCTTTAGAGAATTTTTCCTCTAAAATAATTCTGTTTACATAGTTTTCCTTTTCTATATTGCCGGTAAATATGTATATCGACTAGCGTTGTAGAACTTCTCTGTTCCACAATATATTTGTTATTTAATTTGCCGGTATTATCATCGACTGGCGTTGTAAAACTTTTTTGTTCCACAATATTTTTTGCATAATTATTACATCTACTCTGCTGGTATAAATCTTCAGCTGGCGTTGTAGAGCTTTCCTTCTCCACAGTATTTATTTTTTTATATTTGCCGGTATTTCCGTCGGCTGGCGCTTTAGAAGTCTTTGCTTCCAAAGTAATTTCGTCCTCCTTAACGATCCTTAAATTATCCTTACTTTTTTTGATGCTCATATTCGCATCCTAAGCTAAATATATCCTCCTCTTTTTCATTATTATTAATTTCTTTTTTTCCAAGTTAATCACTGCATTGATGTCCTTCAAAAATTTGTATCCTATCAATTGCTTCCAAATTTTCGATTTGGTAGAATATTTGTTTTTTACCGAATAGTGTAATAATGTGATAATAGTGTTTTATCGAAAATCCATTAATTGTTTTCACTCTCTTTTGTATATCTAATTTATTTTCATTTTTGCATATTCCTGATTTAATATAGCAACTAGTTACTCACGTATCTATTAATATTTTAAAATTTTGACCAGTAACCCTGTCATTTAGAAAAATACTTATATATTTCAGAGTTAATTTTGGCCTAAAAAATTACCCTCCTTAATATTATTAATGCGCTGTGTCTTAATCGGTGGCTGCACATTCTGTTGCGTACTTCCATGTGGCCTTTTTTCTAAATTGTTTTGGTTAAAGGTTGTTGGCTTTTGCAACATACGGTTGCGTGTATGGATGCTTGAATCGACATCCATTGGTGTAGGTCGTGGTTGGTTATTCTGATAACCCATTCTTTGGTTGTAATTCCTTTGTGGCTGGACTTGTGTGAACCGTAAATTATTATTGAAATTACCGTTATTGAATCTGTTGTTATTAAAAAAAGGTTGCCTGTTATTGTTAGGATTTGAATAGCTTTGATTTTTTCCAAACTGTAATGCGAAGGTCGCTCGCATATGGTTAGATTCTAATTCTTGTGTTTTTGCCAAAGCATTTGGTAAATCGCTTGGCGATAGTGAAAATAGTATGTTTGCCAAGTTTCCGTTTAGCCCCGTTCTGATGGTGCGTAAGGCATCCCGCCTATTTTTGGCTTTAAGCTCTTTAGTTACGGCACTATCTGATCCGTAAGTCATTATGGTTTTGTTTATTAGCAAGGTTAATTTCTCATTAACCTTATTATAATATTAAAGTATTGGAGTAATTGCCATGACGCAGAATACTCATTTCTTGCTCAATTGTATGAGCTGGTCGCTTATTGGCGCAAGCGAAATCTAATCGTGCTAAAATAGCATCAAAATTTAAAACTGTTCCGTGGTTGGACAAAATGTCATTAGAGTCGTGAGTAATTTTATTTCTTAATATAGTCAATGCAGCCTCTTACGTATAAACTCATTTCATTGTTAGCCGATTCCCTCCAGCTAACATATTTATTCTGTTTTCCCCCAAATTCTGGTAAAGACTTTACTACTTCTAGGGATTCATCATAGCGAATCTCTGAAATTTTTACTTGTAATCGGTTATTGTTATATAGACCTCGTTAAGTCTTCTATTTGCCTGCCCATTTCAGATATTTCTAATCTAAGTGATGCGTTGCGGCAATTAGTCTTGCGACTAAGGTCTCATTTTCGCTACTTAAAGCCATTTTTGATTAATTAATTTTTTCTTTTCTTTCCTTTTAAATATGAGCAATTTTCAAATTTATGGTTGCCTTTACAATAATCGCAATAATGTAACCTATTGTATTTTGGCGAACTTGTATTACTTCCCATTTAAAACAAATCTTCCTTTTTTGATACTTTTATCATCTATATAGTCTCCGACATAATTGTTTCCTGATTATAATAATACTCTAGTGTGGCCTTCTTATCTTTTCCTCTATATTGAAAAACTTTCTCCATACATTTAATTCTAAGTTTTTCTTTATTTAGATCCCTTTCTTTTTTGTTAATACTATTGACTTCTACAAATCCTTCAAGATTTCTAACTATTCTGTCTATTTCGTTATATTCCAAGTCAGTTGGTAAAGCATCCGTCATATTTTATTTTTTTTTTTATTTTATTATAACTCTTATTTTTTGATCCTTTCTAGGAAATTCTGGAGGGTCTGGAGTTTAGTATCGCAGAATTGAGTTTTTGTTATAAACCTGAGGGTCCTCCTTGCGGTGGTGAATCGCGGTTTCAAAATATTTTATTACTTGGCTGGTCGGGCCTTGAATTATTCTTAATGGTTTAAACTTAATTGCTTAATTGATTGGCTTAAATATTATATGTTTATAAGTTCTCCTCGTCTTTTGTGGTATGTTGACCTCTTCTCTTCTTCAGTCCTTTGGTTTCTAGTGATTTTCTAGTCCTTTGGTTTCCCTCGATGCCTACGCCGCCGCTTGACGTGCAATGCCTAATGATGTTTTTATTTTTGCACTTTATTTTTGTCTTTGCTTTTTATTTCTGGTTTAATTTTTTGGTCTTATTGTGTTTTGTTGATTTACACGACACGTTTTGGAGTTTAGGAGTTTATGTTTTTGTTTTTGTTTTAGCTTTTCTCCCTATTTTTGCGATACTTGTTAAAAAAAAAATTCAATGCGTTATTCGCATATGTACTACCTCTCGAGTTAATACTAATTCTGATAAGCATGACATCATCCACAATTATCACGTAACCCGATCAGCGCATGGCCTGAGTACAAAGTCCATACTTGCCACATGCTAATCAACAACAAATGTATATGATAAGCAAACATATAAAATTCAATAAGTTACACACACGTCTTTTGTTATACAGCAACCGTAGAGTTCAGTGATAGAATAAAGGAACGTTCTGATATGAGCGCTAACACGCAAGTATAGAACTAAAAATATATATAATTTTTGTATTTCTAATACGGAAGAATATTAATTGGCGCCCAACGTGGGGCTACACAACAAAAGGATTCAGATATAAAATCCTTACAGTGTAGTCAAAGGGATATAAATCTCATACGAAAACATAAGGGGATATAAATTCCATATTTTAAACAAATAAAGTCAAAAAACAAGTGAATAAAAAAATGAAAAACGAAATAACAGCTCTAAATGAAATCGTAAAGGACCTCCAGAGGAGACTGATGCTAATGGAAACAAGTCAAGGAACTGAAGTCATACACGAATACCAGGATCAATTATGTTCATACAACAATCCTGGAGAAGTAGACCTTAATATATTGAAAACGTTACCAGTGTTTAGTGGAGACTACCGCGATTACCGAAATTGGAGGAAGATGGCTACAACATTAATGTCCAATATATCTAAATTTCAAGCATTTAATATATATGCTGAAGCACTCATCATGGTTAGGAGTAAAATCACGGGGAAAGCAGTCGAGATATTAATTAATTACAACACTAAACAAAACTTCGACGCAATAATTGAAAGATTAGATGATTCATACGCAGACCAGAGACCACTCTACGTTCTGGAAGAGGAGATGATGAAGATTCGACAGGAAAATTAACTTCTACAAGTATATTACGACAGATTAAATTAATCTCTGAACATCGTGTTATCAAAAATAGAAATGATGCACAAAAACGAATATGTAGCTGAAGCCTTAACCAAGGAAGTGCAGTCTAAAGCTGTCCGAACGTTTATAACAGGATTAAAAAGCCTGACAACAAAAAATGCAGTCTACTCCAGAGGATGCCAAAAGTATTAATGAGGCATATGGAATCGCACGCACGATGCAGCATGACTCGCAATACCAACAGTTAGAGTATATTCCACGCATGAGCATAACTGTATCCAGCCACGGCAAACTCAACCACGTGTCGAACACATGGAAGTAGACCCGTCATCAGCACAATTCAGGCGACGCACGCACTACATACCACAACAAGCCAACGCTCAGCAACAGCAGTATCAACAAAGAAATATTCAACAACCACAGCAACAACGTCATGGAATATTAAGCGGCCAACGCCTAAACCAATGTTTGAAGAGAAGCAGAGATACAAATTCAAAAGTACATGGAAAAAAAGAAAGAGTCAACCAGCTCAACGGCGACAAGGACGTACAAGATGTACAGTCTCTCTACAACGAACCAGCCACCGATGAAGAAGAAGCTAAACTGATCCATTTTTTTTATAAAATACCACGGTCTTCCTACTTTTAGAAGAACTGCACCAAATGGTAAGTCCATGTATATACTAATAGATACAGGTGCTACAAGTAGTTATGTAAAAGTAAATATGAATACGCAAAGAAAATATTGTTAGATAAACCACTAAAAACTAGAACTTTACATGGAAGTTCAATAATTACACATAAAAGGAAAATAAATTTGTTAGGCCATGAAATCCAATTTCTAGATATTGATAAATTAAATGATTTCGATAAGATATTAGGAGATGACAATTTATAGAAAATGAGAGCTAAAGTTAATATGATGAATTATTCAATTAGTTTTTCAAAGAAAGAAAATAATTTAATAAAGAATGTACTCAATCACACCATAGGTGACGAAACATATAAAAAAGAAATTGATAATTTAATTAAAAATAATTATTGTGAAGAAATTTTACCATTTATAACTACAATAGAAGCAGAAATAACGACAGAGACCAAAGATCCTGTCTGGGTAAGACAGTATCCATATCCTTATTCGGATCACGATTTTGTTAAAAAAGAAATTGAGAAATTATTGCAGAATAATATAATTCAGCCAAGCAAAAGCCCATATAATTCCCCAAGATGGACAGTTTCAAAGAAGGGCAATGATGAAGAGGGAAAGCCTAAAAGAAGAATGCTTATAGATTTCCAAAAACTTAATAACAGAACTTAGGGAAAGCTACATACTTCACGACACACGATTTAGAATCAGGATTTCACCAGATCATGATTAAAAAGGAAGACAGAGAAAAAAAACAGCCTTTTCAGTAAATGGAGCTAAGTACGAATTCCTTAGACTGCCATTCGGGTTAAAAAACGCTCCTTCTACATTCCAGAGATGTGTCGATGATATACTCAGACCGTATATTGACAAATGTGCATACGTATACATATATAAATGATGCCCTGATATATTCCAACTCACCCGAGGAACATATGAGAGATATCTCTAATATAATACAGACATTACAAAGAGCCAATATGAAAATCTCTGAAGAAAAGTCAATTTTTTTTCAGAAACAAACCGAATTTCTGGGACATATTATCAAATACGGAAGAATAACTGTAGATCCAAAGAAAATAGAAGTTATTGATCGATATAAAATACCAACAAATTTGAAAGAACTTAGGTCATTCCTAGGTCTAGTTTCCTATTATAGGAAATATGTAAAAAACTTTGCACAAATATGCAAACCATTAACCATTTATCTCAGAGGAGAAAATGGAAACATTTCAAAAAATAAAAGCTCAAGCGTGAAAGTAACGTGAAGCATTAAAAGCTATTGAAACACTAAAAACTTGTTTAAAAGATCAAATAGAATTATACCAACCTGACTTTGAAAAAGAATTCGACCTAACAACTGACGCTAGTAATTACGCCATAGAAGCCGTACTCAGCCAAGGCAGGAATCCAATAGCATTCATTTCTCGAACATTGGGTCAGACCGAACAAAACTATTCGACTAATGAAAAAGAAATGTTAGCGATAGTCTGGTCATTGAAAAAACTTAGAAACTATCTATACGGCATAGCCAACTTAACGATATACACTTATCATCACTCACTAATTTTTCAATATCCGAGAAAAACCCAAACAAAAAGGTAAAAAGGTGGAAAAACCTCATAGAAGAATACGGGGCAACATTAAAATACAAGCCAGGACACTAAAACGTGGTCGCAGATTCTTTGTCTCGACAAATAAATATTACTTCAGCAAAAATATCAACACAAAATAATATTAGACAGGTAAAATCACCATTTAATTCTTTCAAAAATCAAATACATTTAATTGAAGGAAATAGTTTCCGCAAAAACTATTTTCCCAAATACGAACGCTATACAATTACGTTGAAAGATGAGAAATTCCTAATGGAAAGCATTAGAGCAGGTATTGAAACAAAAAATAATGACTTTATTTCACTCAGACCTATAACTATGGCATAGACTCCAGCAAAAAATAAACATATTTTCAGCACTTACCCAAAAGTATTTGCACAAACGGTATTGAGGGGCATAACCGAGAAAGAAGACAGAATTAATATACTAGAATTTACTCATAATCGCGTACATAGAAACGCAAAAAATAATTTGTTTTAGATTATTGGAAACATGTTATTGGCCCGAACAAAAGAAATACACTGAAGCTACAGTACGCAACTGTACAACTTGTAACGAAAATAAATACGAACGTAGACCAATAAAAAATGGACATATTTCAAATAAATAGTACACGTTATCTATCTAGTATAGACAGATACTCAAACTACGCATACTTACGAAAACTAGAGTCCAAATTTCAATTCTATGACATCATGAACGAAGTACTATCGCAAGTATACCCGTATTGTACCGAACTAATGACGGACAACGAATTGATATTTTCGGGTGTAGGCACGAAAGCCATACTAAACAAGCTAGATATAATAGCAGGAACAGTCAAAAACGCAGAATCGTGGCCCGAGTCAGCTGGCACGACCTATCTTATGGGCGCGCAATGTAACTGCACAATGAAAAACGCTACTCCCTTCTCTCTTTGACGTGGGATGACGTGAGAATCCACGACATTTGGATTTTGCCGCAGATAACGTGGCAGCTGATTGCTCTCTTACAACGCAGGGTTGCCAATATCGATATACTGCAGTAATTATCAACTTTCGTAATTCAATCTGTTTAATATTTTTGGAATTTTCTTAAAATAACTCAAAATCAGAGTCGAATGTTATTATTTATAAGTATATAAACTATTTTTAATTGTTTGTCTTCAGTTTTGATATTTTATATTGTAAAAAATTGTAATTGAAAGCATAGATGTGTACAAAACTACATATGCGTATTGAGCAATGGCAACACTGTTCAAATGAAAACAAACAAAGATGGTTGATTTCTGCGTTTTTCCTACGTTCTCCACTGTGCACACATTTTGCCGATAAGGAAGGAAAAGGAAGGAAGGGAGTAGCGTTTTTGACTGGGTGCAGCATAACAGCAAACAATCATATGCTGAATACAATGCTTGCGACACAACATTGCATCACGACAGTGAACTGAAAACGGCGTTGTGCATCCTACTACGTGAACGCATGTACACAAGACAACACAGCTCTCCATTTTGCATGTACACAATTTCGTTGTGGCCATACTAATACCTTGCACTTCAATGAAATTTTAATATTTTGTTCAAAGTGAAATTTTTTATGCTAAAAATAAGTAAATTGGTATATATTTTTGTTTTAAATTATCAATTGTTATTACAAATGATATAATAGAGCTATTTTATGCTTTTATTTGTAAAATAACGTTAAGTTTGTAAGAGCTGTGAATAATTTTACGTTTTACATATTAGTGGCACCACCACTCAACTCATCATCTCTCTATCTTCCATTCTACTGTCAACTCTACAGTCGTCCTACTGTCGTCGGCAAATATAGGAAAATATTGAAGTTAGCGAGAACGACAACTGTCGGCCTACCGTCGTGTAGTCGTGCAGCTGTCTAAATAACAGTGTCCATAAGAACGTGTGTATTTTAATATTTGACAGTTGTCGGTTGTCGTCTGTCGCAACCATTGTGTTCAGCGCATCATTCGACATCGAACGCGCAATTCGAGAGGTTGCACAGCGCAATATTGGAAATAGCAAGAGCCTTAGCAGCAGACACTGACACTACTACTGAAGAACAAGTTTTTAATGCAGTAAAGAAATACAACAGGACAATTCACTCAGTAACTGAATAGACCATTAGAAGTATTTTTCGAAAGAAGTATGTATCCTGATATAAAACATAAAATTGAAGAAAAACAAGAATATATGTTGAGATACCACAATAAAAATAGAACTAATAGGACATACATACGTTCCAGGCCAGATTATCTTCGAAAAATCCAGTCCACGAGAGAAATATACAAAAAGATATTTAAAATATATTGTAAAAGAAGATCGTGAGGACACAATCCTAGCAATCACGGAAAAAATCATCCACAAGGACAATATACGACAAAATGTACAAACAACTGATAATAACGTTAATATTAATGAAAATAATCCTAGCATAAGTAATAACAAACATTGAGGATAAAAAAATATGTGTTAACTGAAACGGATCCTTCGTATTTATTCGAAAGTGAAGATTACTTATTTCATGTGACGAATTTAACAAAGATATTAAAACCATACAGTGAAATTAAAGAAATGTTAGAACAAACAAAGAAAGATGCAGCAGATGAAATATTAATTAATAGAATTGAAATATTAAAGAATGAACTACTAACGCGACGATTTAATAGAAATCAAGACGGCCCTAAATGACATAATAGAGAATAACAACCAACAAAGAGTAATAAATTCAAATCTTGAAAAATTGATTGAAAAATTTAATCCTAAAGCGTTAAAGTCAAGATTTTTACTTGAAGAAGTTCACAAAGAACTTTTAGATTTAACGACAACAGTTAACTTTGCAAAAAATGGAAACTTTTATTCTGCAGCAATCAATAACGAAGAAATAGTTAAAAAAGAACAAGTTAATACTCCCATCATTGATATATTAGTATATTCCACAATACACATTGTATGTAAAATTAATGGAATATTTGTAGTAGTATATAAGTATCCTATAATAATAGAGAAATGTGTAATGTATGATGTTACACCAATGACTTTCAAACATGGAAAACTTAACTTAGACGCAATCATTTCAATATGTAAAGACAAGCCACAAGGAATTAAAGATTGTAAAAATAATTAAAGCAAATACATTTGTAGAAAAGAAAAAACATAAACATACATACATTTGCAAAAAGAAAAATGCATAACGAAGAAGCACACTGTAATGTTGTTGAAGAAAATAACAAACCAATAATAGAATTAAATCATAGTAATATAATCCTAAGCGGAACACACGTATTAAATAATGAAACTATATCAGGAAACAATTTAATACAATTTACAGATCCCATAACTATTGATGAAAAAACTTATAAAAAGAAAAACGAATAAATTAAAAAATATCAAAGCACAAGGCAATGACAAAATTAAAATACTTGAACTATTACAATCAGATACTGAATACGAATTTACCAATATTAAAAAATTACATAAACTAGAAATTTCTTTGTGAAGAACATTCTGTAAGAAATACACTAATAGGATGCCTTGTAATATTAATAATATACTGTACATTTAAGTTATGCTCTTTATATACTAGAATCCAGTCCAATAAGATTAAGGAAAGAAACCGCATTTAATATGAAGCAGTAGTCCGACTAAGTGGAATGGAACATCTGATCAAGCAGTAAGGGACGACTTCTCTTTAAAGGAGGGGAGAGTTAATACTCATTCTGATAAGCATGACATCATCCACAATTATCACGTCACCCGATCAGCGCATGGCCTGAGTACAGAGTCCATACATGCCACATGCTAATCAACAACAAATGTATATGATAAGCAAACATATAATTACTAGTTCAATAAGTTACACACACGTCTTTTGTTATACAGCAACCGTAGAGTTCAGTGATAGAATAAAGGAACGTTTTGATATGAGCGCTAACACGCAAGTATAGAACTAAAAATATATATTTTTTGTATTTCTAATACGGAAGAATATTAATTCTCGAGGTTTATGTAGGTTTACTTGTTAGTGTTCATTAATCGCGACCGTTATGGTACTAGGAGTACATTTCTCTCCCTTTATACGACTAACACGTGCCTTAACGTTGGACGCCAATTAACTTTCCTTGCATGGGAAGTATTAATAAAATGTTTTCCGTTCCGCTATGCGCGGTAGAAATAAAACACAACATGTTGTTTTGAGTACGGTAATACTTACTACCAGGGATAATGGGATGCCCAACTTATTCCAGTGTGAGAGCGCCTCAAAATAAGCGTTTTTTATTAAATATTATTAAAATAAGAATTTTTGGGCATTTTAAATTAAAACACCCAGCATTTATTACGATTGTAAATTATTATATATTGGACTTTTAATATATGGCGAAACTACTTAAATCCTTTTTTATGATTTTATGGTATATTAAAACAACTGACTTTCGATCTTTCGATACTTAATAAAGTGAATTAAGCCTGTTAGTTCTCAATTAATAAATGTTTTTATCATTTGTAACTGAACACTAATTCTATTATGCATCAAAACACAAAACGTTTCATGAAATATATTTAAATTTATCATTTTCTTTGATTTTCATTGTTTTAATATTTTTAGCGATCGTGAACGGCGGTAACAAATTTTTCCGTTCGCATATACATACATACATATTTTTGGTGTAATTCAATCTGGCCATTCCAGTCATTCCAATTGCAAAACGTCAAAACCTACCCAATCCAATCAACTGTCACAGTTCGGTAGGTGAGCGGTTCTCACATTTCCAGTGACAGGAGAGTTGGAGATCTCCTTATTTCTGCTTACTACGCTCTGATCTCAAGCTGATCACTCACTGCTCACCCCAATGAAAAATAAACAGCAGCCTCGGATGAGAGACGAACTTTTTGATGACGACCATGGCAAACGAAATAAGGACTACGAATAGAGGGCATGCACCTGGAATGTCCGGTCCCCTAATTGAGAAGGTGCCGCTGCCCAGCTGGTTGATGTCCCCGTGAAAATAAAGGGTGACATCACTGCCGTCCAAGAAGTGAGATGGACAGGACAAGGACAAAGACGAGTAGGTCCTTGTGGCATTTACTACAGTGGCCATATAAAGCAGTGCAAGTTTGGTGTGGGATTCGTGGTGGAAGAGAGACTCCGTCGCCGAGTACTATCATTCACTCCGGTAATGAACGTCTCGCCACAATCCGCATCAAAGCGAGGTTCTTCAACATATCGCTGATTTGCGCCCACGCCCCGACGGAAGAGAAGGACGATGTAACCAAAGATGCCTTCTATGAGCGCTTGGAACACACCTATGCGCGCTGCCCCCGCCACGAGGTCAAAATCGTTCTTGGCGACTTTAACGCAAGGGTGGGCAAAGAAGGTATCTTTGGTACGACAGCCGGTAAATTCAACCTCCACGAGGAAACATCCTCAAATGGGTTGAGGCTGATCGACTTGAGGGTTCGACGTCGAGAAGCTGCAATCACAACAGACAGCAAAACGCTTTTCTACTCGGCTTGCACACCTGCTCTCTGAGAGCACTCGTCAACAACTCGCATTTCAAACTCCTTACGTACAGCTGCAACCGAAATCATTGGTTTTCGGAAAGTGCAAGAGAACAGCTGGTACGACGAGGATTGCCATCTCGCAGCGGAGAGTAAACAGGTTGCCTACCTCGCAACGTTACGATCGACTACAACACGTGCGGGATGGGATAGATACCGAGAGTTGAAGAGGGAAGCGAGACGTATTTGCAGAAAGAAAAAGAAAGGGGCCGAAATGCGTGAGTATGAAGAGCTTGATAAGCTGGAAGGCAGGAGTAACGCTCGAAAATTCTACGAAAAAATGCGGCGGCTTGCAGAAGGTTTCAAGACCGAAGCATACTCTTGCTGAGCCCCCAAAGGTGATCTAGTCACCAATGCCCAGAGCATACTTAAATTATTCTCCAGCATGCTGAATGGCAGTGAACGTACAACGCCAGGAGAAGACGAACCCGATTCCCCAATCGAAAACGATGGAGCAGACGTTCCATTGCCCGACCAGGAACAAGTTCGAATAGCAATCAGCCGCCTGAAGAACAACAAAGCGGCGGGGGCCGATGGATTGCAGGCCGAGCTATTCAAACACGGCGGCGAAGAGTTGGTAAGGAGCATGCATCAGCTTCTTTGTAAAGTATGGTCGGACGAAAGCATGCCCAACGATTGGAATTAAGGTGTGCTATGCCCAATCCATAAAAAGGAAGACCCTACAATCAGCGCCAGCTACAGTGGGATAATCCTCCTCAACATCGCATATAAGGTTCGATCGAGAGTATTGTGTGAAAGATTAAAGCCCATCGTGAAAAAACTGATTGGACCTTAACAGTGTGGCTTTACACCTGGCTAATCAACAGCCGACCAGATATTCACCATGCGCCAAATCGTGAAAAAGACCCGTGAAAGGATAATCGACACACACCACCTCTTCGTCGATTTCAAAGCTGCTTTCGACAGCACGAAAAGGAGCTGCCTTATGCCACGATGTCTGAATTTGGTATCCCCGCAAAACTAATACGACTGAGTAAACTGACGTTGAGCAGCACCAAAAGCTCCGTCAGGATCGGGAAGGACCTCACCGAGCCGTTCGATACCAAACGAGGTTTCGGACAAGGCGACTCCCTATCGTGCGACTTCTTCAACCTGCTTCTGGAGAAAATAGTTCGAGCTGCAGAACTAAATTAAGAAGGTACCATCTTCTATAAGAGTGTACAGCTGCTGGCGTATGCCGATGATATTGATTTAATCGGCCTCAACACCCACACCGTTAGTTCTGCTTTCTCCATGCTGGACAAGGAAGCCAAGCAAATGGGTCTGGCAGTGAACGAGAGCAAGACGAAATATCTCCTGTCATTAAACAAATAGTCGTCGCACTCGCTTGGCTCTCACTTCACAGTTGACAGTCATAACTTTGAAGTCGTAGATAATTTCGTCTACCTTGGAACCAATAAAAACACCACCAATAATGTCAGCCTGGAAATCCAACGCAGGATGGTTCTTGCCAACAAGTGCTACTTCGGACCGAGTAGGCAATTGAGAAGTAAAGTCATTCATTATTAGGACGGTACTATATGGTCAGAGGCTTAGACAATGACAACAACTGATGAGTCGACGTTGCTAGTTTTCGAAGGTTCTGCGAGGAATTTATGGTCCTTTGCGCGTTGGCCACAGCAAATATCGCATTCGATGAAACGAAAAGCTGTATGAGATATACGACGACATTGACATAGTTCAGTGAATTAAAAGACAGCTACGCTGGCTAGGTCATGTTGTCTCCTATCGTTGTACTTTCACTGCCATTCAGCAGGCTGGAGAAGTTTTCGTTCCATAATTTTAGTATGCTCTGGGCATCAGACACTAGATCACCTTGGAGGTTCTTCAAGAATATCCCTTCTGTTAGCCGCCGCATCTTTTCATAGAATTTTCAAGTATTACCCCTGTCGGCGAGCTTGTCAAGCACTTCATACTCATGCATTTCGGCTTCTTTCTTCACTCTTCAACTCTCGGTATCTATCCCATCCCGCACGTGTTGTGGTCGATGGTAACGTTGCAAGGCAGTCTGTTTTCTCTCCGCTGCGACACGGCACTCCTCGTCGTACCAGCTGTTCCTTCGCATTTTCCGAATACCAAAGATATCTTTAGTCACCCCGTCCTTCTCTTCCGTCGAGGCGTGGGCGCAAATAAGCGATATGGTGAAGAACTTCACTTTGATGCGGATTGTGGCTAGACGTTCATTCACCGGGGGTGAATGACAGTACTCAAATTTGCGTTCCTTTATATGGCCTCTATAGTAAATGCCATAAGAACCTACTCGCCTCAGCCTCAGCGGTGATGTCAGCCTATACTCTAACGAGGACATCAACCACCTGGGCAGTACTACCTTCCAAATTAAGGCGTTCGGACATTCTAGGTGCATGCCTTCAAATTGTAATCTTTATTTCGTTTGCCATGGCCGTCATCAAAAGGGGGTCTCTCATCCGAGGCTATCGATTAGTTTTGATTGGTTCTGCTTTTTACGTGGCGCACAACCCTATGGAGGGGATGTTTCACTTTATCACTTAAATGATACTTGGTCAAAGACCGGAAGTCGTCAGCTGCTTAAACCATATGTAAAATAATCGTTTCTGGCCATTCTCAAGTGAATGGCAATCAGAGAACTTTCCCCTCGTATAACTCGTACAGCTCATCCTTCCATCGAATTCGATAGAAATTTAAACCTTCTCTCGAAAACTCGTATCGTCAACTCATCAGATGTTCTCATTATCCATGTCTCTACCATGTAGCAGGACGGGGATGATGAGTGAGACGTAGAGCTTGGTATTTGTTCGTCGAGAGAGAACTTATATCCGAGTAGTACCTGTTGACAAGAGTTATTCTGCGTTGGATTTCGAGGTTGACATTGTTGTTTGTGTTAATACTGGTTCCAATATAGACGAAATTATCTACGACTTCAAAATTATGACTGTCAACGTTTGTTAGTGGTGTGATCTCCACTAGTCGGAATACGAACAGCTAGGGTCGTTTGCGCTTGAATTGTTTAAGCAGCGAAGGCGGTTAGTTGGGTATTAGGGTTAGATTTTGTATGAGTAGTGTATGTATGTGTTGTGTGTATGGGGCCCAACACCTGGCCACATGGAAGCTCAACTGGTAGTGGCTTCGACTACGAAGTCTGATCAGAGACTGGATCAGATTCTGGTACCACGGGAGCTGCGACGACTGTTTAGAGGAGATAATTCGTCTTGCCCGCGTTCACTATCAGACTCATATGCTTCGCTTCCTTATTCCAGTATGATATCAATATCATAGGCGTTTGCCGGCAGCTGTACAAGCTTTTAAAAGATTGTGCCTTCTCGATTCAACCGTACAGCTCGAATTATTTTCTCCAGTAGTTGTTTGAATAAGTCGCACGATAGAGAGGCGCCTTCTTTGAAATCACGTTTGGTATCGAACGGCTCGGAGAGGTCTAATCCTGACGGAGCTTTTGGTACTGCAGCATAAATGTAGCTCCTTTTCGTGCTGTCAAAAGCAGCTTTGAAATCGACGAAGAGGCGAATGATGAATATATGATACGTTACGGGGCAGGGAGTCTGTTTTCTCTACATTGCTACAGAGACTCCCCATCGTACCAGCAGTTATTTTGCATTTTCCAAACCAATGGTTTCGTTTGCGTACGTAAGAAACTCGATATGTCGTCCCACAGTTCTCCTATACCAATTTGCTGAAGAGTGCTTTCAGAGAGCAGGAATGTAGAGTGTAGTCGAGTAGAAATTCGTTCACTCTTGAGTTGTGATTGCAGCATCTGGTCGTCGAATCTTACTTTTGTTTGTGGACGTGCGTTTTTGGCTGCTTAGACCATCGATCAGCTGAGCAGCGGCATTTTTCCAATTAAGGAACCGGACATTCCAGGTGCATGCCCTTAAATTGTAATCCTTAATGTGTTTGCCATGATCGTCATCAGAAGGAGTATCTCTCTACTCCGAGACTGTTGATTGTTATTTTGGGGGGCCCAAATCCAGACCACAACCCTGAGGAGGGATGATTCGCCTTGTCACTTCACCTCGCCTTTAATCGGATATTTTTTTCTACCCAGAGAATACTTGGTCTAAGAAGGGAAGTCGTGAGTTGGTTGAGCCATATGTAAAATATTATTTCAGGGCACTCCCAAGTGAAAGGCGCTTGGAGAACTTTCCTCACTTGCGTGAACTTCTACCATTACTTCATCCTTCAAATATCTTAGTGCCGTTTTTAAATAAATGCGGCAGCGACAAATTACTGTCGAAGCTGTCGCATACCCATAGATTTTGTGTGGCAAATACCTAAATAAGGGTGGCGTTAACGTATCTCATTCCTTTTGTACTAATTTTAGAATTTCCACTAGAATTTGATGTAAAGTTGCATCTTTATTTAGGAATGTCGCGTCGGCTTAAATGCTAAGCTGAAAAACAGGCCATTTTATGTTACTTGGATACCAAAGTATTGCGGCACAAAATAATTCATTCATGAGTGAGTCTCTGTGTTTCATACCCAAACCGGTTTCTTTTACCAAATGAACTGTAGCAACAAATAGATAATTTTGTGAATACCAGCATAAAACCCTGCCTGCTGTATTAGGAAGTAAAATTTTGTTTGTGGATCCGGCGTATATCAAATATTTTACAGTTGTGATGTTGCGCTTGGAATATTTTTCTATAGTGTTTTTTATATTAAAATAGAGATTAGCTTTTATCAATTTAGTGTAACCACTGCCCACGGAAAACATAAACTGATACGAAAAATGATTGACATAAATTCGAAAAATTCTCCATACAGTTTATGCCGGAAGCGGTTCTTTTTGTTTTCAGTTTTAAAAATACTCATTTTCATTGTTTTGTTTATGAATGAACACATAAAAGGAGTACATTCTCAAGGTATGCTAGCTTTAGCCTTAGTTATAAATGCAAAATAAATAAAATGCATATAATTTCTCCGAAATACAGTAAACAGGGTGTAGTATACATAAGTTTGTGTTTGTGTGTTATGCTAGGTAATATTTTTGTTTGTTGTGTATATGAGAAAAATAAAAACAAAATATTTGCATTAGTAATTCAGCAAAAATGAAATTTATAACAAAAAATATTGTGCAAAGAATTACCAATTTCTTCAGCAACAGCATAGATAAGACAGACAAAAGTAAAAGCATATTCTGGTATGAGTGTACACTGACGACGCCCAATGAGTTGGTCATTTCGAGGGGTATGAGAAGCGGGAATAGCTGTAAAATAACTACATACACACATAACCGACAACCATTTCATATGTACCCAAATATTTTTTCTGGAAGATAAAACGTATTAAATGAATGAAGTTGTTAAATATTTGTAAATACCACAGTTGCCAAATTGTGTTTCGTCTTAAGTAATGTACATAGACCCAAATCTTTGCTTCCAAATGACCAAATTGACTCAATTTCTGGAAAGTAAAACTTGTGATAAAATGTAAAGACCAAGGTGTGATGCTTGTAAGTAGAAACACCTGTAAATATAAAAACTGCAACAAATTGTGTCTATACTTTCACCCACAATAAAAGCTATTTTACCAAAATTAGCTACCTCATACAGGTTAAATTATATCATAATTTTCCACCCAAAATAAGGTATACTTGTAAGATATTTATAACCATCTCTATATATGCATACTAAGAAATAATATTTTGATTCACCAGCATTTATTTATTTTAAAGACTTTTGTTTACATCACAAATTATGAACTTTGGTTTTCAGAACTGATAGCCGTTGAGATTGGCCACAATTTTACGATAATCTGCAACACAACTCTACAATTTGTAAGCAATGTAACATGGAAGCACAACGAAGAAGTTATTGCGGATAATAATAAAAGGTAATTTAAGATCGATTCAATACTATTTAAGTTTTTTTTTTTTGTATAAAAAATCATTTTTTTGTAACATTTTTATTATATTTTTGAAAATTTAATCCATATACCTTATTTGTATCCACTGCAAAAATGACAAAAACTAGTTGGTAAATCCTTGTCACTTTTTCGCGGTTTGCAGCTGTCAAATTGCAAATCTAGGCCGTAAAGTTTGTTACTTCATCCAGGTCTCTGTTAAATCAATTGACAAAGGTTTCATTTCATATATTTCTATATTGTAAAATCCCAGCATAAAAAGAAAGTAATTTTTGAGGCACAATACAAGTACTTTCGGTCATAAATTAATTTCCAAATGACATACATATAAACCTACATAAGAGCATACATTTTTTTTTTTAACTATAATTAAGTTAAGTGACCGAATGTTAATTAATTCATTAATCTATTAGAGTCATTTATTAATCATTCAAAGTCAGATACTGTTGCTTACCCTATGTCGTCTTATATAATTCTTTTATAAAACATCATTCATTGTATATATTTCTCTTACAGAATAACCACATCATATAGCAAACCGTCTGCCATTGAAAGCATCAATGAAATCGAAGATGAAACGAAAAGGAATTACGAAAGTACATTATTGGTAACCGATGCACAATTTGCAGATGCGGGCATATATACGTGCGAACTAATACGAAATGAGAGCGTGTCCAGTTTTAGCGTGCAAGTGTGGCAAAAACCGCTGATCGTTGCAAGCAGTGACGAAAAGGTCAAACAAAAAAGCGGTCATGCTGTGGAACTATATTGTCTGATAGAAGTGTTTCCACACAACGAGACATTTTACAAGCAATTAAAATGGCTGAAGGATGAAAACTCAGCTGTTGATTTTTTAGGCAAAGCCTCGAATCTCAGTTTTGTGAATGCCACACATATTAATCACACGCTTAGTTTAACTGAAGTTTACAAGAAGGAAAATGGTACATACAGCTGTGCAGTATACGATATATTTGGTGCAATTGTCGCTAAAAAGGATATGGCAGTGTTAGTTATGGAGAAACCACAAGTGAGCATAGACTATGTGATGGTTGTGGGTGCTGATAAGATATACTTAAATTGGACTGTGAATGATGGTAACGATCCAGTGCAAAACTACTTCATACAATATAAAGAGGAAGGTTCATCCGAACTTAAATATTATAATCATCAAATCGGAGGACGTAATAATTCCTATGTTTTGGAAAAATTTCAACCAAATACCAGCTATAATTTACGCATCAGTGCTAAAAATAGTATTGGCAGCGGTCAACCATATCAATATCCATTACCCGTGCGAACATTGGAAAGAGATCCCATTTTTATACCAAAAGTAGGCACAACCGGTAGTACACCGTCAACAATTACCATCGGTTGGGATCCACCACCGCCTGAGATATTGCCGTACATACAATATTATGAATTGGTTGTTGTCGAAGCTGGTGAAACGCCACGTATTGTTGAAAATACCCTATATTCACAGAACTCCCGAAATCTGCCATATATGTTTGATAATCTCAAAACTGCGACTGAATATGAATTTAAGGTACGTGCCTGCAGTAATATCACCAAACAATGCGGTCCCTGGTCGGAAGTTGTAAATGGTACAACAATGGATGGTGTTGCCAGCGAACCCACAGACCTCTATATTACTTGTGAACACAGAAATAATACACGTCACTCGGTCGGGGTACGTTGGAATGTGCCAAAAGTGCCGAATGGTAAAGTGGTCTCATATCACATACAGTTGGATGGCCTAGCTACATATAAGTTGGATGGAAAATTGCGTAACGAAACATGGGGTCCAAAGATAAGACGTGTTGATGATCCGCACCACAGCACAATCTACAATGGCGTAAATCCAAACACAAATTACACAGTCACAGTATCGGCCATTACACGCCATCGCAAAATTGGAGTGCCGGCCAGCGCTCAATGTATTATGCCTATCGCTGTGCCTGATGCGATCAGTCGCATTATGTGGACAAAGGTGAAGACGAACGATGAGAAATGTGTTTTTAAATTGTTTGTGCCACGTATTAGCGAACGCAACGGACCAATTTGTTGCTATCGGTTGTATCTAGTACGTATGGGCAATAATAAAAATGAATTGCCCACTCCCGAGAAGCTCAACATATCCACCTATCAGGAGGTGCATGCACTAAATAATACTGAAGGTGGTGCATACTTGGCTGAAATGTTTTCGGATGACTATTTTCGTTCTGAAATATTTTTGGGTGACGGTAAACGATTTTTTGAACATCAAGGCATAAGTGCCGCCGAAGCAGATAAAGCTTGTCGCCATTGTTTGAGGGGACGTCCATTTTTTCGTATTCAACCACATGAACCAGCGTCGAAAACTGAATTGCCACTTGTAGAGCATACGGATCGTGAGTATAAATTATTATTTGAATTGGTAATACAAATTAGGTATATTATTACTTTCTTTTATAACTTCGTCAGCTGTATTGAAAACTACACCGGAACTATCACAACGCGAACAATTGAAAGCCAGTAATCTCACCGAAGCTGCTTCAAAAATTTTAGATAAAAAACGACGTCGCAGACGTAGGCGTCACCCGAAAGTTGTTGCTGGCATCAACAGTGATATTTCGTTTGATAATTTAATGATTGGTGAAAATGAATCGCGTGCAAATGCAGTGCCGAGCTACCAGCTGGCGTCAAATGATATAATCGATGGCGAGATTGACATGAATAGCAACTACACAGGCTTTCTAGAAGTTATAGGTAACTAGTTGAAAGTCAGATAAGTTCCATTCTGCTTTTTTTATTTTAATTGAGTTAAAAACGAAATTTTGTATAAGTCTAGTCATTATTTTATATATAGTTCCAATAAAAAAATATGTGCATTTATCCGCTGTTTCTATAGTACGCGATGGTGATATTGTACTTACTGAATACAGCAATTACTTCGAAATAATGACACCTGGTACTGTACCCGAAAACTTTCAATCGGATCAAAACTTTTCTATGGTGCTAAATATTTTTATACAAGCGCTTGCCCTACTCATCGGTATAGTATTGCTGCTTATTGGCGCCACTTGCTATTTGCATCACAATACAAAAAACACGGTACCTGGCGAGGAAATCAGTTTACGAGACTCACTAAGGTAAGCGGTGTAAAATAGCAATTTAAATCTTGCTATATTTATTTTATATGCATTTTATTTTTTTATAGTCGCGCGTTATTTCGTGGGCGCACTCCGAATCATAGACACTTTATTGGTTCGGGCAATGGTAAAGCGTCAGATATTGGTCCAATACACAAAGCAGACTTGTGCACAGCCTATCGAAATCGTCACAAAGACACCGATTATGGGTTTTTGCGTGAATATGAAATGTTACCAAATCGGTTTAGTGATCGCACAACAAAAAATTCCGATATAAAAGAAAATGCATCGAAAAATCGGTATCCAGATATTAAGGCCTACGACCAGACGCGCGTTAAATTATCACAAATAAATGGCATACAGGGTTCGGATTATATAAATGCTAACTTTGTTATTGGTTACAGGGAACGTAAGAAGTTCATTTGTGCGCAGGGACCAATGGAAAGTACGGTAAATGATTTTTGGCGTATGATTTGGGAGCAACATTTGGAGATTATAGTCATGTTGACCAATTTAGAAGAGTACAATAAGTCGAAATGTGCAAAATATTGGCCTGAAAAGATATCGGATGCCAAGCAATTTGGCGAAATTACAGTAAAATTTGTGGCTGAACGAAAAATGGGGGATTACTTAGTGAGAAATTTAGATGTTACCAGACGTAACGCTGCTGGTAACGATGAAGATGAGGAACGTCGCCAAATCACACAGTATCACTACTTGGTTTGGAAGGATTTCATGGCACCGGAACATCCACATGGTATAATTAAATTTGTGCGCCAAATCAACGCTGTTTACTCCGTACAACGAGGTCCTATTTTGGTGCATTGCAGCGCAGGTGTCGGTCGTACCGGCACACTCGTGGCATTAGATTCGCTGATACAACAGCTAGAAGAGGAAGATCAAGTATCGATATTTAATACAGTTTGCGATTTGCGACATCAAAGAAACTTCCTCGTGCAATCACTGGTATGTCATTGACTATAGAAATAATTATTTTACTTTTATTAACTTTTTTTGTATTATTTCTTTCTTTTCTTAGAAACAATACATATTTCTATACCGTTCGCTACTTGATATTGCGCAATTTGGCAATACAGAGCTTTCGGCTATTTCGCTATCCAGTCAAATTGATAGTCTAAAGCAGAAGTTAAACGATGGAAAGGATAAAAGCAAATTAGAAATTGAATTCGAGGTTAATTCTGGCAAAACTATTAAATGATTTAACAAATACATTTAAAATTATGTTTTCTTTTGCAGAAACTTCTTGCCATATCTGATGAAACTGCAAAATCCTCGGAAGTAGGAAGCAATAAGGAGAATATGTCGAAAAATCGTAGCGAAGCGGTCATACCTTACGATCGTAATAGAGTGAGTATTATATACTTTTTACCCTAAAGGTTTGCCACGAAGTCTGTAGCACCTAGAAAGAAACGTCGGAGACTATAAAAAATATATGTATGGTAAATGATCAGCCTGACGAGCTGAACTGATTTAGTCATTTTCGTCTGCTTTGTCTGCTTGCTTTGACAAATCGCAAAAGCCAAAACAAAAAGCTAACTCACTCTTCAACTTATTGGGTAAGAATTATGTAAAACTCGCCGCTTAACTATTATTCTCTGAGCAATAAATAAAAGTTATCACATAGCTCTTATTTTGTAAGCGAAAAATCAAAATGTAACGATTATTATTCGAGGAAAAAATTTAAATCAAATTTTAAAATTTAAATTTGATTTGTTGCCCATTTTTCTCATAACTTTTACGGTCCCCGCTATAATTACTTTTCTTTTTTTGTTTAACGTATTTTATAGGTTATACTGACGCCAATACCTATGAAAGAAAACTCTACCTACATAAATGCTTCATTCGTTGAGGGTTACGATAATTCGGAAGCATTTATTATCACGCAAGATCCTTTGGAAAACACAATCGGTGATTTTTGGCGCATGATTTCAGAACAGAGTATAACTACGCTCGTCATGATTTCGGAGGTACATATACAAACAAAATTGTACATATATTTTAAATTATATATATATTTTAAAGCATAATAACTTTTCGATTTTAGATTGGTGATAGTCCCAGAAAATGTCCACGTTACTGGGCAGATGATGAAATCCAATACGATCATATACTTGTAAAATATATGCAAAGCGAAAGTTGTCCATATTACACTCGCCGAGAATTTAACGTAACGAATTGTAAAATTGATGACACAATAAAAGTCACCCAATTCCAGTACAATGGTTGGCCGACCGTTGATGGCGAAGTACCAGAAGTATGCCGTGGTATTATTGAACTCGTCGACCAGGCGTTAAACCATCACAACAGGGATAAAAGTATGGATTGTAAATCGCCATTGACTGTACATTGCAGGTAAAACGTAAATATATCTGGAAATAGTAACTTTATTTTATAAAATTTGGTTATTATATAAAATTTGCAGTCTGGGCACCGATAGGAGCTCAATATTTGTGACCATGTGCATATTAGTGCAGCAGTTGAGAACCGAAAAAGGCATTGATATTTGTTCAACGGCCAGAAAAATAAGATCTCAGCGGCCAAGGCTATTAAATTCATTTGTAAGTATCAAAAATTTTATATAAGGGGTTAGTTGAAGGCGAAGACATGAAAAAATGTCAATTTCAAAAATTTTTTTCTTAGTAAATAATATTTTATGTTTTATGGCTTCATTAAATAAGACTTGACAGAAATTCAAAAAAAAAAAAAAAATATTTGTGTGGATCCAGTCCCAACCGAGACACTAATCGTTGGAGACATCTATAATTAATAAAAATTATATTTAATTTATAATCTAGTGTCTGATCGAGGTTTTTTAATTAACAAAATCGAGGGTACAGGAAATTTTTACAAATTTTCGGTGAAAAACCAAAAGGTTATAAAAGTTGTATAAATTTCCATGAAATGTACAGAGAGAATTCTGGCCACTTCTAACCCCATAATACAAATTATCAAATAGAAATTTCATATTGAACGTTATGTTAATTAATTTTTAGGCACAATACGAGTTCCTACATCGCGCCATAGCCAACTACGCTGACTTGCACAAACTGTCGACAGACACCGCGTCTTCTGAGTGTTAATAAATTAAGATTAATTAAAAAATTATTTTATTAGTTTTGATCACACACTTACACATACTGATTAGTCATAAACATTTAAATTAATATATATATATATATATATATATATATATATATGTATATATATACTTATATACATATATACATTTGTATATTTAAGCACAAAAAGTATTTGTAATACATAATCATATTCATTTATTGTGTAAAACTTCGCGATCCCAACCACAACACAAAAGTAACTCTATTAATGTTTAAAAAGTGACTTATGTATAAGTTTTTTCTACCTTAGTTTATTTAGCAGACTACCAAAGTACAGCCCGTAAATAAAAAAATATTTTAGATAAAACCAAGTTGTTCGACCATTTTTTTAATATATTTTGTTAAAATTGGGGGAGGAAATAAAAGTCGAGTCATTGGATGTAGACATGTTGTCTATGTTACGGCAATCCTGAACAGAGTCTAGTTAAAGTTATATAACCGTTATTCAATTGGAAGGATCTTAAAAATAAAAACTCCCTTTCCAATCTCCAATAATGACACTCGGGGTTAAACGTGTTTTCCTGGAAACTGTAAATTTCGAAACGCTGGTATTTGGAGACTATGGCACGCTACCACTTTAAACTTTAAAGGTATATTATTATTTTCAACGATCCAGAAGTGAGAATTGTTTTCAAATGACAAATTTAACTTTCTGAAGATTACACAATTGAAAAATGGGATAAAATTAAATCCGAAGTGGATGAGTTGAAAGAACGTGGATACGTTCTACATACGAGCTACAATTAAGTCGGCCAATTATGTCAACAGCTTAAAATCTTGTTTTACACGGCAGATACGTTCCCCAGAAATCCGTGTAAAAAAGGAGGCGTTTCCTATAAAAAAAGGGGAATACGTTCCATATCATCTGAAAATCGTGTAAGATTAAATAAAGAACTATATTTACTTCGAAAAAACCGTGTAAAAAATGTTGAAAACTATAAAATTTCAGATATGCATACAAATTGTATGTTATATGGCATTTTATTGAGCATTAAAACTTAAAATACATAATTAATACAGGTGAAAAATTATATAATATATAAATTATATATATATATTATATATTATATAAGTATATTAAGCAAAAAACAAAAGAAATCTGTTAATACAGAACTAAGAACAGAAAAATTAGAATAGAAATAGGGAAAAAGTATTAACATTGCTACATAATTATTCGTGGCTACTTGATAACAAGGGCCATTGTTTGCGACGAACTGGACTAAAGTCGGCATCATCGCTGGAGATAACCATTTCAGCAATATAAATATCAAGCGATCAAAATGTGTAGGTAAGAGTTATAGAATAAGGGGATTTCCCAGTCACTACTATGTATGATGCAAACATAATTACAAGACAGTGATTTAAAAATCGCAGTAGATTAAAAACTTTTTGCAAAAAAAAATTTTTTTTGTCAACCGTGTAACTTCAAATCCGTGTAAAAAAAGAGTTGGGTGTAAAACCTACACATATCCTTCGATGACACAGTTCCATTCCATGTTTTTAAGCTTCAATTAGAAAAGACAGCATCTTCAAATAATTGGAACACTGAATATAAAGTAGATGTTCGTTGCATTAAGAGGATTTGTAGCGGAGATATTACAGACCATTGTAAACTGCGAGTTGAGCACTTATGAATGCCTTAGAAACACGATATGGTAGGGAGCATAGAAAGCAGATTCCCATTCGAGTTGCAAGAGTCTCCTACGGTGATTGGACACTTTTTTTTAGTCTAAAGTATTTGTTTGAATGAAGTCCAGTCCGTATTTTTGATGTATAATTTCAAATTAAGATCTCTATTAATAACTGTTTCACTTGGTTTTAAATATAATGAGGGCTGATGAAAGCTTAGATCTAACCCACCGTCTGTTTCGATGATATCTTCCTGGATATAAAGAAGTCTATTACATCTGGTATTTTGTTGGTATCCGATGGCCAGTAAGTTGGTGTTCCGGTCGATACAAACTCACACCACGTTTCTTGAGCTGCCTGGAATAAGTCTCGGTCCTTAGCTGTCTTTAGACAAGATACCCAGTAAACATGCTTCGCATTAAAGTCGCCTCCCATAATAAATTTGTATGGGTGCATATTGAATAGTTCTTTATATTCTTCAACGAGGATTTTGTACCTCGTCGGGCAATATATTGCAGTAATAGACAGAAGTTGATTTATATCAACAATGTATTGGAAAGGACTTTAATATATTTTGTGTTGTATTATATGAATTAGAAGCAAAGACATATTTTTTGGCAAATCCTGGTGCGGATTCGCGCAATGGCAGTTGTTGCGTAAAAATAAGGGCGCCGTTAAGGCATAAGCCTCTGTATTTCAACGGCAAAGGATTCTCAAGTCTTCAAGAATAACTTTTCACTCAGTATTCTATATGTACATATACATATATGTTTTTCATACATACATATGTATATACATGTGCCACCACAAGATGCAAATACGATACGATTGTGTTATGTTAAATATCCTGGCAGTAATCATGATTCTCACATATGGGATATGAGTGACTTGAAACTCATTAGCGCATCAAATTATCGGGGAGGGTATTTAATACTTGGTAAGAATAATTTGCTAAAAATACTATCAATTTATACGGATGTGCTAATCGAATATATATTTTATAAAGGTGACAAAGGCTACCCTCTTCAACCGTGGCTCATAACTCCGTTTAATGCGTCCGAAAAAGGAGATTTAACACATATCATACTAAAGGCCGAATTGTTATTAAGAAAACGATAGGTTTATTAAAATCGGTATTTCGTTATCTTTATAGTAAACAAGGTATACATTATTGTATTGCATAATATTCGTTTGCATTTTAGTTCAAATGAAAACATAAATGAGTTAAACCTGGATTTTAATATATGTATGTAAGTTCATAGTATGTATTCATATTAAAATTATTTAAATAAACATAAAAATTCATTAAACGAATTATTATAAATTAAAAATAAAACCTTATGGCTTATTTATATGTTGTAGTTCAAGTTATAAAATTTGTTTTTCCCATTACAGTCCCTCTACTGATGCATTAAGGGAAAGTATAGCCCTGAATTCCTCTTCGAGGGAACTTAAATTTACTTGGTTGAAGGGCCCACTTCCTGTCCCAGAAATTTTTAATAATTTCTCTTTTAAATGCAAATTTAAGATCAGCCCAAACCTATGAACGAACCAATATTAACCGATATTATAAACGCGTGATGTTTTTTTATAGCGTTTAACTTTTCTAAGGTGTCTTCCCAAAAAGCAGGGATGGACACATTTTTAGCCTACAAAGTTAGCAAAGTGCGCACGAGAGCTATATGAGGGGAATATCCGTTTACGGAGGAAAGGGCATAAGAAAATGCGAAAAAATCAATTACATTCCTCCGTAACTTAATGTTCATCGCAGAATCAGAGATAAAGAGATGTTTAACTCGATCAACTGTCAAAGTTTAGGTGGTTTTGACGTTTAGCAATTGGAAACGAGCGATGGCCAGATTGAAATCTTACCAAAAAATATATAAACGGAGGGATTTGTTGCATCGTTCAAGACCACTTATAAAAAAATGTAAAACAATGAAAATTAAGTAAATTAGTGATATTTAAAGGTATTTGATGAAACGTTTGGTAATTTGAAGCATCATAGTATTATTTTCAATGGAAAATGAATAAAAAAATTTAATGAATGAGAGCTAACAAGCCTAAGTTCTTGTTTTGGGTATTGAAAGGTCAAAAATCAATTCTTCTAATATACTTTAAAAAGATTTAAATAGTTTCTCCATACTATAAATAGCCACTACATAGTAATTTTTATTCGTACTAAATGTTGGGTGTTTTAATTTAAAATGCCCAAAAATTCTTTGATTCTTTGATTTGTTGCATCGTTCAAAACCACTTTTAAAATATGTAAACCAATGAAAATTAAATAAATTTGTGATATTTAAAGGTATTTGATGAAAGGTTTTGTAATTTGAAGCATCATAGTATTGTTTTCAATGAAAAATGATTAAAAACATTTAATGATTGAGAGCTAACAAGCTTAAATCATTTAATTGGGTATTGAAAGGTCAAAATTCAGTTCTTTTAATATACTTTAAAAAGATTTAAATAGTTTCTCCATATAATAAATAACCACTACATAGTAATTTTTATTCGCACTAAATGTTGGGTGTTTTAATTTAAAATGTCCAAAAATTCTTATTTTGTTCGATCTGGCCACAATGGAAAATGTTGTAAAAAACGCTTATTTTGAGGCGCTCTCAGACTGGAATAAGTTGGGCATCCCATTATCCCTGGTGGTTGTCTGCATGTCGTCTCTTCAAGCAGTACCGTTTTAGCGGGACTACAGCGTGGCGTCGCTATCGTCGAGCGTGGTAAGTTCAAAGGGAAGAAAACGACATAGAGTCAGTCGAGTTGAGGACTTGATCTTGTGAAGTCGTGTTCAAGAGTTAATAGTGTGAAGTGTGAAAATATTGTGAAGTGAGAAAATATTGTGAAGTGTAAGTGTGAAACCGAAACTCGCTACGCTGTAACCATGTCTAACGAAGACAATGGTATTCCGACATCAGAAGAGGGATCTGCCTATCTGACTCAAGCATTGGATGGACCATGGCGTACTATGATGGAGATTCAGAATCAAAATTTAATTGAACTTGTGCGGGCCATAAGAACAACGGTACCTGATGTAGGGCAGAGCAAATCAGTGCAACTGCCCAAATTCAATCCACATAAGGCAGGCGCCAACGCTTTATAGTGGTGTAATACGGCTGAAATAATCCTACAAAAAACGTATTGAAAGGCAGTGCGCTGGGTATAGCCTTAGCTTTAAGTTCAGCAATGGAGGGAAGCGCTTCGCAGTGGCTTTCGCAAGTGTGCTACGCTGATATTACTTGGTTTGAGTTTAAAGAATTGTTTATACAGCGCTTCGACACTATAGAAAACCAGCCGCCATGTTTCTTAATATGCTATCAAATCGACCGACTGATAGCGAAAGTCTGGCAATCCATTCAAGCCACATGGTTACCGAACTAACGACAAAATGGCGCCAAATGGAAACTGAAGAGATTGCTGTGTCTGTGACCCTTGCGTTGTTGGCAAGCTTCGATAGCCGATCGCAGCGTTTAAGTTTCACATTAAATATTCGAACCAGAGGCGATTTACAGTTTGAATTAAAAGCGTTAACTTTCAATAAAAGAAAAAGTGGTGTTATGGAGCAAAAGTCCGAAATTTATTCCAAACGGCAAAAACAATCATCAATAGAGTGTCATTTTTGCGGAAAATTGGACCATAAAATGTTTCAATGCAGATTAAGAAAACAACAGAATCACTTTGCGAGCGACAAAACACGACATGGCAAACACGATGGACACCGAGAAAAATTAAATGTATCTTGCTACAAGTGCGGAGAATTGGGTCACATATCTACCCAATGTACAAAGAAGGAAGTTGATAAGAACAAGGCATTGAACCGGGAAAAGCGAGTGGAACAGTGCAGCGTTGCAGTACCTAAAGGATGCTTGAACCACAGAGACCAAATTTTTGAAATCACCTTTGATTCTGGATTCGTTCGTTAATGAAAGAAAAGCTAAGTATAAAATTTTCTGATAAAAGATTCAATAACATTGTTATGCTAAAAGGTATAGGCAGTAATGGAATATGTAGGAATATATTAAGTAACTTAAAAAGTGACGATAATTGTATTGAAATTTTGTTTTATGTAATAGGCGATGATGATATGCAAAATGACATTGTCATTGGCCGTGAAATACTTAATCAGGGTTTAATATTGTTATTTCATCAAACCAATTTAAAATTTCAAGAACCAAAATGGTTAATTTATGTACTGGCAGTGACCCAGCCGATATTAATACTGAGCTTGAGGGAGAAGACAAAATAAAATTGCATTTATTGTTAGCAAAGTACTCAAATTCATTTATAACTGGTATCCCAAGTACTAAAGTCAGAATTGGTGAAATGAAAATTAGATTAATTGATCCAACAAAAACTGTACAAAGAAGCGAGATTTAGTTCGAGAAAAAATTAATGAATTACTAAAATGCAATATAATTAGGCCAAGCTGTTCACCTTATGCAAGCCATATATTATTAATTAAAAAAAATGGTTCAGACAGACTTTGTGTTGACTATAGAGAGGTAAATTCAAATACAGTCGCTGATAAATACCCGTTACCACTTATACAGGGTGGGCCAAAAAAAACCAAAGGGTGTAAAAGTTTAATAACTTTTCCGTTAATTTTTTATTTTTTCTTTCAGATTATATAGACAACACTTGGAGAATTTATAATGGAGAGGGGCACAACTGAACAGAGAACCAGAATAATAGAATTTTATTATTTAAACCAGAGATCAATTATTTTAACGCAAGGAGCATATCGTCGACATTTTAACGTCAGAATTTCGGCCTCTGAAGCAATGATTCGTTGCTTACTTGATCGTCATCACCAACATGGCAGCGTAACAGATTTGCTTCGAACCGGTAGACCACGTTTAAGTCGCACTGCGGAAAATATTGAACGAGTACAGCAAAGTGTTAACGAAGCACTAGAAACATCTGCCAGAAGGCCTTCTGCTCAGCTAGGAATGTCTCGTACGTTACTACGGCGCATTTTAAAAAAAGATTTACAGCTATAACCATATAAGGTGCAAATGGTGCAAGAATTAAAACCCGCAGATCATCGGCAACGTCTAAATTTTGCAGTCAAATTTCAAGAGTTGGCCAGAAATGAAATCAACTTTATTAAAAATTTAATTATGAGTGATGAAGCTCATTTTCATTTAAATGGCTTTGTTAATAAGCAGAACTGTAGGTTTTGGGGTTCTCAAAATCCAAGAGCCATTCATCAACGCCAATTGCACCCCATCAGGTGTACAGTATGGTGTGGGATCACATCTGAAAATGTCATTTTGCCTTACTTCTTTGAGAATGAAGATGGAAGTGCTGTAACCGTAAATAGAGAGCGGGTTATTAGAAGGAGCGAGTGTATGTGAACAAGTCAGAGACAATCCTTGAACTCAAGGCAAACATTGGTGCGGAAATTCGAACGCTACAGCCACAAGTTTTGAAAGATGTTATGGAAAATGCTCTAAAAACAGCCAATCAGTGCGAAGCTGAAAACGGCGGTCATTTAATAGACATAATATTTCATACTTAATGTAAAAAATTTCCCTTTTTTATATTTTATAATCTGAAAGAAAAAATAAAAAAAAAATTAATAAACGAAAAAGTTATTAAACTTTTACACCCCTTGGTTTCTTTCGGCCCACCCTGTACAAGATCAAATAAATAGACTTGGGGGAGCTAATTACTTTACATGTCTAGATATGGCCAGTGGATATTATCAAATTCCTTTACATTCAGCGTCTATTGAGTACACGGCGTTTGTAACGCCAGATGGCCAATACGAATTTTTATCTGTGCCAATCGGGCTCAGAAACGCACGTTGGGTTTTTCAATGATTAGTAATGCAGGCACTAGGGGATCTAGAAAATTCCTTTGTTATCGCTTATATGGACGATATCATGATAGTTGCCTCATCAAAATGCGAGGCGTTAGAAAGATTACAGATTGTTCTAAATGTTTTAACAGAGGCTGAGTTTGCATTCAACCTTACAAAGTGTTCTTTTCTGAAAACATCGGTTCAATATTTGGGTTACAATGTAAGTGCTAGTGAAATTCGTCCAAATCCACAGAAATTGTAGCGTTGACTGCTCTTCCGCCTCCACAGTCAATCACTTCACTCAGACAATTAATTGGGTTAGCGTCTTATTTCTGACAGTATATTAAGGGATTTTCACAATTAATGAAACCGTTATACTTCTTAACTGCAGACAAAAATAAATTTATTTGGAAAACAGAACATGAGCAGATACGGAAAAAGGTCATTTCCATTCTTACTGAAAAACCAGTTCTTGTTATCTTTGACCCAATTTATCCAATCGAATTGCATACAGACGCAAATTGTACTGGCTACGGTGCAATTTTATTACATAGAATTAATAACAAACCTCAAGTAATAGAATACTGTAGCAAAACTACTTCGCCCGCAGAATCAAGATATCACTCGTATGAATTGGAAACCTTAGCTGCTGTAAACTCCATTAAACATTTTCGACATTATTTGTTGGGCAGGAACTTTATTGTTTATACTGACTGCTACTCACTAAAAGCGTCAAAAAATAAACAAGATTTAACCCCCAGAGCACAACGTTGGTGAGCTTATTTGCAGTCATTCACATTAGATATTCAGTATAGAGAAGGAAAAAGAATGGCACATGTTGACTTTTTATCGAGAAATCATCCTTTGACAAAGTCTACTTCGCCCACAAAATTGGTCTATGAGAAGAGAGTAAATTTAGCTGAAATTTTAAGCAACTCGCTTATTGCCGAACAGGGTCGAGATTCGGACATAGCCGAAATTGTCAAAAAAAAAATTAAAAGAATTTTCTCTGCCTGAAGATATTGCGAAAACCTATGAATTGAGGGCGGAAGTTCTTCATCGAAAAATACAGAGAAATGGCAGAACACGTTGTTTACCAGTGGTGCCACGAGCTTTCAGATGGTTTGTTATAACCCAAGTTCATGAGTCAATAATGCATTTGGGTTTTGATAAGACATTGGATAAAACTTACGACTTTTACTGGTTACAATATGTCAAAATTTGTTAAAAAATTTGTTGACAACTGCATCACTTCCAAAATGTCAAAATCCACCTCAGGGAAAATACAGGCAGAATTGCATCCAATACCAAAGGTCACTACTCCTTGGCACACCCTCCACATCGATATTACAGGAAAATTAAGTGGCAAGAGTGACCAGAAGAAGTATGTTATTGTTCGGGTAGACGCGTTTACCAAATATGTCTATCTTAGTCATCTAGATGGAGTCATGTGTAGAAGTTCACGCAAGTGAGGAAAGTTCTCTGATCGCCATTCACTTAGGAGTGGCCAGAAACGATTCTTTTACATAGGACTCAACCAGCTCACGCACGACTTCCGGTCTTTGACCAAGTATCCTCGGGGTAGCCTAAGAACATCCGTTTGAAGGCGAGCTAAAGTGAGAAGGCGAAATATTCCCTACTTAAGATTGTGCGCTGGGTTTGGGACCCGCGACGTAAAAAAAACACCCCCAATGAAAGGAAACAACAAGTCTCGGATAAGTAAGGAGGGTCTTTTGATGACGACCATGGCGGTGATATCCAAGAAATGCGATGGACGGGACAAGGACAGAGACAAGTAGGTCCTTGTGGCATTTACTACAGTGACCATATAAAGGAGCGCAAGTTTGGTGTTGGATTCGTGGTGGGAGAGAGACTCCGTCGCCGAGTACTATCATTCACTCCGGAGAATGAACGTCCAGCCACAATCCGCATCAAAGCGAGGTTCTTCAACATATCGCTGTTTTGCGCTCACGACCTGATGGAAGAGAAGGACGATGTGACCAAAGATGCCTTTTATGAGTGCTGGAGCGCACTTATGAGAGATGCCCCCGCCACGATGTCAAAATCGTGAGTGGCGACTTTAACGCCAGGGTGGGCAAAGAATATATCTTTGGCACTACGGTCGGTAAAATCAGTTTCTCATCAACAATTCGGTTAAGGGAACTGTAGGACGGAATTTCAAACTCTTTACGTACAGCTGCAACCGAAACCATTGGTTTTCCGAAAGTGCAAAAGAACAGCTGGTACGACGAGGAGTGCCGTGACGCAGCGGAGGGAAAACAGGCTGCCTACCTCGCAACGTTACGATCGACCACAGCACGTGCGGAATGGGATAGCTACCGAGAGTTGAAGAGGGAAGCGGGACGCATTTGTAGACAGAAAAAGAAAGAGACCGAAATGCGTGAGTACGAAGAGCTTGATAAGCTGGCCGACAGGGGTAATGCTCGAAAATTCTACGAAAAAATGCGGCGACTTACAGAAAGTTCCAAGACCGGAGTATACTCTTGTAGAACCCCCAAAGGTGATCTAGTCCCCGATGCCCAAAGCATTTTTAAATTATGGAGGGAACACTTCTCCAGCCTGCTGAATGGCAGTGAACGTACAACGCCAGGA
Source organism: Bactrocera correcta (assembly GCA_027475135.1). Taxonomy (NCBI): domain Eukaryota; kingdom Metazoa; phylum Arthropoda; class Insecta; order Diptera; family Tephritidae; genus Bactrocera; species Bactrocera correcta. The sequence goes on along the minus strand of CM050325.1, from coordinate 151,413,436 downwards.
GAAGGATGGAGCAGACGTTCCATTGCCCGACCATGAAGAGGTTCGAATAGCAATTGCCCGCCTGAAGAACAACAAAGCGACAGGGGCCGACGGATTGCCGGCCGAGCTATTCAAACACGGCGGCGAAGAACTGATAAAGAGCATGCATCAGCTTCTTTGTAAAATATGGTCGGACGAAAGCATGCCCAACGATTGGAGTTTAAGTGTGCTATGCCCAATCCATAAAAAAGGAGACCCCACAATCTGCGCCAATTACCGTGGGATAACCCTCTTCAACATCGCGTACAAGGTTCTATCAAGCGTATTGTGTGAAAGATTAAAGCCCACCGTCAACAAACTGATTGGACCTTATCAGTGTGGCTTTAGACCTGGCAAATCAACAACCGACCAGATATTCACTATGCGCCAAATCTTGGAAAAGACCCGTGAAAGGAGAATCCACACGCACCACATATTCGTCGATTTCAAAACTGCTTTCGACAGCACGAAAAGGAGCTGTCTCTATGCCGCGATGTCTGAATTTGGTATCCCCGCAAAACTAATACGGCTGTGTAAGCTGACGTTGAGCAGCACCAAAAGCTCTGTCAGGATCGGGAAGGACCTCTCCGGGGTTTCAGCCAAGGCGACTCCCTATAGTGCGACTTCTTCAATCTGCTGCTGGAGAAAACTATTCGAGCTGCAGAACTTAATCGTTTAGGTACAATCTTTTATAAGAGTGCACAACTGCTGGCATATGCCGATGATATTGATATCATCGGCCTCAACAGCCGCTCCGTTAGTTCTGCTTTCTCCAGACTTAACAAGGAAGCAACGTAAATGGGTCTGGCAGTGAACGAGGGCAAGACGAAATATCTCCTGTCATCAAACAAACAGTCGTCGCACTCGCGACTTAGCTCTCAGCACCAAAAGCTCTGTCAGGATCGGGAAGGACCTCTCCGGGGTTTCAGCCAAGGCGACTCCCTATAGTGCGACTTCTTCAATCTGCTGCTGGAGAAAACTATTCGAGCTGCAGAACTTAATCGTTTAGGTACAATCTTTTATAAGAGTGCACAACTGCTGGCATATGCCGATGATATTGATATCATGGGCCTCAACAGCCGCTCCGTTAGTTCTGCTTTCTCCAGACTGAACAAGGAAGCAACGTAAATGGGTCTGGCAGTGAACGAGGGCAAGACGAAATATCTCCTGTCATCAAACAAACAGTCGTCGCACTCGCGACTTAGCTCTCACGTCACTGTTGACATCCATAACTTTGGAGTTGTAGATAATTTCGTCTATTTAGGAACCAGTATTAACATCATCAGCCTGGAAATCCAACGCAGGATTACTCTTGCCAACAAACCTAATAATAGCTGACCAGGGAAGGTGTTTTACAGGCGCAAAGTTCAGTCAATTCTGTTCAGATCAGAAAATAAATTGCATTTGATAGCCACTGGTGCAAGTCGAGCTAATGGTCAAGTGGAGCGAACCGGCGGTTGAAGTTGGAATTCAGTCTTGGCAGGATGTGTTAGGAGAGGTGCAGTTGGCAATCAATTGTGCAACCAACCGCATTAGAAAAGCAAGTCCTTTAGAAATGTTGTTGGGAAAGGTAGCACGCCCATTAGGATTACTTCCACCTAGTGACATAGAAAATGTTGTTGACCTGCCAAACGTAAAAGCGCAAGCTGCAAAGAATGTGTTAGCCACTGCAGTTAATGATAAAAAACGATTTGATAAATTTGATAAGGCAAAAGTATTTAGACACAAAGTTGGGGATTTTGTGTTACTTAAAAGTGAAGAAAGACATCAGACCAAGTTAAGTCCGAAATTCAAAGGGCTCTTTGAAATAGGAGAGGTTCTAGAAGGTGACAGGTACATTTTGAAATCTTTAACTAATAAAAGGAATTATAAATATGCACACGAGGATTTAAGAAAGTTACCAGAGGCGCAAGCGTCCGAAGATGTTGTTGCAAGTAGAGAATCCGTTACGAACGCTGAAGAGAAAGAAAATGAAAATATTGAAAGTTTGAGGGCGTTGAAGTTACTGAAGAAAATGAGAATGAAGATGTTGAGAATGTTAAAATCACTAAAGAAAGTGAAAGAAGCGAATAAGAATAAGAATGACAAAATATATGAATGGCTGCCCAAAGAAAATGGCAGAGTACTCTGATCATAATGCAAGCACAAGTGCAAAACGGACTAATGGTTGTTCTGATCATGGCGTGTGGCGCATTTGATTGAGTGATGAATTGATTACACTAGTCTACAGGCAATATGCAACTGATTGGCTATTGGTGTTTTTATATTAAATTAGGTGTACTAATAATCAATTCATATTTAAAGATTCCGTACCACGTAAGATTTTTAAGAATTTCAAAATTATTTTTTTTATGTAGTATTAAGTAAGTTTTTTGTTCTACTTGCGCCAAATCCATATATACTTTGAGTTATTTGTTAGTCGAGAGTATTTATGACATTTCTCGTATGTCTTATCTGTATTCTTCCTCGTTTATCAACTTAAAACTTGAAGGTAGTTGTATATTTATTGCGATAGCCGTGGAAAGTGAGATTTTTTGATTGAAATGTCTAAAGTACGAAAACGTGGTTGTAATACATCGACTGATTCATTTTGTTATGTTTGTGGCTTGTATACACCTAAATCTCATGCCAGATTAATAACTAAAGTGACTGAATTAGCATATCTCAAGTATTTTGTTTTTCCTATAGTGAATCAAAATCGGAATTGGACTCCTCATATTTGTTGCCAGACTTGTATGTCAAACTTAAGCCACTGGCTTAATGGAAATAGATCATCAATGTCCTTTGCTATTCCGATGATCTGGTGTGAACCGACAAACCATGCTACCGACTGCTATTTTTGTATGACAAACGTATGTGGATTTTCAAAAAAAAAAATAAGCACAAAATTCAATATCCCGACATATCTTCAGCTAAACGACCCGTTCCTCATAGCGAAAACTTACCAATTCCCGTTTCACCATTGCCACAGGACTTAGATACAGAACTTGGACGTTGTGCTGTTGATGATGCTATAGAAGAGAATATTATATCCCGTAAAAGAAGCAAAAAGTCTCCTGTGCATCAGATTTCCGATGAGGAAGAAGAAAAGAAAAATACACATTTGATCGAGCAGCCTGAACTTAATGATTTAGTGCGTGACCTTAACTTATCTAAACAACATGCAGAACTTTTAGCGTCAAAGTTACAGCAGTGGAATTTACTGGCCAAAGGTTAAAAGGTCACCGCGTTTAGATACCGTAATGAAGAGTTTGCCTCTTTCTTTACATTACGAGATAAAATTTGCTTTTGTTCTGATCCTGCAAGTGTTATGGAGAAGTTAGGCTATCAACATAATCCAGAAGAGTGGCGCTTATTCATAGACCATCTAAGAAAAGTTTAAAAGCCGTTTTACTAGATAATGGCAACACTAAATCTTCAATTCCACTTTCCCACGTTGTTGATATGAAGGAAACTTATGAAAGTATGTCATTGATTTTGAATTGCACAAATTACAACACATACAAGTGGCAGATATGTGGTGATCTTAAAGTCATAGGACTACTTCTTGGGCTTCAAGAGGGATTTACTAAATACTGCTGTTTTTTGTGCCTTTGGGACAGTAGAGCAACAGAAAAACATTACAAAATAAAAGATTGGCCGCAAAGAGGTGATTTCGTGCCGGGTGAAGCTAACATCAAGAACATACCTCTAGTTGACCCTCGTAAGGTTTTGCCCCCTTTACACATAAAACTCGGATTGATGAAAAACTTTGTTAAAGCTTTAGATAAGAATAGCGAAGCTTTCAAATACCTCAAAGAAGTTTTCCCGAAGTTAAGTGAATTTTCCTTGGACCCCAAATCCGAAAAATTCTGAAGGACAAGCAGTTTGAAGAGAAACTAAACCCCGTTCAACGTAAAGCCTGGATATCATTTAGAAGCACTGTCACGGACTTTTTAGGAAACAAAAAGTCTAACACGTATGAGGAACTAATCGACGAGTTGCTGGAAAACTACCAAAGAATGGGTTGCAGAATGTCACTAAAAATTCATTTTTTACATTCACATTTGAGTTTTTTTTCACAAAATTTGGGTTCCGTCAGTGATGAACAGGGAGAGAGGTTCCACCAAGATATTTTAACAATGGAACAGAGATATCAAGGCCGCTGGGATCCTGCAATGATGGGGGATTATTGTTGGTTCCTAATGAGAGAAAGTGATAGAGAATACAAGAAAAAATCGCCATTTGCAAAAAGGAAATCTACAAAACAGGTTCAATAGTTATATGTAATTATTACACGATATAATAAACGTCTTACATAAAGTAAAAACTTTTTTTATTTTTAAATTTTATCAGTATATTAGTCAACAGGGCATTTTTCAAATATTTCTTCAAAGAGACTTTTCTTTGATGTAACTGGAAAACTGTACGTGATGTTTTTTTTTTACCTTCTAATTCAAACTTAGGAACCTTCAAAGATAACGATGCACGCATAGCCAAGACAGTTGCATTTTTTCGCTTTTTATTTGTAGACTTGTGTTATGTAACAGTAATATAAAATTTGAAAAAGGCACTGTTGAAAGAGACAGTAATAAAGAAAGTTGAAAAAGAAACTGATGAAAGAGACAGTCATAAAGAAAGTTGAAAGTTCATAGAGACAGTACAGTTGCATTAAAGGCTTATAATGATGTTTGTAATAATAATGTGGGCACAAGTGCAAAACAATTGTTTTGCTCATGGTGTGGCGCATTAGATATTATAATTTAAAACCTGAGTGGCTAATAATAATGTAAAAATGAATTGTGCTAAAGAAAAAGATTTTGTATTAGTTAAGAAGGAAACAGAAAGATGTAATTTGTCAATGGAAATTTGAATAAATTTGTATAAGTTGATTGAATAACATAGCATTTTTGTTAAAATTGCACGAGGTCGTGTAATGGTCAGGATGGCCCTGTCGGTGCACCCTAATGGTGTGTGGATATTGGTATGCGTATGTGAGGGTATGTGTATACAGTTTAGGGAATTTCATTAGAAGTCTAAGTTCCTCATTATTCCATCAGCCGTTTATTGTGCTATAATTGGTAGTCACTTCAAGAAGTACCGCTTTAGCGGGACGACAGCGTGGCATCGCCACCATCGAGTGTGGTTGTCTGCATGTCGTCTCTTCAAGGAGTACCGTTTTAACGGCACGACAGCGTGGCGTCGCTATCATCGAGCGTGGTTCGGTGGTAAGGTCAAAAGGAAGAAAACGACATAGAGTCAGTCGAGTTGAGGACTTGATCTTGTGATGTCGTGTTCAAGAGTTAATAGTGTGAAGTGTGAAAATATTGTGAAGTGAGAAAATATTGTGAAGTGTAAGTGTGAAACCAAAACCCGCTACGTTGTAACCATGTCTAACGAAGACAATGGTATTCCGACACGTACATATGCAAGGCAGTTTTATATATCTGCATATATAAAAAAGAAAAGATACTTGTAACCATAATATATATTTTGCTTAAGCATATGCAGTTCCATTTAATGAAAATGCTTATATAAATACATATATGATTTGTGATGTTTTCAGTTTGGTTGTTTTATCAAAATTTTCAAAGAATTGACGTTTTTTTTCTACAACTGCTTTGTTTAATTTTATTTATCTAATAGTTAGGCTGTTCACGATAAGGTGGTTATCGGGTTATGTGGTTATGTGATTAAGTGAACAACAACAAAATGCGGTATGACAAAATAACCAAAGTTGACCAACCTAGGCCCTTGTTTACAGATTATGTGTTATTTGCTTATTTCCAGTGTTAGAAAGTCGTTGGAATTTTACTAAATGTCAGCACAAAAAATAAATAAGACTAAGCGAATGGCATTTCCATTTAGATTTTCTTATTGGAAAATCTGATATTAACAGCTGGTTTTTGTTTACAATCAGCAAATTAAAACCGAAATAAAAAGCAACGAAAAGCATCAAAAATTATCAAAAGTAAATAAGAATCACAAAGTACAAAATAAATATACACTTTTTGTCATTTATTTATATCCTAATTTTAGTGTCTACAGAAACACGAAAGCGCCGGCAAGAAAAGGAGGTGAAAAAATGGACGGAAGCCGAAATCAAATTTCATTGAACTAAAATTGTAAACAATGAACAGCTGTTTGTGTAAAAATAAGCAAATAACCATACAACATAGGGTGCTCACGGAACATAGAGGTTATTTTTAATCTAATAAGCACATAACCCGATAACCACCTTACCGTGAACAGCCTAAGTATGTTTACAAAAAACGAGATTTTCTCCATTAACGAGATTAACTCGATTATCCATAATTAAGAAACAAGATTTACCATACAAAATTCCTCTCTAGTTAATCCGAGATTAAAAATTAATCTCAGATTACACAACTAGATTAGCGGTGTTATTCCTAATTTCATCGATAATTTTTGCGAAAAAGAGGAGAAATGACAAATGAAAAAGTAAACAAAAATGGCCGACAGCGAACGAAAGAGGTTAGTAAACTTATTTTTAATAAAATTATTATTTAAAATATATGTAAATTTGTTAATTTTTCAGGAAAAAGAGTTCAAGGTGGAACAAAAAGGAAGTTGAACTTATTTTATGCTTGTGGGAGGAAAAATTGCCACAGCTTCGTAGTGTAAACGTAATTCTCACGTTTTTAAGGATGGAATGAAATTCGTGTGAAAATACATAATTTGACAAATAAATGCAGGTAAGTTTATTTATTCATATAAAAGTTTTCAAAAAATTACAAAAAATTTTACAGAGAGGAAATCTATTGGTCCCTCTGGCGGCAGCACTTCGACATGGGAATTCTACCCTAAAATAAATAGTATCCTCGGAAGCTATAAAAGCTTCAATTTGGAAACATTGGTGGAGGAGAGCACAGGTTAGTAAAACAAAACAGAAATTTGAAAAGTTTATATTTATTTTTGTAAACTTATTTATTACATTTCACTAAGTTGTAGACTGTGCATCATCCCTTAACAGCTCTTCCATTATCCTGGATTCCCAAGGAAGAATTGCCGTTTGTAGACGAGGAACCTGCAAGGAAAAGAAAAAAACATACTTCAAATAATATTCAAAATGAATTTTTGGAGGAATTCCGGGCTTAAAATAGAAAAATTGTGGCGGAAATTGAAGCCATTAAAGAGGGTGCCACCCTTCAAATTGAAAAAGAAAGAAATACCATCCTCCAAAAATTCTTAGAAGCATTTAAGCAAAGCATATAACATATCCTTGAAAACGTGAGAATTTCGTTTAACACAACGAAGCATATATCTAGTCCAGGGAGATATATATATATATATATATATATATTATATTGTTATGTATGTATGTATATAAATTTTAAGTTTTTATTAATTATTTTGTTTTTCTTATGAATTATTTTCATGAATTAATATTGTTATATTGTGATATATTAATATGAAAAATGAATTGACTGTAAATGAAAAAATGAACTGATAAAATAAAACACATAAACTTACAATAGAAATAGAGCTATAGATTTTCTGATGTTCTCTGCATTAGGATCGTCGGTTCCAGAAATTAATAATGGTGCTTTCGAAATTTGTTTACATTTGCAACCATTTCGTGTTTATGCTATCATTCATTTCATTTACAAAATTGTGCAAGAAGCAAGAGCATTTTATTATTAATATAGCGTTTTTAATATCGTTGTCAATTCCGTTCCCCACAACCCTTTGAGATTTAGATAAGTGGTAATTGAAAATATTCTCGTGATCCTCAACGGCTTAGTTATATGGATAGGGCTTCATTAGAAACGGAGTAAAGCGAAACGCCGAGTCTCCAAGAACTACAATTGGGACAGTAGTGTCACAAAGTTTTTTCGCATTCTCTTTAAGCAGAGGGTTTTGCAAAATTCTTTTCAAGTCGGATTTTTCAAATATTTGGGAATTATTACAACGACCCGGTGGTCCAACATTAATGTACATAAACCTAAAAAAAAAATGTTTTAAGTATTTTCCAAAACATGTATGTTTTTAACTTACCTGTAGACTACGAGGGCTAGTAAAACCATTGAGTACCAACCTTTGTATTTGAAATAGTCAACAGCATCAGATGCGGAGGGCCTTACCTCAATATCTCCATCTGAAATAAATTGTATTTGCATGTTATGAGTAAAATATTTCAAATTCATAAACTTACCTACTTTTTTCTAATGGAATACATTGCCTATATATAGTATCACGTTTGTCAATGTTTCTTAGCTCATTATATAAAATTTTGAATGATTCCCGACTCATTCTGAATCTCTCCTTAAAGAAATTGTCACTATGCCGAGTTCCCAAAAATTACCGTGCCTTTCCTACAATACAACGTCAAGTGGGAATTTTATAAAATGATGTAATTGCTTACGTGTTTCCACAAACGTTTTGGCCTATTATTATTTATTACAAAACGCAATAAGGAATTCTGCATTTTTATCTCGGTTAATATTTTTTCCCATCTAAGTTGTCGTCTTTTCCGTATTTCTGCCAACTTCTTATTACTGGCAGCAATTTGCGTAATCAAGTATACAATCGCGTTCTTTTGTTTTTCCTCCATATCTTTAATATTTATTTTTTTTTCTTTTTTAGTTCACCAGTAAAAATATTGATTCACGAAACTTTACAATTTACCAAGAAGAATACAAATACAACAAATTTGACAGTTGATAATCTCATTTGCCTATATAAACGGGTAGATTATTGAACATGCTTATAACGAGATTAAGTCCATACGTAAACGTACTTTAAGTTGCCTCTGGAAATATATTAAAATAATAATACGCGCTATAGAAAGGGAACACATATTTTCAAATTTATAAGAAATCATCAAATAAAAATATATTTGCGCGGTATGGCATTATTGATTGAGCGTGGCTAGGCAAACAAATAGCAGAGATAAAGAGATGTTTAACTCCTCTCTCACTGGAAGTGAGAGAGCAATTGCTAAACGTCAAAACCTACTGAACTTTGACAGCTAATCGAGTTCAGTAGGTTTTGACGTTTATCAATTGGAAACGGGCGATGGCCAGATTGAAATCTTACCAAAAAAATATGTAAACGGAGGGATTTGTTGCATCGTTCAAGACCACTTATAAAAAATGTAAAACAATGAAAATTAAATAAATTTGGAAAATTTAAAGGTTTTTGATGAAACGTTTTGTAATTTGAAGCAACAAAGTATTGTTTTCAATAGAAAATGATTAAAAACATTTAATGATTGTGAGCTAACTAGCTTAAATCCTTTTATTGGGTATTGAAAGGTCAAAAGTCAGTTGTTCTAATATACTTCAAAAAGATTTAAATAGTTTCTCCATATAATAAATAACTACTATTTAGTAATAATTATTCGTACTAAATGTTGGGTGTTGGGTTGATAAATGCCCAAAAATTATTATTTTGTTCAATCTGGCCATAATGGAAAATGTTATAAAAAACGCTTATTTTGAGGCGCTCTCACACTGGAATAAGTTAAACATCCCTTTATTCCTGCAAATAGATTACAAACGCTAATGCAGAAACATCATCTCTCTTCGCTACGAGCGGCAAGCGTTTTGTTCTCGTTTTCATTCGAACAATGTTGCATTACTCAATACGCCCAACTAAGTTTTCAATTATAATTTTTCTTAATATAAAATATCAAAACTGAAAACAAACTATTAAAAATAGTTTATATATTTATAAATAATAGCATTCGATTTTGAGTTAGTTAAAGAAAATTTCAAATACATTGAAGACAGTTTTTATAATTACTACAGCATACCAAGGCTGGTAACCCTGCGTTATGAGAGAGCAATCAGCTGAGTCGTTTCTACTGGGGAAAACCCCAAATCGTTGGCAATTCTACGGCAGTGGTCGGCATGAGAGGATCTGTCACTGTATTGGTGAGCACGAAAGAAAAGTAGCCCAGTGAGAAATTGGAATTAAAATTAAGCATCTAATCTAAATAATTAATAGTATAATGAAAATTAACAAAATGTCTTTTAAGGATATATTCCCTATTATCTTTTAAAGACTTGGGACATAAAAGGCATTGGCACCAAAGGCATTTAGAATCATAAAATATTTCTGGCAGAGCATATTTGGTTTTACGCTATAGTCTTGTGTGATGTTAATTTGTTGATGGCTCGACAACGACTGAACCAGGGATAATGGGATGCCCAACTTATTCTAGTGTGAGAGCACCTCAAAATAAGCTTTTTTTATAACATTTTCCATTATGGCCAGATCGAATAAAATAAGAATATTTGGGCATTTTAAATTAAAACACCCAACATTCATTACGATTGCAAATTATTATATATTGAACTTGTAATATATGGCAAAACTAATTAAGTCCTTTTTTTTATGATTTTTTATGATTATGTATAGCGACAACTTTGCATTTTTTTTGCTGTTCATGGGATCAGAGTCCCTCATTTATGAACATTGATTCTTATGTAAAATTTAGCGAGGAATCGAATGGAAAAGTCAATTTTGAAAAAAAGTTGGTGGAAAAGCACAAAAAACCGAATTTTTTGGAAAATAATGTTTTTTTTTGGATTTTGAGCGTCAACTTTGAATTTTTTTTGCTGTTCATGGGATCAGAGTCCCATATGTTTGAAAACTGATTCTTATGTAAAATTTAACGAGGAATCGAATAAAAATGTCAATTTTGAAAAAAAAGTGGGGGAAGAGCACAAAAAGCGGGATTTTTGGAAAAAACATAGTTTTTTTGGATTTTGAAATTTTTTTTTGGATTTTGAAAATATTTTTATCAGAAAGCTGAGATTTTTTTACATAAAAATGGATAACTTCAAAATTTTTTTCACTCAATTTTGAAGTCGTTAAAAAAAAAAAAAAAAAGTCATTTTTTGTTTGATCTCAATTTGAAGTGCGCGCCAAAAAACAATGGAGCAACTTTGGCCACTAAAAAGTTTACAGATATTCTTATTTTAGTCTATATTATGATATTCTAAAGTTTCGTCAAAATCGGAGAACCACGGGTACAAAACCATGTCGCCAATTGATGGAATGGCCCATATGTATGTATCAGAGAACTTCAACTTTGCAATAAATTTTTATTTATACTTAAGTACTGAGACGTTACTCTGTCTGATTATGTCAGTTCGGTTCATGTATACGAAGCGAACCGTTTGTCTTCAAATCAGCAATAGAGAACAACTTTGAACCGCTAGCGATCAGCTTATACCTGATTTGTTTATGAATGTTCGCTTCAGCAGGAAATACCCGAAGTGATGAAATGACCCTAAACACTGATTTTCTCGTGCACTTCTGTACTATTTCAAATATATATGTTTGTATATACATATATGTACATACATATGTTATATGTATGTATGGAATTTCCATTGTTCACGCATCATGCGCACATTTTCAAAGTTGATTCATTTTTTGCCACACATGATTCAATTCAGTCCAACAGAAAACTGTTGTTGTTTGCTGTACTCATAGATTTACTTGCAGATTTACTTATAGTTTACCAGATCGTCGCACTAGATACGAAATGAATAGAAATTTTATGAAATAACTTCCCTGGTGTAGCTCTAGATGACATTTTCGAATAACATGAAATACGAAACAAAAGAAAAAAGTTTTTGAATTGGAATTGAACGTAAATATTCAAATTTTTTATACGTTTAATATAAATTTACTAAATTTAGTTTTTTCCGACAAAAAAAAAAAAAAAAAATTACCTATGCAAATTAATTCCCGTATCGCGGGAATTTGTAAAAAAATATATATATTTTCTTTCTGCCAACGCGCAGTGAAAATGAAACTCGTGGTATCGACTGGATTGCCGGAGACAAAATCTAACATTTATTTACCAGTTACTCTTATTTATACATTTGCTTATTATTTACTTAAAGAGTCAAATTACAATAATTTCATATTCAGCAGTTATTCTAATGAGAACGGAAAAAGTACATCAAATTCTATTTATGTTTATGAGGCCACCCAACTACAAAGTGTAAAGATTCAATATTGTTTACAGTTATAGTCAAGTGGCTGTGTGGAGGCTGTCATTAACTCTCCCCTTCCTAAGATGAATCGTCCCCGATTCACTATTATTTTGAGTTAATTTATATATTTGATCTAAAAGAGCATTATAAGTGATTTCTTGAAATTGCGCATTTTCGATTGGTTTGGGAATTGCGCGAGATTTTTTAAATTTTGATATTAAGTAAGATATGAAAATTATTCCCAAGATTAAAATTATATATATTATATTATATTTAATATTTCAAAATTATTAATGTGGTTATTTTTATAATAATTCCAAATTTTTACTTCAATGTTTTCATAAGATTGATTATTTATTACAGTATAATTTACAAATGTTATTAAATACGTTCCATTTAATGTTTGATTATCTACAATATTTTTTCCTGAAACTAATATCGCTCCTGATTTAATTTCTTCAATTTGTAAGTTTTTTTCTTTTAATTTTTTACATTTTCCTTGTTTTTTATTTAATATTTCTGACAAACATGTGATTTTCGTATTTAGTTTACAATAGGTTTTTGAAATTTCTGTTTTACAATTCTGAATATTAAAAAATTTATTATCACAGTATATTATGTTCTGGTCAATAATAAGCTTACCATCTAATTGAGCTATGGCTCTTACATCGTAGTACTTACATGTTAGTTCTATTTTAGATAAAGTATAATTATATCTCTTTTTTGTGCTATTTAAAATTTTGAAATGTCCATTAAGTCTGTAATGGTCATTGTACCATGTTGGTAAAAGGTTATATTTTTTAATTCATCAAAATGTAAAATTGTTGGATTTAAAATTCCTATTTTCCCAAATGTTATTGTATTTATTAGATTTTGTAGTTCATGTATAATGTATTGATTTCTTCTTCTTTTGATTTTTCTGGCTGTGTTATCATTTTTTATATTATTTACTGTATCAGTTAATTCTGTTATTACTTTAAAAATTTCTGTAGTAAATTGTTTGTTGTTATTTATAGTTAGATCATTTAATCTATCATTTATCTTTATGAAATCGTCATGATCTGGAGTTCCTGCTATCCATTTCCAAAGTGTACCTAATTCATTTATTCCTCTTTTTTGTTTAACATGGTTTTGTTTTAACTGTCCTAATAAAGTTTCAATTAATAATATTTCTGATTCTGTTTCTTGAGTGATAATTTCTAAATTATCATTATTATCAATTCCATATTTCATATTGTTATAAAAACTTCTTTTTTCTTCGGTTATTATATTTTCAAAGATTGTTAAATTAGTGATGTGAAATATATCTCCATATTCTTCATAAATGGAAACGTCTCCATTTTCGATAAGTACGTAGTCCTGTCGGGTATAATCTATGATATCAGCTATTGTCAAGCCAATTAGTAATGCGAAAATTGAAAGAATCATTTTGAAAACCTATAATTAATTATGATTTTATGTTATCTTTATGTATAATTCTATTTCTATTGTTTATTATTATGTTATTCCCCAAGTTTTCTTTAACTTGTTGTTTCTTATACCTAGGTTGTAATTTATTTCTCTCTCCTATTATTTTTTCATAAATTATTTCTCCAGGGTGAAGTGGGAAGCTTGTATTATTGCCTGAATACATTTGAGCATTTTTTTCTTTTACATGTCGCTAATTTAATTCTTCGAAACTATTCTCATCGGTAATATTGAGATTATTTATTTTTAAGATATTAATACCTCCTTTTTTTGGAGTATATTTTTTTTATTTTATTGTCGGCATTATCTTCGACTGGCGTCCTAGGATTTTCTTTTCCCAAGTAGTTTAAATTTCGTATTTTCATATTTTTATTTGGTTTTTCACGATTCTTTTTTTGTTTTATTTTGCCGGTAAAATCTTCGGCTGGCGGTGTAGAACTTCTTTGTTCCACAATAAATTTTTTATTTAATTTGCCGGTATTATCATCGGCTGGCGTTGTAGAACTTCTTTGTTCCACAATAACTTTTTTATTTAGTTTGCCGGTATTATCATCGGCTGGCGTTGTAGAACTTTTTTGTTCCACAATAAATTTTTTATTTAGTTTGCCGGTATTATCATCGGCTGGCGTTGTAGAACTTTTTTGTTCCACAATAAATTTTTTAATATAATATTGCCGGTAGTTGCTTCGGCTGGTTTTACGGAATCTTTATGTTCCTTAATTTTTTTATTTATACCGATATTTACCTCGGTTAAATGTGCAGAATCTTTTTGTTCCTCGATTTCTAAGTTTTCTCCTTTTTTATTTTCAAAATAAATGTTCATACTGTTTGCTTCATTTTTGTTATTATTTTTTTCCATATAATTTATTTTCCTATTGGGCACGTCGATAAGTGCACCAATTTTTTTAAGGAAATTATATCCTAAAAGGAGATCCGATTCTAAACCTTCTATTTCGTAGAAAATTTCTTCGACCCCAAATATGGTTATTATATGGTAATGCTTTATTATGGAATAGCCGTTCACGGTTTTTATCCGTTTATAAATGGCTAGTTCATTTTTGTTATTATAAACCTCAGGCTTAATGTAGCAAGAGGTTGCTCCTGTATCGACTAGAGCTTTTAAACTTTTCTTTATTTTTGAGTCGTAGAGCTTTAGATAGGGGAGTTCATCCCCTCTTTGCCTAAAATATGACTTTCATTCATGTTGTTTATCCTCTGGGTTTTCTCCTGTGGGCGAAAGCTATAATTGCTTTCCCTTGGTCGTTTTATTCCTTGGATGTTTTTATTTGGAATATACCTATTTGGTTGGTCCATACCGGCTTGATGGCTTGTACTGGCCAATGGTTTTCCAAAATTTTGGTATTTATGGCTATTGTTTAGTTGGGGCTTTGGGTAATTTTCCCTTCGGTATGATCTATACATAGATGGATCTATATCCATTGGTTCTGGTTTTGGCATGTTGCTCCTCTGATGAAATCGTAAATTATTACTTGGATAAAACTGTTTAACTCTTGTCCTTTCATTTGCAAAATTTTGTGCAAATCGAGCTCTCTGATTATTGGACTCTAAAATCTTCCGGACAGAGGGAAAATATAATATCTCTCAATGGAGCGTTAAGCCCAGTTATAAATATTCTAAGAGCCTGGTCTCTATTCTTTTTATTCAATTCTTTTGTTATTGGTGCGGCCCCTCCATAAGTCATAATGGTTTTATTAATCATCAACGTTAGTTTTTTGTTAACTAAATTATAATATTCAATGACCGTCATTGAGCCTTGTCGTAGAACACTCATTTCTTGCTCTATGATATGTATTGGACGTTTGTCCGAATACGCAAAATCGAGACGCGCAATTATCGCGTCAAAATTTAACACAGTACCATGGTTGGTTAATGTGTCATTTGCTTCTAGTGTAATTTTGTTACGCAAAATCGTAAGGGCTGCGAAGTACTTTCGGCTACCTCTTACATATAGGCTCATAACGTTATGTGCGGCTTCGCGCCAGCTAACATAAGCGTTTATCCTTCCTGAAAATTCTGGTAAGGATTTTATAACATCTAGTGACTCATGACACTGAATGTTGTCTGAAAATCTGTTACTCTGTGTGTTTCAATTTCAACTTGATTTTTTAATCTGTCAATTTCTTGCCTTATTGTAATATTGCTTTCCGCAATTAGGCGCGTAATTAAATCTACCGTTAATCCTGCCTCATTAATCATGATTAATTATTATTATTTTTTAGTTTAGAGAAAGAACTTTCTTATTATTTTATACTTGTATAATCTCTTCTAGAAGGAGATGCTCTTCTATTCTGGAGGGTCCTTTTATGTAGGATTCGCAGAATTGAGCTAAGTTATGGGGGTCTTTTTATTTTGTTATGTGGCTGGTCGAGCCTTAATTTATATTTGTATTTTATCGCAGTTAATCGCAGAGTTTTTTTATTTATTTTAAGCTGGAGGGTCCCCCCGAAGGTGGTGAATCGCAGCTTTAATTTATTTTATTATTGGTTGCACAAACTAGAAATTATGTTTTATTTTTTTCTGGGGCACTTTTTCTCTTCGTGATCCCCACCGCAATTTTTACAATAGTATAATCTAATATACTTAGGTTTAATTTGGGTGTTCCCCATAAATATATATATATATATATAATTTTAACATAATAATTTTAATTTCAACTTACAAATATGTATATTCCGTCGCTGTCTCGTTCGAAATTTTCGCTGATGATGCTGATAATAGTTGCGTTAGATACAGTAGGCTGGTCAATTCCATGAAAAATCGCACTAGGCTCGTTGTTGGAGCTAAGGGGTCATATGTATATTTGACGATGAGTGGTCTCCCTCCAAAATCCCTTTATTTTCTTGCTGTTCTCTGCTTCTGTTGCTTTTGTTGCCGCTATTTATTGTTCTTGTTGTTTTATAATTATTTCTGCTACTGTTGTTGCCTCCGTTACTTAGGTTTTTTTGCACTTTAAAGTCACTTCTGTCATGTACGATATTCCTGCTGCGTCTTCGATAGAGTCGTATTTTTCTTATACAACTTTATCTTTATACTTCTTCGTAATGTTCAGTTCTTTGATTTTTTCAAAAATATTTACTTTTCTGAAAAAGTTCTTTTAAGCTTAACTTCTACTTTGCGCCTTCGCTATATCATAATTCGCTGAATTTCCGATTAGTGTTAAGTTGTTGAATTGCTTGCTGCTGCATTGGAGTATTCGTGTTTGGCTTCCAATGCCGATATTTTAAAAAATTATTAAATTAACTTTTTGTAGTTTGAAATCACAGCATTTGATTCTGCTTTTACTTTAACTCTATTTTGCTTTTTCTTTTACTTTTTTATTTGTTAAGTTATCACTTTAATGGCGTTGGTCCGTTTCAGCTTGTTTTAAACAACGTTTTTTTAAGATGGCAATTTTTTGTTTGTTTTAAAATTTAGTTTAAAATTACAGAGTTCCTTCTTCTTAATGTTCTTCCTCTTCTTCTACAAATAGGTCGAGCTAAACTATTTTTCTCTTTTTACTTTTCTTTAGGCACTTTTTGATTTCGTGCCCCACGTTGGGCGCCAATTAATTCCCGTATCGCGTGAATTTGTAAAAAAAATATATATTTTTTCTTTCTGCCAACGCACAGTGAAAATGAAACTCGTGGTATCGACTGGATTGCCGGAGACAAAATCTAACATTTATTTACCAGTTACTCTTATTTATACATTTGCTTATTACTTACTTAAAGTTATCGAAAGAGTCAAATTACAATAATTTCATATTCAGCAGTTATTCTAATGAGAACGGAAAAAGTATATCAAATTCTATTTATGTTTATGAGGCCACCCAACTACAAAGTGTAAAGACTCAATATTGTTTACAGTTATAGTCAAGTGGCTGTGTGGAGGCTGTCATTAACTTGCATATGTATAATCAAAGCAATATGAGAAATGTCTGGCTTCTAGTTGTGGTGTCATAAAGAGCTCAACTTCTTCTTAGCTCTTTATGTCAACACTACAGTTAAAAATAAAAACACTGAGCTTCTTTGCTTAGCTCTAATCTTCAACTGTGTTTTTCTTTATTTCAATTTGTTTCTCATATTCTAATTTGAAGTGTGCACAGGGCTTATACATGTGTTTATATTTACTTACATACATACAAACACAAATAGAATATTGTGTAAAGTGGACGCGTTTTTTTTGTGGTCCAGTGTTTTGCATAGTTTTCCAAGTGTTTTGAGGCAGCTTTGGCTAAATTTGTTTCAAGTGTAATCAATCAGGTGACGGACGCAAGTGGACAATTAAAATCGAAAGATTTTTTCCACGGCAAAATTTGTTTTTTAATAAAATTGTTTCCCCTGAGAACAGCAATCCAGGCACAACGTGGTTATAAAAAAAAGAAGAAAAAATTTTGTTTTGCCGTCGTGGTTGGAGACATCAGCTGTTTTCCCCTTTCTTTTTCTTCTCTCTCCTTTTGTTTTGTTTTTTGCATTCCCTTTCGGTTTTGGCGTTGCCAACCATCGGAAATTTAAATCAGACTTAGGAGGAAGAGACTGAACGGACTAGTTTCCAGGTGTTCCCAACTATTTTCGAGTGAGGTATGCCCTCTGAGAATAGTTCTGGGTGTACACCAGAAAATCCTTTTCCGAGGATTTCAAAAATTTTAAGAACGCCGCCAAATGGCAAAAAAGAGGAGTCCACCGTTGCTGGACTAATAAAAAATAGTGAATCTGCCGACAATGAGAACAAGAGTGAACAAGGCAAATCCGATAGAGCGTAAAGTAGAGAATCTACTAATATTTTTTGCAAATTGGGCAGAAAAATAAAGGAGCTCGAGAATATGATGTCCGGACAGAGACACATAAACCAAGCCATGCGAGAGCTTGTAAGCAGCATAACATACTTGTATGGTAAAACGAAAAATCTCGAAATTCATTCGAAAATAGTGATGGTAGGGAAAGCGTCACAAGTATCGCCCCAAAATACCCCAAAAAGAGCACGGAGATATCAGGCTTTCTACCACCTACGAAGAAGCCAAAAAACATGACTCAAAAAGTTCAAGGAACCTTTAGTGAAGTCATCAAAACAAATATTAGAGACACCGCAGCAGATAAGCCAGCGCCCGAGAAATGGGTAGAAGTGGGAAAAAAAGAAGAGGCCCATGGAGAAGAGAATTAGGTCGAAACCAGACGCTATAATTCTAACAAAAAAGGACGGAGCTTCGTATGCAGACATCCTCCGTAAAATTAAAGATGACAGTGGCCTCGAGGAACTGGGTTCGAACATGACCTACATTAAGAAAACTCTCAAAGGAGACCTGCTCATAGAGCTAAAAAGCCAAGGAGGCAAAAAAGCTGAAACTTTTCAGAGCGCCCTAGAGGGAGTGGTTGGCGAAATGGCAGTAGTACAACCAAAAACAAACAACGTCACTATAATGTGCAAAGATCTGGATGAGATAACTACTCCAGAAGAAATTTGTTTCGCATTACAAAAAGAGTGCGGAATACAAAACATAGCGGCAGCAAATGTTAAAAATATGAGGAAAACAAGAAGCGGCACTCAAATAGCCCTTATATCCCTGCGTGCCCAAGATGCCAAGACTGCCCTTAAAGTTGGCAAAGTAAAGATTGGGTGGTCGATCTGTCGCCTCCGGGAGTACTCCCCTGTTTCCCGTTGTTACAGATGCTTCCATCCAGGCCAAATGGCGCGTAAATGTTGCAGTCTGATCGACAGGTCCTCTCTTTGCACACGCTGTGGAAGCGCGGGACATGTTGCAAAAGCATGCACTAACACACCGAGTTGCATGCTTTGCAAAGGAGAACATTCGGTTCTAAGTACGACCTGTCCCAAATATGTCGAGTTGCTAAAGACAATGGAGAAATGAGAATATTGCAGCTGAACCTAAACAACTGCGCTGCAGCACAAGCACTGCTGCAACAAACCGTAATAGAAAGCAACATTGATGTCGCCTTACTGAGTGAGCAATATTCCCAACGTTCAGAAAGCACCTGGATTACAGACAGAAGTGGCAAAGCAGCAATATGGTCCTGCAATGGACAAACATTCACATCTTGCTGCAGAGAAGCAAAAAATGGCTTTACATGGGCGCAAATTGGGGGAATTTATTACGTAAGCTGCTATGCTCGTCCCAGTGCGTCCTTTAGAGAATTTGAAGACTTCCTACTGGAATTGTCATTAGAAAGCAGAGGAAAATCACCGATAATAATGGCAGGCGATTTTAACGCATGGTCTACTGCCTGGGGAAGCAGAGGTTCAAACCACCGTGGGCGCCTAGTTTTAGAATTCCTGAGCCAAACCAACCTCACAATAATGAACAGTGGCACAAAAAATACTTACCAAAAAGGAAATAAGGGCTCTGTAATAGACCTGATGTTTGCAAATGACGCACTAAGCAGACACATTAAGTGGAAGGTGTCAGACATGTTCACAAATAGTGACCATATGGCAATCTTCGCAGAAGTTTTATTCACGCGAGACCAGGAACCCCCACGCAGTAACACTAAGCTGGAAGGAAACAGATTTTGACACTGTCGTTTTTGAGACAGTCTGGAGTGCAGCAATAGCACCAGGCGAAGACGCCACCCACTTAGTATCCGCTGTGCAAAAGGAACTAGTTGCAGCATGCGACGCAACTATGCGCAGGACGAGATACAATAACAATCGAAAGCCGGTATACTGGTGGAATGAAGAAATTGCCACGCTGAGAAAGTTATGTCACTCAGCCCGACGTCCCCTACAACGGAATCAAAGTGGCGAAAACGAAAACCGTCTCAAAGAAGCTTTTAAAAACCATAAGAAGCTTCTAAAGTCAGCTATAATCCGTAGCAAGAGAAACTGTTTTGAAAAGATCTGTAAAGAAGCGAATATAGATCCCTGGGAGACTGCTTATAAAATCTGTCTGTCCAATTCAAAAACAAGCGGCAGCAACCCCAATGCGCCCCGTTCATGAAGAAAGTCGTCGAGGCATTATTTCCGACGCACGAACCGATTACTAACGCTGAACAACGAAACGAAACTGCTGAATCACCCCCACTGGTCACAGAAGAAGAACTATTGGCCATAGCCAAAAAAATCAAAAACAACAAAGCGCCTGGTATCGACGGAATACCAAACAGAGCTCTAAAGGTAGCCATAATTTCGAAGCCCACTCTTTTTGCAAAAATGTACAATGCATGCATAAAAGAAGGGATTTTTCCCTATCCCTGGAAAGTCCGCGTCTGGTCTTAATCCCAAAACCCAAAAAACCACCAGATGAACCTTCTTCGTATCGACCTCTGTGTATGCTCGACACAATGGGCAAAGTGTACGAAAGCATAATAAGAAACCGCTTGGAGATTGCAATCCAGGAAGCCGGCGGACTATCAGAAAGACAATACGGCTTCAGAAAACAGAGGTCTACTATCGATGCACTGAAAGAAGTTGTCGACACTGCGAAAAGAGCAGTAAGTGGCAAAAGGTGGAAAGGTGGTACAAAAAAATATTGTGCGCTGATCACCCTGGATGTGAAAAATGCATTCAACTCTGCCAAGTGGGAAAATATATTCGTAGCCCTATATGGAATACGCGCCCCTCAGTACCTCATAAAAATCGTTAGGAGTTATTTTAAAAATAGAAAGCTGATCTACGACACCACCGAAGGCACAAAGAGCTACCCTATTACAAGCGGAGTACCACAAGGATCTGTTTTAGGGCCTCTCTTATGGAATCTAGTTTATGATGGGGTACTAGGAAATCCACAGCCTAAAAACGTTAAGCTAATCGCATACGCAGACGACCTTATAATGGTAGCAGTAGGTAAACAACTCGATGACCTGCGAAATAAATGTAATGAATGTATAAATGGTCTACGCCAATGGTTTTCTTCCAAGAGTTTGGAATTAGCTGAGCACAAAACAGAGGTATTGCTTATAAGCACTAGGAAAATTGAGGAAAAAATAACTCTCACTATAGGAGAGTGCGTAATTACTTCACAACCACATTTGAAGTATTTAGGGGTAACATTGGACTCCAAACTGAAATTCAAGCAGCACTTGGCAAACATAGCAAATAAAGCAAATAAAATTTATAACACCTTATCAAGAATGATGGCAAATAGAGGCTGTGTGCGCTCCAGCCGCCGACTTCTAATCACAAAATCTATGAGCTCAGTTATGCTATATGCAGCTCCAGTATGGATACAGGCACTAAACATAAAAGCGTATGCCAAACCAATAAATGCGGTGCATAGACTTTCAGCATTAAGAGTAATAAGTGCATTCCGAACTATTTCCAGCGAAGCATCTGAAGTACTAGCTGGTATGCCGCCCATAGACATCCAGGGTGACGAGCTCACGAGATTATATGAGCTTTCAACGCCAATCACAGAAATCCAAAAGAGAGAAGTGAGCAAAAAGAGCGTAACTATATGGCAGCAACGGTGGGAAACCTCAACTAAAGGACGGTGGACCCACAGACTTATACCCGACATCCATACGTGAATATGTAGACAACATGGGGACCTGGATTTCCACCTGACCCAAATATTAAGCGGGCATGGGTGCTTCAGAGGCTATCTACATAAATTTCAAAACGACTTCAGTCCGTATTGTTCGATGTGTACGGAGTCAATAGAAGACTCTGAGCACGTGTTCTTCCATTGTCCTCGGTTTCTAACCATAAGGAGAAAGCTAGAAACAGCACTAGGTTGTAGTTTAACGGTGGAAAGTTTAACTGCACTTATGTGTCAGTGGAAAGCTGTTCACGAAGCGGCTACTTCCATCATGACAATACTAAGACAGATACAGCAGAATAGGCGTCAGTCCGTCTGTGCTACAGAGGAGACGTAAAATGTCTTGTCACTCCCATGAAGTAATACCTTATCTGGTGGTTCCGTGGGAGAGTCCTGAGTTGGGAGTAGGTTAGGTTTAGCGGATTAAAGTCCCGCACTCCGGCTTTCGATGCTTTCTCCTACTATAAAAAAAAAAAAACATACACATATCTGCACGCATGTCAGAAGAATTTGTTTTATCAGCAGAAAATGTGTAGGCAAACTTCTCATATTTCAAGAAAGAGTTCAGGTTTCGAAATCTTTCTCGAAGTGGATAATGTTTTATTATTTACTAGCTGACCCCGCAGCTGTTTTCCTGCGTGAAGTGAAGTGTTTTGAAATGAAAAGAAAGTTAAATTTATATTATGTTGAAAATCATTTATTTGAGATTTTTCTAAATTTTTTTTTTTTTAATGTAGCGCAGCTTGATAAACAAAATTTTGTTGGTTTCTTTTCTGGTGCGTAAATGTACAGAGAAGATGGGTTTCGAACTCGTGACCACGCCACGTATATCTGGCCGTGGAAAAACGCATTTCCAGAATTATGCTACACTCTTCTAGCGACTATCCTTGTGTCCTTTTGATTATCATTTCAAATGCAATTTCACTGGAAACTGAATAGATTTGAACTGAAATGACAAATCGTTGGAACACAAAAGAATTCGTAGAATCAAGCATTCTGCCCCCTTGTATTCGATAGCTCGGGTTCCATTGCACAGTTTCGGCGCATGAAGATTGCGAAACATAATAATAACAGATCCAACTTTGAGACACAAATGATGCTGCGGCATACCAAGCCTCTCCAAAGAATTTAGAAATTCCACTGGATAATTCACGACTTCGTCTCTTGTCAAGACGATCGTAATTTTCCCATTTCCAATTCTTAGTGAATACGATGTAAAACATCTTCGGCAATGTAATTTTTTTCGTATCCCGTAATTGACGCGAATTGTCCACCGTTTGTTTCCAGTGATTATCATGTTCCAGCAATTGCAATCGTTGGCATACTTCTCAAAAAGTTATACAGACTGTACCATTCACAATACTCAATGACTTAAATGAAGTTGAACCGAAAGATGCACAACAGTCGGAAAACTTCCATGAATTGCAAAAGTTAATATTCTACAAATCGACCCATTCACGTATCGACCCATTTGATACTTGCTGATCTCATCTCGTTCAAGGCCAGTAATCGCCATGTTGCTTTCTTTGGTGACGTATTTGCAAACGTATTTGATTGATTTCACCAACTGCAACATTCAACATTGACATGAGTTTTGAATGTGAATTAAACAACCATTTTCGCCATCTCTAACTTGAATAATAAATGTTCTATTATTTTCGGCTGGTGAGCTACGACGATAGAGTGGATATCCATCATTTTCAGTTTGCGTTTCCGAAGGAAAAGCACGTGTATGGTGTTTCGTGCATTTATTGTCAGACAAACAAAACGAAGTGGGATTGTGGTGTCCGCAAGGTCCATGAACCATATTGGTTTTCATTACTTCGTATAATCATAAATTTTATCTGGTGTAACCATCATCCACCATCCACCATCCAAAGAAAAATGTGTGCGTGCGGCAAATCTCTTCTTTGCAACTCAACAGATGTCACAGCACGATTTTTAAACAACAGCATAGAAGCATAGAAGTTGTTTAAAAATCGTGCTGTGACATCGTGACTATCGCTTGCTGATTGACTGCGATCCATAGTTCCACACGTATGTCATCGCATCCTGGGAGTACTCGTTCATGTACCTTGGCGTACCGTACGTTGATGGCAAAAAGAACGCTGACCGATATTAGCGAGACCTCTTATTGGCTTCGTAACAAATTTCAATCTGTATCTAATTGATCACTTCGTCTTTAACACACCTAAAGTTTTCACTGAATAATCTTATGTATATATAAAAATGAATCGCGAAATGTGTTGGTAAGCGCATAACTCAAAAACGCCTGGACCAATTTTGCTAATTCTTTTTTTAAAATATTCGTTGAGGCTCAAGGATGGTTTTTACAGCAAGAAAAATTCGAATAATAGCCGGAAAACTCCTAAAAACAGTCCATTTCCTTTTCCCATACAAACGAATGAATATTTGTTTATTAGTAACGCTAAGGGAACGACTGAACCAATCTTGATGAAATTTTCAGAGAATGTTCCCTGTGGATCGAGGAAGGTTTGGAAATAAAAAAACCTCTACGCTTCTCATGAGGAAAAGTCGGAAAATTGGACAATTCCAAAAAGTTAATTTTTTCCATACAATTTTTTTTTTTTAATTTTTTTGTTTTGTTTTTCAATTATTCAAATCGTTCAAATTTGTCGTTTGCTTCAAAAATTTTTGAAAGCTATTCAGTGAAAATGTTATGTGTGTTGCACACAAAGTGATCAATTGCAGATTGAAATTTGTTACGATGCCACGAAGAGGTCGCGCTAATATGTATTAACATACATTAGCAGCCAAGGCACATGACCGAGTACTCCCAGGATACGATGACATACGTGCGGTATTATTAATCGCGGTCTATCAGAAAGCGATCGTCACGATGTCACAACAAGACTTTTCAAGCAACAGCTTCGATGGACTGATGGATGGTCCGACTATAAATGCACTCAACAGTATCCACGTGCTTTTCTTTCGGAAACACAAACTAGAAATAATGGATATCCACTCTATCGGCGTCGCTCACCAGACTACAAATGCAGAGCATTCAGCATTCAATTTAGAATAGTGAATATCGAAGTTGACAACACATGGATCGTACTATGTATATTCAACATTATAGTCTAATTCACCAACCAGTAGATTGACATCCAGGTGTGTTCTCAACTGAATTAGGATGAGTTTACACAATCCACCCTAAAAACAACGATTGTTTCTATCTTCGGTTTCTATTGATTAAAGTAAGGTACGGTGTGTACAAGTTTTGGAGAAGTAAGGCAGCAATTACAATTGCTGGAACATGTTAATCACTGGAATGAAAATGAAGTTCGCACACTTTTCGCGAATCATAATCATTTCGACATATCAGCCTTCAAATCCGCGTCAATTATGGGATACGAACAAAAATGACATTGCCGAAGACATTTTACATCGTCTTCACAAAAAATTGGAATTGGGTCAGTCCCGGTTGATACTTCCGGTGTTTCGATATCAATTCCATCCGCCGTTTATTAATGCACGTAAGATGAACTCATCACGAATGTTCGCCAAATTATCGTGGCCAAATTAACGTAACTACGATTCCTTAAGTGCACGCGCAATGTTAGCTACCAAAAACGCCAATGTTGTTGACTTAAACTGGAAGATTCAAAGTTAAATTCCAGGAGACTTGCACTCATACAAATCGATCGATCGTCTTAACAATAAAGACGATGCCGTGAATTATGCAGAGGAATTTCTAAATTCTTTGGAGAGGCGTCACAAAGTTAGATTTTTCGTTATAATATTTCGCAATCTTCATACGCTGAACCCTGTGTAATGGAATGGTAATGCTTGATTCTACGAACTCCTTTGAGTTTTAACGATTTGCCAATTCAGTTCAAACGTATTCCGTTTCCAGTGAAAATTGCATTTCAGATGACAATCAACAGGACACAAGAATAGTCGCAAAGTGTGTAGCATAAATTTGGAAATGCTACGTTTTTTACACGGCCAGATGTAAGTGGCAAGCTCACGAGTTGGAAAACCATATTTTCTGTACATCGAAAAAAAAATGAAATGATAAATTTAACTTTCTTTTCATTTCAAAACACATAATTTCATGCAGGACAACGGCTGCGGGGTCAGCTAATTTTCAATAATTTTTCTTTAAAAAAAACCGGAATGAAAAAACAAGCGTCCGTAATTGAACGATTCAAATAATTTACAAATCAAAATATTGAAAAAAAAGAAGAAAAAATTGTATTGAAAAAAGTTACCTTTTGGAAATTTCCAATTTTTCGACTTTTTCTTATGATAAGTATAAGGTTTGTTTATTTCTTAACCTTTCCAGATCCACATCGAACAACTTCTGAAAATGTCATGAAGATTGGTTCAGCCGTTCTCGAGCCTTAGCGTTACTAACAAATAAACATTCATTTTACTTATACACACATATAATATGTACAAAATAAAACGTTTGTATGGGAATAAGAAAAGGGCTGTTTTTAGGGGTTTTCCGGCAACTTTCGTAATTTTTTCTTACATAAGAACCTTCTCCTAATAATAACAAATGCAACAAAAAAGAAATTAGTGAAATCGGTCCAGCCGCGTGATGCCGTGACAACGGAAAACGGTTTTCATTTTTGTATATCGTCACCTGAAATGCAAAATAACGTATCATCAAAAAATTCGTAATTGAGTATCTTATTGATTACGCTTCACTACTTCAAATTACATACATAATATTATATATGTTCAACATTTTCAGGTTCTGCAGTCAGATATAAACCAGTTTAACCAATATTTTGTTTCCCTCATGTTCCATTTTATTTCGTGTTTCATTCATGACGCCGTAAATTTCCGAAAATGTTGTAACGTTATTTTGCATTTCAGGTGACGATATATAGATTGGGTGTATGTATGTCAATATGTGACTCCTCCACCCCTAGATTCAATGGTCTCCATTGAATATCTAATATTGAATGCTGCCAAGTTTTCTTATTATTACTACTGATTATGAAACTTACTTATGATTATAAAAGTATAGTTATAATTTTGAGCTTGACATTGCACCAATTATTTTTCTTGTGTTTCCCTCATTTGAAAGAGCGTGAATTTGTACCTCTACATTTAAATTCGTATTTTTATTTCGCTTACATATTATACATTTTACCAATATTCCTATTGCTATTAATAATATTATTAGTATGCTTATGCCATAGGTAACATTTTTGTGTATTTTTAATTCTTCCAATTTGTTAATATTTTTTTTTTTTTTTTTGATTTATTTTTCTCTCTGAGAAATGTATTACTTTTTCAAACTGATAATATATCAGATTCTTTTTTATATCTTTCTTCTACAATAACTTTTTGATTTTGGAATGATTTATTTTTTATCTCAACTTTACAATTATAAAAATTTACTAATGCATTTCCTTCGAGTACAATTTCTCTATTGTCACAATCTTGTTTCATTTTTATTTTATATGCATTTTTAATCAGGATAGTATCGTCGATTGATCATCTTCGATATCTTCGATCATTGTGTCATTTTTATATTCGTATTTACATTGGTTAAACGGCAAACATTAATTTCTTTTAAGTTTTTGAAATGTGTTCCTTTTGTATATTTATATATTTTGTTTCCTATTGTAATTGCATATCTCTGTTCCCCTATCATTTCAAAATGTTGCCTATTCAGTAATGGCGTTATTAGTACTAGATCTGCTTTAACGTGTGTAATTGGTATTTTTATAGCTAAAAGTAATATGTCGTCTTTATATCAAAGGAGTCCTATCTCTAAGTGTTTAAATTTAAAAATGTCAATATTGAATCTTTCAATTTATTCTGTTGATAATATACTAGGATGTAATATATTTTGCTTTGCTGAAGCTACGTTTTCCTAAATTTGTTCAATTTTACATTCTAAGTGTTTAAGTTTAAACATCTGATCGGTATAAAGCATGTGTTTTATAATTTTTTCGTTTGATTTATTTGTAGATTGTCCATTGATTGCCGTTATTATCGTTAAAAGTATCGTAATTTTCGCCTTATTATTTTCCTTGCCTGCACTAAAAACTTTACTTTTTCGAAGCACTAAATGTAAATTATTTTTGTGTAATGGCAACACTAAAACAAAATATCAGTTTATGAAGCAAATACGCGTCGAATTTGCCTCATAGTTTTATACGAAACGCGTAAACTTTTTTTTCATACAAATTTTGACAACTCATTTATAAGGCACAGAATTTTACGAGTTTAAGAGTTTTATGAGGCATTTATAAGTTTGATGGAATACCCTTATTATATTTTCTTTTTGCTTTTGTAATTTTTCCGCGAGTTTGTTTAGTTCTTGTTCGGAAAGTAAATTATTGCTTTAAATACTTTCTCTTTCAAATTGTCGTTGTTATTTGCATCAGCAAAAGTTTTAAGTGTTCATTCAAAGATAAGTGTAATTTTTTAACATCTGCATTTCCTGTTTTATTATAAGTGGTCGTTAGTCGTTATTATCTTTTAAGAATTGTTTTATTGGTACTGTATCTAATTCATTGTCTGTTACTAAAGTTTCCGGTTTGCCTAAATATTGAATTCTTTCCTTTATGGCATTTACAATTGATATTCAAGTACTGTCCTTTAATGATTTGGGTGTTGCATATTTTGTTAGTTTGTCGATGCTTGTAAGGTACATTATGCCTCTTTGTGGGTACCAAATATTAAAATGAACAATTTCATTATGTTTTTTAGGAGTTTCCGTAATATTTAAACTATGTTTGATAGGGTTTCTGTCGAATTTCACCTTATTGCATATTTCACAATTATTTATGTATTTATGTATTTGCAGACATATTTACATACGTATTTTCTCAATTAACAGGAGATTCTGGATATCCTTTGGAACCAAGGTGTTTGACACTATTTAGAAACCCCGAACTTGGCTCGTACCAAGCACGCTTATTGCTGAACGAACCATTGGTATACTGAAAGACCGGTGGAAAATTCTCAGTAATGATACAAGAAGTCGGTATAGTAATACAATTTAAAAATTCGACATATTGCAGATATTTTGGGAATGAAAACAGTGATACAGAAATAGAAACGTAAAATGAGACTCAATTAACTAAAATTGGTCATCAAATTAGAGATCATATTATGTTGTTTTTAAATAATAATTGAACTAAATGTTCCAACAGCAGTTGAATTCATATTTTGCTTTAATAAATATATTTTCAATGAAAACAGGAACTTGGAATTAACATTTCGTATATATTGGTGTTTATTTCTGAACTTTTCTCTTTAAAATATCAAGCTCATAAGTTTTAATCTGCAACTCCACAGCTTTTTTTGCATATCTGCTTTATATTTTTCTTCTTTTATTTGCAGCGATCTCTCTTTTAAAATAATTAGTTTCTCAGTATTTTTATTGATTTGGGCTTGCGTTGCTTCATATGCGCGTAAATTGGATTTCAAAAAAGAAAGTTTTTCGCTTTCGACAGTAGGCTTCTTCTTCTTCATGGCTATTAATAATCATCTCTACCAACTCATTTAAACCTTCTTCTGGCACTACATTTCCAAAAGATTTAACTATTGTCAACCCTTCTACTGCAACATCTATCCCCGTAGCTTGGAGGAGTTGCTCTTCTGCTGCTTATACCTATTTTTGTATTTTATAATTATTTTAATCATCTTCATTTTATTTATTTAATTAATATTTTTTATTGATATTAGTTTTCTCCAAGATTTGCATTTTTCATCGGTGGCCCGGCAGCGTTAAGTTTTAGCGTCAATTTAAGGATTAATAAAAGGAAAATAACTCACATTTTGCCTACAATTATTTTTAACTGATATATTATTATTTTTTATTTGTGCTATAACGTTTCTCAAATAGCTAACAAGTGAAATTTCAAATTTCGAAAGTGCATATTCGATAGCGAGTACAACGATCCGAAAACAAAAACAATACATGAGTTTGGCTCGTTATCGAGTGCCGCGATTCGGGCCCATTTTGTTCGTGTTACATCAGATCAGTTGACGCTGGCGGGTACTCGAATTGATCAACAATGTTGTCTATCCTGAACTGAATTGATTTGATTATGTTTTTGGCACGACTGTTTGTTCTGATTTTATACTCGTTGCAGCTCTCTCATATGTATATATAGAATACTGAGTAACATTCAGACTTAAAAATCTTTTGCGGTTCAAATACAGAGGGTTATCTCTTCATGGCACCAATATCTTTACGTGAGTTCCATCAACTGCCATTGCCACACCAGGAATTTTTGATTTGCCAAAAAATATGTTTTTGCTTCTAATTCCTCGCTCACGGTCATGACAATGGAGATCCATCTTGAACATAGCCTGTACTCAAGAATGTTGAGTACATCATAAAATACAACACAAAATGTTGATTGGGCCATATTTATAGTAAAGTAGATTGTTGATAACTACCTGTGGCTAAGAAACGCAGCAAGTTTTGTTTTTCCAGAAAAGGAACCTTGTTTCTTGTCATTTTCGCATTCCTCTAAAATGTATATCAATGCCCTTTTAAATAATTCATCGTCTTTTGAAATAATCCTCACATTTCTGCGCTCACGACGAATGTTTATGTACACTATTTTCATCGTCACTGTATTTATGGTATGGTAAAGCAGGCTATCGACGGTATCAATAATTGCATACACATTTTCGATGGAATTTTCTTTCCGCAACGAATTCGATTTCGATGCGGATTCAATAATTATAATTAGACCCTATGAAATATAATAGAGATTAGACCTGTTCGTTATCAATTGAGAGATTTTTGTGACTGTCAGTTATAGAATTGCAAAATCATCTGAAATCATAAAAATTGTCTCTAATTTAAAATCTCAATTTTAGAGACCTGTGACTGTATCACAGTACAGAATTGTATTTGCGTTTAGAAATTCATATCATGATTTCACCACTTATTAATATATTGCATGTGTACGCTTTGATCTACATATTTGGACATACATCTTCTTCTTCTTCTTTACTGGCGTAGACACCGTTTACGCGATTATAGCCGAGTCAACAACAGCGTGCCAGTCGTTTCTTCTCTTCGCTACGTGGCGCCAATTGGATATTCCAAGCGAGGCCAGGTCCTTCTCCACTTGGTCCTCCTCTTCCTCTGTTTCCCGCGGCAGGTACTGCGTCGAATACTTTCAGAGCTGGAGTGTTTTCATCCATCCGGACAACATGACCTAGCCAGCGTAGCCGCTATCTTTTAATTGGCTGAACTATTTCAATGTCGTCGTATATGTCGGACAGCTCATCGTTCCCTCGAATGCGATATTCGCCGTGGCCAACGCGCAAAGGACCATAAATCTTTCGCAGAACCTTTCTCTCGATAACTCGCAACGTCCACTCATCGGTTGTTGTCATCGTCCAAGCCTCTGCACCATATAGCAGGACGGGAATTATGAGTGACTTATAGAGTTCGGTTTTTGTTTGTCGAGAGAGGACTTTGCTTCTCAATTGCCTACTTAGTCTGAAGTAGCACCTGTTGGCAAGAGTTATCCTGCGTTGGATTTCTAGGCTGACATTGTTGGTGGTGTTTGCGCTGGTTCCAAGATAGACGAAATTATCTACAACTTCAAAGTTATGACTGTCAACAGTGACGTGAGTGCCAAGTCGCGAGTGCGACGACTGTTTGTTTGATGACAGGAGATATTTCGTCTTGCGCTCGTTCACTGCCAGACCCATTTCTTTTGCTTCCTTGTCCAGTCTGGAGAAAGCAGAAGTAACGGCGCGGGTGTTGAGGCCGATGATATCAATATCATCGGCATACGCCAGCAGTTGTACACTCTTATAGAAGATGGTACCTTCTTTGTTGAGTTCTGCAGCTCGAACTATTTTCTCCAGAAGCAGGTTGAAAAAGTCGCACGATAGGAAATCGCCTTGTCTGAAACCTCATTTGGTATCGAACGGCTCGGGGGGGTCCTTCCCGATTCTGACGGAGCTTTTCGTGTTGCTCAACGTCAGCTTACACAGCCGTATTAGTTTTGCGGGGATACCAAATTCAGACATCGCGGCATAAAGGCAGCTCCTTTTCGTGCTGTCGAAAGCAGATTTGAAATCGACGAAGAGGTGGTGTGTGTCGATTCTCCTTTGACGGGTCTTACCCAAGATTTGGCGCATCGTGAATATCTGGTCGGTTGTTGATGTACCAGGTCTAAAGCCACACTGATATGGTCCAATCAGTTTGTTGACGGTGGGCTTTAATCTTTCACACAATACGCTCGATAGAACCTTATATGCGATGTTGAGGAGGCTAATCCCACGGTAGTTGGCGCAGATTGCGGGGTCTCCTTTTTTATGGATTGGGCATAGCACACTTAAATTCCAATCGTTGGGCATACTTTCGTCCGACCATATTTTGCAAAGAAGCTGATGCATACACCTTATCAGCTCTTCGGCGCCGTGTTTGAAAAGCTCGGCCGGCAATCCATCGGCCCCTGCCGCTTTGTTGTTTTTCAGGCGGGCAATTGCTATTCGGACTTCTTCATGGTCGGGCAATGGAACGTCTACTCCATCGTCATCGATTGGGGTATCGGGTTCGCTTTCTCCTGGTGTTGTGCGTTCACTGCCATTCAGCAGGCTGGAGAAGTGTTCCCTCCATAATTTAAGTATGTTGGCATCGGTGGCTAGATCACCTTGGGGGGTTCTACAAGAATATGCTCCGGTCTTGAAACCTTCTGTAAGCCGCCGCATCTTTTCGTAGAATTTTCGAGCATTACCCCTGTCGGCCAGCTTATCAAGCTCTTCGTACTCACGCATTTCGGCCTCTTTCTTTTTCTGTCCACAAATGCGTCTCGCTTCCCTCTTCAACTCTCGGTATCTATCCCATCCCGCACGTGTTGTGGTCGATCGTAACATTGCGAGGTAGGCAGCCTGTTTTCTCTCCGCTGCGACACGGCACTCCTCGTCGTACCAGCTGTTCTTTTGCGCTTTCCGAAAACCAATGGTTTCGGTTGCAGCTGTACGTAAGGAGTTTGAAATGCCGTCCCACAGTTCCCTTATACCGAGTTGTTGACGAGTGCTCTCAGAGAGCAGGAGTGCAAGCCGAGTAGAAAAACGTTCGGCTGTCTGTTGTGATTGCAGCTTCTCGACGTCACAGAGGCGGGTGCGAATTTTGGCTGCAACAATATAGTGGTCCGAGTCGATTCCAACAATGTAGCAATATTCATTGCAACATTATTAAAATTCAACAACTTGAAGAAATTATATTACAACAAACATCCGCCCCAATTCTCAGAATCGATCGACACAAAATACTAATAAATAAACTTCCACTTGGATTCTAACAATCGATTGATATAAACAAAATAAACTACAAGTGCTGATCAAACAATATCAGCAAAACTATACCGCCAATAACTACTGCGCTGCTGCTATCGACCCACAGCTACCTTAGAGTATTTGTAAGATATTTAGTTTAGTCATATTTTGGAAGTGATGAAGTCAGAGGAGAACGCATCTTTTCATAACTTCGTTGGGTATAAGAACCAATGGTGTTAAAGGACAACTAACAACGTTGGACATCGGTGGATTACAAGTCCTGCAGGATCCCTAGTAGAGACAAGACGACCAAATGGGAGAGATCCGGGCTACCAAGAAAGGCAGCCACACCAAAAAATAGCAATGTAAGTTAGATTTAAGTGAAAGCAGAAACAAGTGAAGATTAAATGTGACAATTTAAGATTTATAAAATCTGTGTATTATATATTGTTTGTGTGTTAAATACTATCTGAAACAATTTAAATTATTAATAATAAATTAAATAAAGTAAAGCGGAAATTATTGAAAAGAAAACTCGAACTGCATTTTGAAGCAATTAAAATCATAAATAACATATATCTAAAAAGGGCGTAATGCGAGAATAATATAATAAATTTTACAAAAAATTAACTAAACGAAGTTTTGTACGCGAAAGTAGTATAATTTAACTGAATTCTGCAAATCCTACCCAAAGGACCCTCCAAGATAAAAAAGCAAAACTAGCTACTGGTTTTCAAACCGAAAAATAATAATAAAACAAACTTATTTTTTACATAAATTAAAAAGAAAATTAAAGTTAAAAACGAATGGTCAATCAAAACAATTTAATTAGGCCAGCTATTTTTAAAGAAAACTCTCATCTATCAATTGAACAAAATCAAAGGCATTTACGAAGATAGATGACGTTCCTGAACAACAGAAACATGGCACAACCGAATGAATTATCAATTGCCATTCGACAAGTTTTAAATGAACAATTGCCAATTTTGTTACAACAATCTCAAAGTCATTCATTTGACTTTACCAATATATAGTGTCAAGGAATCGATCCAGATCATTAAGGAGATTTGGAAGAGTTAGATAAAGTATCCGATATCGTAAAAATCCTACGAGAATTTTACGGTAACCCGGAAGATTTCGGCTTATCGAAAAAAATACAGACAGAATTTCAAGACCATACGAACACATAGTTGGTACGGCAAAGTACTTTGGTATTTTGCATACTATTCGCATTAAAATAACTGATAACACTTTAGAGTCGTACAATATTTTTTAAATTGGAGTGCCATCTCCAAATGCCTTACGCTACACTATGCAGACAAAAGAGACTTCAGAACATTAAGCCCCAAATTAGCACCACAGCACAAAGTCCTAACCAATCTGTGGAAGAATTCCATCAGGCTGTTTATAAGTATCTTTCTTTGGTACTTAACAAAATAGACTGTATGGAATTAGACAGTGAAGCGGTACAGCTAATGACCAAGTTGTACAGAGACAAGGCCTTCGATATCTTTATCCGCGAATTACGTGGAGATCATTTAAGTCTCCTCGGCAGGAGCCTATAGACACATCAAGAGGCCGTCGCCCCGGGCGCAACGTCTTGTGGGCGGCAAAACGATGTTTTATAATATTCAGTTTTTTAATATTCAGAAAAATGCTTCAACAAATTTTTTTACAAAATTTATTATAAAAGATAAAGAGTTGTACACTCACAATGTAATAATCTGAATAACAATGAAAAATATTAATTTTCACTCGAATACTCATCACTCTTTGAATTTGTCTTATATCTTTTGGCTTACATCTTTCTTAAAAATAGTGATAAAACTTAAAGATTCTAGGCTTTTAATAAGATGTCTTGTAAATTTACCATCAATTTCCTCAAAAACCGTATTGTGAGAATTTTGGAACTTCAGAATTTGCGTGGCTTCTACTTCCTAAATTTTATATACTTAATATCGAAAATATTTTGTAAAAATTCACTTTTGCTCGAACCACCTCATGAAACTTGTAGGTACATAGGTAGATAAAGATGGGGGCCACGGGCGCCCGAAGTTGTAGCTACGCCACTGCGCCCAGTTAGGTAATAATAAATTATTTTACATATTAGACCTTAAGAGTGGGTTTCATCAAATTGCCCTAAAAGAAACTGATATTGAGAAAACAGCATTTTCAATTAATAACGGAAAATATGAATTCACCAGATTCCCCTTTGGACTTAAAAACCCTTCTACAATATTTAAATTTGAATATATTTGTCCTTGATGACATACTTAGAGATCATATAGGGAAAATTTGCTACATTTATATTGATGACATCATCGTTATTGGTCAAGACGTTTAATCACACTCTAAGAACCTTGATCTAATTTTCCAAACTTTAAACGCAGCTAACATCAAATACCAACTAGAAAAATGCGAGTTCTTCAAAACTAAAGTGGAATTTTTAAGATTTGTTATCTCAGACAAGTGTATCGAAACAAACCCCGAAAAGGTAGAAGCCATAGCTACTTACCTATGCTCAAAAACCTTCAAAGAACTCAGATCATTTCTTGGACTATCCGGTTATTATAAAAGGTTTATAATGGGAAACACTGCAATAGCCAAACCACTCACGACACTACTCAGAGGATAAGATAGAAGAATATCAAAAGGGGCATCGGCTAGGAAAACAATACTTCTAGATAATGAGGCCAAGAAAGTATTTGAATAGCTAAAAAATGCGTTAGTATCAGATGACTTAATACTACAATATATTGATTTCAATAAAGAATTTATATTAATTACAGACGCCTATGACCATGCGATAGGAGCTGTACTCTATCCAGCTGACAGACCAATTGCATTTATACCGAGAACTCTTTCAAAAACTGAAGAAAGTTACGAAACTGCAAAAAAAGGAATGTTAGCCATTGGGCAGTAAAGTTTTTCAAATGTTACCTTTATGGTGGTTCTAAAGTAAAAATTTATACAGATTTCGAACCACTCACACACGATTGTAATTGGAAAGGTGGAATAGCGATTAAAAGATGGAAGTCTTACCTAGATGAGTACAATAAGCAATTACTCTATCAACTAGGAAAAGAAAACATTGTCTCGCGTACCAAAACAAAATGAAATTAATTCAATAACAGAAACGCAACATAGTGCTCGAAGCTCTTTTCATCTTCTTATTCCCAGCATTGAGGTACCTATAAATGCTTTTAAAAACCAAATTTTTATTTACAAAGAACATCCTCCTGACCAAGTTTACCTACATTCCATAAATATACCATTTTTCAACCAACATATTCTGATAACACCGGTCAACACGATTTTTGGGTCTGACATCTACATGTTAAATTTTAGTTTCTCCTATGACAAAAATAAGAAAAAATTTTTTTTCCAGTTAAAGTTTGCTTTTGTAGAAATTAGAGCAATTTTTCGATTTTTAAGTAGAAATGACTGATTTTTATATTTTTTCTACAATTTCACTATAGATTATAATTAGAAAACTTTTCTTTAGATATAAGAGTCGTTTTTATTCAAGATGTGTGATAAACAATAATGTATAAATGTAAAATAACAAGAAATTACTGTCTAAAAGTGAATAATTTTTGTATTTCTTTTATGCTCATATGAGCTCTCTCGTATTAAACCCCAAATATAATCTTCCATCATATTCTCGTTGTACTGCTCTTAATATCGACGTTCAAAGTCCATCACAGCTTGGTGAAAACGTTCTCCTTGCTCCTCGGAGTAGGCCCCCATGTTGTCTTTAAATTCTTCCAGATGAGAATGTAGCATATGAAGTTTAATAGACATTCTGCAGCCCATAAGTTTGAAGCTTTTAAGCATTTTTTCAACCAATTCTTCATATCCAGTGCTTTTACGAATTGCCTCATTAACCCTAATTTTATATGTAGCGGTGGCATTAAAATGTTTTCGGGCTCTACGATTGGTTCCGACTTTACGTTATGTTTTCCAATCTTAAATTCGACGCGATCAGGCCATTTACGCTGTTGATAATTTACTGAGTCAGCTCTGCTGTCCCATAAACAAAGGTGACAAGGGTATTTTGTATATCCACCTTGCATTCCCATAAGAAAACCAACCATTTTAAAATCACCGATTACTGGCCATTGGTATTCTGTGTATTTTAATTTTTCTAGTATGATTTTTACACTATCATAACTTTCTTTCAACAATACAGAGTGTGCTAGAGGAAGACTTGGCAATACATTTCCGTTATAGGACCAGAACTGCTTTTAAGCTTTTCGAAGAGCTATCGATAAAAAGCCGCCATTGAGATGCTACGAATGGTATTCCAATTTCAATAAATAATTCAGTTACGTTGTTGCAGTAACAAATACCGGCTTCTTTTGTGAAAAACATGAAAAAGTTGTATGACGCTCTCTTTGATCAGTTATATTTACATCATCTTCAACTAAGTTCCATTGCTTTAATCGTGAACCTAATATTTCTGCTTTACTTTTGGGTAAGTTCAGGTCTCGCACCAAATCATTAAATTCACTTGAGCTAATAAGATGTGGCCCAAAACTTTGCGACTTTGTTATGAAATCACTACCATCAGTGTTGGTTAGTGGTGCACTGGATCCTGTTGAACTTTGTGACGGTTGAAATTCAGAGCTATCTGATCTTGAACGTACCGGTACAGGCAAATTTTCATCATGAGGTATCAGAGATGATGATGAAGGAATATCTGGATAAAAAATCTTTTCTGCATTTTCACCAGATCGACGCTTACTTGGGTTAACCATACAAAAATAACAGTCATGGACATGATCACTAGGTTCTCTCCAAATCCTTGGCACCGCAAACTTCATGTGTCTATTTTCTCCTCGATAAAATTGCTCCTCAATTTTAAACATCATAAATTTTGATTTCTTACCTTCTAAAGTATTTTTACAATTAACGCAGGCGAAGTGAGGTACCCAATTTTCATTTTGATTACTGACTTTTAGGTTAAAATAGGCTTCGCAAAGTTTCAAATTTGTTGATAAAGCAAATTTTTTACTTCTAATTTTAATAAATTCACCGCAAATAAAACAGAATGAATAAACATCATTTTTGCACTGACTTGATGCCATTTTTTAACTGAGTATTACACTAATATTGTTGTTACAGCTATAATAAACAGGTTAAGGGGTTACATACGTCCAGAATTGAAAACAAATTGATTTTTTTAAGGTTATTATTCTTTATAGTTTTAGGCGTATTTCTGTGAAAGTCGATTGTAAAAATTCCCGATTTATACAAAGTTATGGTAGAAAATCAGAGCACCCGACGAGACTTTAATGCACACAGGTAGCTGTCCTTCGT
Organism: Bactrocera correcta; assembly: GCA_027475135.1. Taxonomy (NCBI): domain Eukaryota; kingdom Metazoa; phylum Arthropoda; class Insecta; order Diptera; family Tephritidae; genus Bactrocera; species Bactrocera correcta. Next base: position 151,374,928 of record CM050325.1, on the reverse strand, counting down.
TTGAGGCACATGAAAGTTTAAACGCGTTTTTCTCGAAACTACTTTTCCCGGTCTGGTTGATAACTCATACAGTTTTTAACATTTTTTGATGCGATTTTTCTTTTAAATATTCGAAAATGTTTTCTCTATAGTCTTTCGAGCCGGATTTTCGATATTTTTATAAAAAAATTTTATACACATAATTATAGTGTGACATTTATGACGTAAAACGCATACTTTTTTTTTAATTCCGTATTTGGAAAAATTTTCGAAATTAAAAAATTCGGCTCGACAGACTATAACTACAACTTCCTTTTACAAGAATTTTTTTTATTTTTACCGATCCATCAACATTTCAAGGATAAATGATGCAGACCGTGGAGCAACTTTTTTTCATTGTACTTTGGGTCACGTGATATTTTATGTACTAATTTTTGTAAAGAAAAATTAAAATACATTTTTTTATAAACGTGTATGCGCGATAGAGGATGGAGTCATGTATAGAAGTTCACGCAAATGAGGAAAGTTCTCTGATCGCCATTCACTTGGGAGTGGCCAGAAACGATTCTTTTACATATGACTCAAGCAGCTCACGACTTCCGATCTTTGATCAAGTATCCTCTGGGTAGCCTAAGAACATCCGTTTGAAAGCGGGCTAAAGTGAGAAGGCGAAACACACCCTGCATAGGGTTGTGCGCTGGGTTTGGGACCCGCCACGTAAAAAAACGGATGAGAGACCCCCCTTTTGATGACGACCATGGCAAACGAAATAAGGACTACGAATTGAGGGTATGCACCTGGAATGTCCGGTCTCTTAATTGGGAAGGTGCCGCTGCCCAGCTGGTAGATGTCCTCGTAAAGATAAAGGCTGACATCACATAAAGGAGCGCAATTTTGGTGTTGGATTCGTGGTGGGAGAGAGACTCCGTCGCCGAGTACTATCATTCACTCCGGAGAATGAACGTCTAGCCACAATCCGCATCAAAGCGAGGTTCTTCAACATATCGCTGATTTGCGCCCACGCCCCGACGGAAGAGAAGGACGATGTGACCAAAGATGCCTTTTATGAGTGCTTGGAGCGCACTTATGAGAAATGCCTCCGCCACGATGTCAAAATCGTTCTTGGCGACTTCAATGCCAGGGTGGGCAAAGAAGGTATCTTTGGCACTACGGTCAGTAAATTCAGCCTCCACGAAGAAACATCCCCAAATGGGTTGAGGCTGATCGACTTCGCCGGGGCCCGAAATATGGTTATCTGTAGTACTAGATTCCAGCATAAGAAGATACATCAAGCTACCTGGCTGTCTCCGGATCGAAAAACCACCAACCAGATCGCTCATGTTGTGACGGAAGACACGTCTCCAGTGTTTTAGATGTGCGTGCGCTCCGAGGTCCTAACATCGACTCGGACCACTATATTGTTGCAGCCAAAATTCGCACCCGCCTCTGTGCAGCAAAAAACGCACGCCAACAAACACAAGGATGGTGCGACGTCGAGAAGCTGCAATCACAACAGACAGCCGAACGTTTTTCTACTCAGCTTGCACTCCTGCTCTCTGAGAGCACTCGTCAACAACTCGGTATAAAGGAACTGTGGGACCGCATTTCAAACTCCTTACGTACAGCTGCAACCGAAACCATTGGTTTTCGGAAAGCGCAAAAGAACAGCTGGTACGACGAGGAGTGCCGTGTCGCAGCGGAGAGAAAAAAGGCTGCCTACCTCGCAACGTTACGAACGAAGAGGGAAGCGAGACGCATTTGTGGACAGAAAAAGAAAGAGGCCAAAATGCGTGAGTACGAAGAGCTTGATAAGCTGGCCGACAGGGGTAATGCTCGAAAATTCTACGAAAAGATGCGGCGGCTTACAGAAGGTTTCAAGACCGGAGCATATTCTTGTAGAACCCCCCAAGGTGATCTAGCCACCGATGCCCAGAGCATACTTAAATTATGGAGGGAACACTTCTTGAGCCTGCTGAATGGCAGTGACCGCACAACACCAGGAGAAAGCGAACCCGATACCCCAATTGTCGACGATGGAGTAGACGTTCCATTGCCCGACCATGAAGAAGTTCGAATAGCAATTGCCCGCCTGAAAAACAACAAAGCGGCAGGGGCCGATGGATTGCCGGTCGAGCTATTCAAACACGGCGGCGAAGAGCTGATAAGGTGTATGCATCAGCTTCTTTGCAAAATATGGTCGGACGAAAGCATGCCCAACGATTGGAATTTAAGTGTGCTATGCCCAATCCATAAAAAAGGAGACCCCACAATCTGCGCCAACTACCGTGGGGATAGCCTCCTCAACATCGCATATAAGGTTCTGTCGAGCGTATTGTGTGAAAGATTAAAGCCCACCGTCAACAAACTGATTGGACCTTATCAGTGTGGCTTTAGACCTGGTAAATCAACAACCGTCCAGATATTCACGATGCCCCAAATCTTAGAAAAGACCCGTGAAAGGAGAATCGGCACACACCACCTCTTCGTCGATTTCAAAGCTGCTTTCGACAGCACGAAAAGGAGCTGCCTTTATGCCGCGATGTCTGAATTTGGTATCCCCGCAAAACTAATACGGCTGTGTAAGCTGACGCTGAGCAACACGAAAAGCTCCGTCAGAATCGGGAAGGACCTCTCCGAGCCGTTCGATACCAAACGAGGTTTCAGACAAGGCGATTCCCTATCGTGCGACCTTTTCAACCTGCTTCTGGAGAAAATAGTTCGAGCTGCAGAACTCAACAGAGAAGGTACCATCTTCTATAAGAGTGTACAACTGCTGGCGTATGCCGATGATATTGATATCACGAGATATTCAACGACATTGACATAGTTCAGCGAATTAAAAGACAGCGGCTACGCTGGCTAGGTCATGTTGTCCGGATGGATGAAAACACTTCAGCTCTGAAAGTATTCGACGCAGTACCCGCCGCGGGAAGCAGAGGAAGAGGAAGACCTCCACTCCGTTGGAAGGACCAAGTAGAGAAGGACCTGGCCTCGCTTGCAATATCCAATTGGCGCCATGTAGCGAAGAGAAGAAACGACTGGCGCGCTGTTGTTGACTCGGCTATAATCGCGTAAGCGGTGTCTACGCCAGTAAAGAAGAAGAGTATGCGCGCGGATGAAGAACAAAAGAGGCCGGGCGCCGTCCGTCGGTCCCTTTTGTTAATTATGTGTGGTGTCATCATGCGTGTGGTGTGTTGGTATACTGTTTATTTTCTGGTTAATCAAATTGCTTCCATCTTTGATTTATGAAATAAATTAAAATAGACTTATCGATGCAGATCAGCCCAAAGCAAACTTAAAGAACTAAAGATTAATATGTAAGTGTTTTTCAATGTCTAGAATCAGAATTCAAGCATGAGAACAGAAACCCAAAAAAAAATTTTTTTTTTGTTGACCTGTGTTATCATTGTAATTTATCCAAGTGGATGTTTTAATGCTTAAAATATTTTGGCTGTCGACGTTTACGAGGTTGTCGTAATTCAATAGTTTGGGGTTAAGCAGTCCTAGTCTAGAGAGTTGCATTCCCATTTCTATATCTTCTATGTATTGAAAAAATTGCACTAGTTCGTATAAAAAGGCGTTAATTTGGTCCTGAATGTTTATTGTATTTTCCATGTTTTGCATTCCAGTGTTTATTAGTTGTATGGCGTCGTTTAATTCAAGTATCCTCACCGAGTCGTGGGTCCCTGCCTCTTATTTTTTTTGTATCTCAGAGCGATCGTTATCGTCAAGTGTTCCATAAACGTATCTTAAGGATGAGCCCACAATGTTAAAAAGTCCACGTTTCTCCCTGCTTGTGTGGTGTAAGATTATCCCATTCAACTCTCACCTTAGTTTATTAATAAAGATTTGATTTGTGGTGCCTGGTAACCGCCAAACAGCTTTTCTTCAAAATAATCTGTTACCTGGTTTATTTTTGTCAAGTTGATGGTTAAACAATGGTGTTCAAAGGATGATGGTATCTGGATTGGTTGTCCGTAGCCGGTGGTAATGTAATTTATTTGGATTTGTTGTTGGGATCTGATTAATTTTCTTAGGTTTTTAAATTGTGTTTTGTAATAATAGGTTTCTGTTTCTGTTAGTGATCTTGTAATGATCAGCGTCTGTTTGTTCTACAATTTTGTTTGGTTTAAATGGATTTTCTAATTTGTCGTTCTGTAGGGAGCCCTTTCTGTATCTGGTGTCAACTTCAGATTCTTGTCTGTTAATGTTAATTTTGTTTATCTTATTTTCTTTGTTTTCCTGAGTGTCAAGTATTGGGTGTCCAGTGTAAAGAAATATGTGTGCCGGGGTTCGTCCAGTGGTGTCATGTTTGGTTTTGTGATTGTATATGTAAAGAATTGTTCAAATTAGCTCCATCGCTTAAGTGCCAGGCTGCAGAATGCGCCGTCTCTCTCTGCCTTCAATAGTCTAGGCTTGCCCAGTTGCTTAAATATGCGCATAAGTGCATTTTTACATTCCATCCAGTCCTTGGTCCTTAACTCAAATAATGTTTGCCTAATATATATAATAATAAATATCTATCATGAATTTATCGCGGCAATGTTCTGTTTTAGGTGTAGTTTTCATTGGCATGTTTGTGTTTACGGTGTTCTGTCTTTGCCAAATTGCAAATGTGGCATTCATTTATAATGTTTTGGATAGGGAAATAGTAAGTTTCATCGAAAAGGTTAGTGGTTTTCTGAATTCCGGGGTATAGAAGTTTTTTATAAGTAGTCAGGACCAGCTCCTTGAATTCTGCTGATTTCGAAATCTGCGTCGCTTTCAATATACAACGCGCTGCTCTAGCCACAAAAATAGTTGATCAAATACTCTCTAGTTTTTTTTCTTCGTCATAAAAGATTTGTGTTATGTGTTTTTTGATTTTGTAGTTTTGATGTTGGGTGAGCCTTTAGAAAATATTACTTGTCCATTGAATACGTTAATTGGTTTTTCTGTTATAAAAATCAAGTCACCGTTGTCTTATTCTGCACTGTGCTGGGTCTGTTCACTAAAATATGTCTCCTCCAATTTTACTCGAGACAAAGCGTCCGCCACTTGGTCTTCTTTTCCTTATGTGTACTTGATGTCAAAATCGTACTAGGACAGTTTGACCTCCATCAGGTTAGCTTTGAATTTGGCTCATTCATGCGGTATAACCAGCTTAGAGGCTGGTGATCACTAGATATTTCAAAGTGTATTCCCAGTAGGTAGTGACGAAAAGTTTTTGCAAATAGTTCCTTTTTAATTGTGCCAAAGCAAGATTACTAGCGTCTGTGGTTAGAATGAATTCCTTCGAAAAATCGGATACCTTAAGAATGGGATACTCTGAAATTAGACATTTTAATTTTTTAAATGCAGAGACATTTCCGGGTTAGAAATGTCGAACTTTGTGTCTTTTTTTAAACACCTAGTCATGGATTTGGCTATGTCTGCGAAATTCGGAATGAATTTGCGATAATACCCTGTAAGTCCCAGGAAACTTTTATTTTCTTTGGTTTAGTGAGAATTGGGTATTTTTGTATTGCTTTAATTTTCTCGGGGTTAGGTTTTATGCCGTCTGATGTCAGAATGTGTCCCAAAAATTTTGTTTCTTGTTTTAAAAACTCACATTTGTCGAGTTGTAGCTTGAAATTAGCTTCGGCTAGTTTTTCAAAAATCAACTCGAGTGACCTCATGTGGTCCTCGAGGGATGCTAAAAACACTATTATGTCGTCTAGGTATACGAGACAGTGTTTATTTAAAAGTGGGCGTAAAATGTCGTCCATGTAACGTTGGAAGGTGGATTGTGCATTTTTAAGTCCGAATGGCATACGCAAATACTCGTAATGGCCGTGTTTAGTGGAAAAGGCCGTTTTTAAATAGATTCCGGTCCATATGAATTTGGTGGAAACCCTTGGATAAATCAAAAGTGGTGAAATAATTGCATCTCCTCAACTTTCCCAAGATTTCGTCCATGTTTGGGATTAGATGTCTGCCACTAACTGTTATTTCATGTAATTTTCGGTAGTCTATTACAATTCTCTATTTTTGTTTCCCTGATGCGTCTTGTTTCTTTGGGACTACCCAGATGGGGCTACTATAGGGCGAGTAACTTGTGCGTATTATTCCCAGATTCAACATGTCCTTTACCTGACTCTCAACCTCTTGCTCGTAGGATTGAGGGTAACTGTATGGTTTAGAATAAATGGGTAAATTGTGCTTGGTATTGATAGTATGTTTGGTTTGATTGGTAAATGTCAACTTGTCGCCTTCATGATATTGTACATGATTGTACCTCTGCAAAATAGAGCACAGTTTTTGTTTTTCCTCAGAATTAAGATGTTCCAGTCTGAATGGGCTCGGTTTTGTGAATTGTGCATCATACTCTAAGAAATTTGGAGTTGGTGTATTATTGTCCTGCTGGTTTAGTATATTGTCAGGTGTGTGTTGGAGGATGGAGTCATGTGTAGAAGTTCACGCAAGTGAGGAAAGTTCTCTGATCGCCATTCACTTGGGAGTGGCCAGAAACGATTCTTTTACTTATGACTCAAGCAGCTCACGACTTCCGATCTTTGATCAAGTATCCTCTGGGTAGCCTAAGAACATCCATTTGAAGGCCAGCTAAAGTGAGAAGGCGAAACACACCCTGCATAGGGTTGTGCGCTGGGTTTGGGACCCGCCACGTAAAAAAACGGATGAGAGACCCCCCTTTTGATGACGACCATGGCAAACGGAATAAGGACTACGATTTGAGGGCAAGTACCTGGAATGTCCGGTCCCTTAATTGGGAAGGTGCCGCTGCCCAGCTGGTTGATGTCCCCGTGAAAATAAAGGGTGACATCACTGCCGTCCAAGAAATGAGATGGACAGGACAAGGACAAAGACGAGTAGGTCCTTGTGGCATTTACTACAGTGGCCATATAAAGTAGCGCAAGTTTGGTGTGGGATTCGTGGTGGAAGAGAGACTCCGTCGCCGAGTACTATCATTCACTCCGGAGAATGAACGTCTAGCCACAATCCGCATCAAAGCGAGGTTCTTCAACATATCGCTGATTTGCGCCCACGCCCCGACGGAAGAGAAGGACGATGTAACCAAAGATGCCTTCTATGAGCGCTTGGAACACACCTATGCGCGCTGCCCCCGCCACGAGGTCAAAATCGTTCTTGGCAACTTTAACGCCAGGGTGGGCAAAGAAGGTATCTTTAGTACGACAGCCGGTAAATTCGAGCTCCACGAGGAAACATCCCCAAATGAGTTGAGGCTGATCGACTTCGCCGGGGCCCGAAATATGGTTATCTGTAGTACTAGATTCCAGCATAAGAAGATACATCAAGCTACCTGGCTGTCTCCGGATCGAAAAACCACCAACCAGATCGATCATGTTGTGACGGAAGACACGTCTCCAGTGTTTTAGATGTGCGTGCGCTCCGAGGTCCTAACATCGACTCGGACCACTATATTGTTGCAGCCAAAATTCGCACCGACGTCGAGAAGCTGCAATCACAACAGACAGCCGAACGTTTTTCTACTCAGCTTGCACTCCTGCTCTCTGAGAGCACTCGTCAACAACTCGGTAAAAAGGAACTGCGGGACCGCATTTCAAACTCCTTACGTATGGCTGCAACCGAAACCATTAGTTTTCGGAAAGCGCAAAAGAACAGCTGGTACGACGAGGAGTGCCGTGTCGCAGCGGAGAGAAAACAGGCTGCCTACTTCGCAACGTTACGAACGACCACAACACGTGCGGGATGGGATAGCTACCGAGAGTTGAAGAGGGAAGCGAGACGTATTTGTGGACAGAAAAAGAAAGAGGCCAAAATGCGTGAGTACGAAGAGCCTGATAAGCTGGCCGACAGGGGTAATGCTCGAAAATTCTACGAAAAGATGCGGCGGCTTACAGAAGGTTTCAAGACCGGAGCATACTCTTGTAGAACCCCCCAAGGTGATCTAGCCACCGATGCCCAGAGCATACTTAATTTATGGAGGGAACACTTCTCCAGCCTGCTGAATGGCAGTGAAATTACAACACCGGGAGAAGGCGAACCCGATTCCCCAATCGATGACGATGGAGCAGACGTTCCATTACCCGACAATGAAGAAGTTCGAATAGCAATTACCCGTCTGAAGAACAACAAAGCGGCAGGGGCCGACGGATTGCCGGCCGAGCTATTCAAACACGGCGGCGAAGAACTGATAAGGAGCATGCATCAGCTTTTTTGTGCTATGCCCAATCCATAAAAAAGGAGACCCCACAATCTGCGCCAACTACCGTGGGATTAGCCTCTTCAACATCGCATATAAGGTTCTATCGAGCGTATTGTGTGAAATATTAAAGCCCACCGTCAACGAACTATTTGGACCTTATCAGTGTGGCTTTAGACCTGGCAAATCAACAACCGACCAGATATTCACCATGCGCCAAATCTTGGAAAAGACCCGTGAAAGGAGAATCGACACACACCACCTCTTTGTCGATTTCAAAGCTGCTTTCGACAGCACGAAAAGGAGCTGCCTTTATGCCGCGATGTCTGAATTTGGTATCCCCGCAAAACTGATACGGCTGTGTAAACTGACGTTGAGCGGCACCAAAAGCTCCGTCAGAATCGGGAAGAACCTCTCCGAGCCGTTCGATACCAAACGAGGTTTCAGACAAGGCGATTCCCTATCGTGCGACTTTTTCAACCTGCTGCTGGAGAAAATAGTTCGAGCTGCAGAACTTAATCGAGCAGGTACAATCTTTTATAAGAGTATACAGCTGCTGGCGTATGCCGATGATATTGATATCATCGGCCACAACACTCGCGCCGTTAGTTCTGCTTTCTCCAGGCTGGACAAGGAAGCAAAACGAATGGGTCTGGCAGTGAACGAGGGCAAGACGAAATATCTCCTGTCATCAAACAAACAGTCGTCGCACTCGCGACTTGACACTCAGGTCACTGTTGACAGTCATAACTTTGAAGTTGTAGATAATTTCGTCTATCTGGGAGCCAGCGTAAACACCACCAACAATGTCAGCCTAGAAATCCGACGCAGAATAACTCTTGCCAACAGGTGCTACTTCGGACTGAGTAGGCAATTGAGAAGCAAAGTCCTCTCTCGACAGACAAAAACCAAACTCTATAAGTCACTCATAATTCCCGTTCTGCTATATGGTGCAGAGGCTTGTACGATGTCAACAACGGATGAATCGACGTTGCGAGTTTTCGAGAGAAAAATTCTGCGAAAGATTTATGGTCCTTTGCGCGTTGGCCACGGCGAATATCGAATTCGATGGAACGATGAGCTGTACGAGAAATACTAAGACATTGACATAGTTTAGCGAATTAAAAGACAGCGGCTACGCTGGCTAGGTCATGTAGTCCGGATGGACGAAAACACTCCAGCTATGAAAGTATTCGACGCAGTACCCGCCGGGGGAAGCAGAGGAAGAGGAAGACCTCCACTCCGTTGGAAGGACCAAGTGGAGAAGGACCTGGCTTCGCTTGGAATATCCAATTGGCGCCACTTAGCGAAAAGAAGAAACGACTGGCGCGCTGTTGTTAACTCGGCTATAATCGCGTAAGCGGTGTCTACGCCAATTAAGAAGAAGAAGTGTGTTGGAAGTGGTTTTGTTCCGGTATTGTGTTGTGGTTTATCAATGGATATCTGTTATTGTAAAGAGTCACCTCTTGCTTATGATAATTTATTACGGCCTCTGCCCGTGCTAACAACTTTCTTCCCAGCAAAAGATCGTAATTCTCAAAAAGAGGGTGCAGTAAAAATTCCTATGGTTATGCTTTTATTTAAGATAAGTAGTCCGTTGCTGGTATGAATCAAGCATGTTGTATTCTGAACTGGTAGATTGAATATGTTCTGGGATATCATGTTGAAGGCACTTTAAGGTTGTGTCTTTGTATTGTATTGTTATATATTGGGTTCTTCCGTGGCTGGCAGCCGAAAATTTTCTGCTTGCTCGGTATCTGGTTCCTGTGTGCCCTCATCTGTCCCGTTTGTATCGGTCTGTTGGAATTGTGGTAAATTCTGGTTTCTGTTGCCTGTTTGGTCATGGTGTTCCGGAAAATAACGCGAATAGTAATAAATCCGATAGTAAGGTGATATTTGTTGCTGATAAGCAGCTTCCTCCTGATGTCTTAACTCTTCAATACTCATCCTACTCTGATCACTCGTTTAGTAGGTTGATTGGGTACAACAGAATTTGAAAATGGTGGATGTTGATTTTGGTATTGGAACTGTTGTCCAAAACGGTTCTAGTCAAATGTAGCTTGTCGATTGTTGATTGGGTTAGTTCGAGATGTGTTTGGTGGTTGTTGGCTTGTTTGAGGATTATAATTTGGATAAGGTGAGAAATTTGGTTTAGGGTAGTTGGATATTGGGTGTTGATATGATTGTTGAAAAATGGTGGCATTCGCCAAGTAGGGTATGATATTGGTGAATGATGAATTGGTTGGAAAGGTTGTTTTTTCGGCTTATCAGAAGAGTTTTGTTTCTGAAAATTTTAATTTGAATAATTAGGCTGTTCACAAATGCCTTTTTTTATGTAAGAGATTTATAAGTGTTCGCAAATCTGGTATGTTTGATTGCTGATTTTTAAATAAATTTGCGGGGACAACTTATCAATTAGAGATTCTATGCTTGATTTGATTAATCTAAGGTATAATGTTTTTTCTGCAAAGTTTTGCTCTAATTCAAGCTTACTGGTAAGTATTTGCCTGTGGTTCTCTGCTCGTACATTGCCTTTGTATGGGGTCTTGCGAAGTTGCTCCAGAAGGATGTAGTTTGGGGTCTGAAGCTTGTAGTTGAGTATTAGCTGTCGTCTGAGGTCTGCCCAAGTTCTCATATCATTAACTCCAATGCAGCGCATAACATCTCCACTGATACCGCCCTCGATATGTCCGAACAGTATCTGCTATTGGCGTGCGTCTCCGGTAACATAAAGACCCAATATGTAGTCGATTCGGCTAATAAAGGGGAACAACGTGTTTGGATCTCCTTCGAACATCTCAACAATAACAATGTGGTATGCGACCTGGCTCATATTGCTGTCTGAGAGAGCCGTCGGTGCTGCTTCCAGGTCTGGCATTTTGTTTTATTTGTTGTTGTTATATGTTGTTTCTTTATTTATTTTACTTGGTTGAAATTCTTAATTGTTGACTTCTTAATTTTATTTGTTTTATTCTTAATTTGTTTTACTTTGTTGAAATTTTTAATTGTTGATTTCTTAATTTTATTTATTTTATGTTTTAATTTGGTTGCACTGAAGCACTTTCGCGGTTTTATTGAGGTAACCTTTTGTACTTACGTCCTCTCCAGAATTCTGTAGCGTCTTACTGATTTTTATTCAGGTTTTGTCTATGCCCTAATAGACTTTGCGTTATACGGTGTTGCACTATTGTCAAATATTATGTTAAAACTTAGCACGATATTCACCGTTGCGTGGGCGTTTATAAGCGCATTTTTTTGTTTCTGACAACATTGAAGTTATCACGACCGACTGTGCCACTTACGTAATTATGGCCCTATGCCATCAAAAACTCAAAATTGTTTAAAACTTGAGTGCGTCCTTATTTATTAGATGGTGACTTAACACTAAATTTACATTTTATCAACCGTAGGAATGAATCTAAAGTATTGCTATTGAAATATAAACCAAAACTGCAAACAAAGCAATTTTGCCATAGTCGCACTCAAAGCACTTGAGCATTAATATGTAATATTGTAAACAAATTTCGTAAACCGTGTGTGTATGGTAAAATTCGTCGATATATATAGTACATAAGCTTATTATCCAGCTCTCAAGAAATGTAAAAACTTCATATAAAAAACGCTTAAGAAATGGTCAAATTTTCTTGTGCTAGTATGCAGCTCTAATGAAATCTAGTACTAATTTTTAAAAGATTTTTTCAATAAAATGCGAATTTGGGCAACCTGGTTTTGCGAAGAAACATGAAATCAGCAATTGTTTTTTGAAGGAAATTCAAAGTAATCGTTAAATTTATAGCGGGATTCTGTAACCAGTCTCTAGTCTCTATTTGAGACATTTTGAGACAAAGTATCAATTTGATACTAGTTACTATTCACTAAACAGTCTCTAGCGTTAGTCTCAAAATATTGAGACCTGGTAGTTAGCTGGTCACAAAACTAAAGAGAACTCTTGCTGCCATTTTCAATGTACTGGATAGAGATCATCATAGATATTAATCGATTGTCGTTTTTTTACATTTTGTAAGCAATTCAAACACGAAAAGTTTAAAAATAAGTAAATTTTACATAAATTTCGTAAATATTATGAAACAAAGACAACATATATTTTTATTTTTATTGATAATTATGTTTTTTGACTATGTTATAGAAAAGTTAATATTAGTTATCGACATATTTATTATCATTCAAGTGTAAAAACATCTCTGAATAATGAAATGTGGTAGATTTTGAGACTGTCACTTACAGAATAGCAAAATCGTCTCAAGTCTCAAAAATTGTCTCTAACTCAAAATCTCAAGTTTTGAGACTTGATACCGTCTCACGTTACAGAATCGCACGGTTAACCTGCTTATAAATGAAACATGGTTTGATACCAAAGTGGCTATGGCTATCAAAAGTCAATTTTAATTTTATTTTGAAACTTTTTGCAAAATTTAAATTATTTAGAAACCTGTTGAAATAAGTTATTAATAGTGTTCTTAAAAAAAACAAATAATGTACACTCATTTTTAATAAAATAAAACATTTCAAGGTGTGCCGAATCCCAAAGCAAAGCGAATTTGACTATGTGCTTTATGATCAAACAAGCAATTTATTGTTTATTTAAATAGTATATGTATTTAGGACCCAAAATACAAAGTAAATACACTTTTAAATTCAAGTTATTTTGAAATATATAAATATAATTTGTTTGTTTTAGTTATTCTTTTTAATTACAAATTAAAGGTGTAGTAGTATCTCTTACACCGAGGCAATTGAATATTCAGCAGGGAATTTGAATGTGTGAGATCCGAGTGATCTGATTGTTGGCAACAAGCCTGCATTTGGTATGATATTCCACGACAGATATAGCGAAACATTTTTGTTGTTCCTACAAAGAAAAATAACAATTTATAGGTCGAATAAATTATATATTGGCGCTTACTTATAGTTTTTGAGATATTTGCAAAAAAAAATGTTAAGAAATACAACCATTAAAAGTGTGTGTGTCTTTGATTTATAATGAATTTTGCCCACATATTTTCAACTTTTATATCCTTTAGCCAAGATTTTCATTTACTACTCCTTATCAGCAAAATTTCTAGAATTATTGCAATGCTATTGCTTCCACTCTCACTTAGTTGGGAGCCATAGCATAACAATGCAAAAGTATGTGCTCTGCTCTGCTACACATGCGAGAGCTGTAGCACATGAAAATTTTAATTAGCTCTGCTCTACGATCGATCCCAATTTTTTGCTGCCGCTACGCCAGAGCAGAGCACAGCACCTCATTTTTGGCTTTTGCTACAGTTATAGTTTTTTATCTAACAAAACTCCGAGCAGAGCACAACACATACTTTTACATTGTTCTGCTATGGCTCTGCTACGGCTCCCGACACAATTCCGACTTACGACAAAAGGTACCACAAACGCCTAGTTTATGAGATATTCGACTTAAAAGTTCAAAAATTCCCAAAATTCGAACTTATCAACATGATATTTCACTGCATTTAACACTCTTTATGCATATTTTTCACTTAAAATTCATTTAAATAAACTAAACATTTAAACAAATTCACAATTTACTCTTTTTGCAGCTTTTGTAAGTAAGAAATTTATATTTTAAAAATAACGTTTTACACTAGTGAGTATCATTTATGAGTTAACAATTTTGAGGAAATGGAGCGCTGCCATATGATTAAGCAAATATAGCTTACAAAATCTTGGCAAGTATTATTATAGTTAATATAGGAAAAAGGATCACTCGAAAATACAAACAAAGAAAAATCGTTGGAAATTCTACATATTTGGTGTTTAAGATGTGGCAACGCTCGTTTCCCTCATAATTGTAAATATTATTTATTTATTTATTTTAATATAGCATGTAAATAAATTTACAGACATACAGGAAAAAAAGAACTGGCTGCTTAGGCATTCGTCCCATTTTGTATAGATACATATTAATTTACTTATATAAACATTTCAACTCTAAATTAATTTTAATAATATAGGAAGTAGATGTTTTGCAAATCGCTAATATTTGCCGATTTTAAAGTGTTTATTGATGAGAGATCGGTGCATATTATTAGATTACAGCCTTTGGGTTTAATTTCGCAGCCTCTTCAATTGCTGTTATTTCCGAGGTGAATATAGCCGTGTAGCTAGGAAAAAGTACATTTTTGATTACTTCTTTTGATTCTGTTGTAATAGCAAAAGTGTTTTCAGCTTTCTTAGAACCATCACAGTACTAAACTAGACAGTTCTTTTGCTTCCATTTTTGCACTTCTTCAGCATGTAGTTACCTTAAAGTAAATGGGTTCGTGCTATTTTTGGTAAAACCACTGGATATGAAGAGATTCTGCAGATTTCCAGGGGGGACTGAATATTTTGTAAGTTTTTAGTTTCGAAAAATCTATATCCATCTTCTTAGCCATTTTGAAGATTTCCATTATTATAGAATTAATTTTTAGGTATCTTTTCGAATGAGCTAGATCCTTAAAGTCTGTAGGACTTATCTGAGTTTTGTATGCAGTTATATATATTTTATTCCCAGTTAATTCAAAAATACAGAGTTCAATAGTAGGGAGTTTCAGTTCATAGGATTTTAAGATAGCGCACATTTTCTATTATATGATTTTGAAATATTGCATCTGGACGATTGCAGTTCCGCCTCTTGCACATATGTAAGTGCTTACACTTTTCAAAATTAACAGATGCATCCGATGTTAATGACCAATTTGTAAATAAAGTAGACAACTTTTCCAAATCATTAATGTAAGTGTTTACATCATTAATCTTCGAAACAAAATAGAGGTCATCTGCATATAAATAGTGGGATATGTTATTAACTTTTTCCATTAAAGCATTTATCTTTTCAAATGCAATTAAAAATAACGTCACTGATGGGGAAGAACCCTGTAGTACTCCATTTTATAATTTTTTTAAGTTTAATTTATATCTCTTTACGTTGACCATAAATTTTCTATTTAATAAAAAAAAAGCTTTTGTATAGTTGTAGATTTTTGGACCAACTTTCCACTGATCAAGTTGATTAGAGTATAGAGTAGACACCTATACGATCAAAAGCTTTAATAAAATTGGAACTTATAACAGCAGAGTTGATAAATTACTAGCTAGAAAGTGGTCTAGGTAGATTATTGTCTCTATCGTGCCTGACCTAGGTTTAAAAGCAGTTTGTTTTCTACTTATCAGATTATTTTGAAATAAAAAAATTGTATACGTTTTGATATTACTTTTTCCAACAGTTTGTTTAAACATGATAAGAGCGAGATAGGACGGTAATTTTTGTAGTCATCTTTCTTATTCATATTTTTTGGAATGCAATAACGTTTGATTTTTTCCAAGAGGGGGGGAACACACCAGTTGTGACGATTAAATTATATAAATTAATTAAACGACTTTTTAGTACCAGAGGTGCATTTTTAATCATTGCATAGTTGATTCTGTCCGGGCCAGGACAATTCTCTTTAGTATTTTTAAGATTATTTTCCAGTTCAAACAGAGTAATTTCTTTTTCAAGACTACTAGCAGACTTTTTTTCACCTTGTATACCGATTTGAAGACACGATTTTTTTTCAGAAATGTATTCGCTTCAAAATTGTTTATCTGCAGAAGCCGATGCAAAATAAGTGGAAAATATTTCTGCAATTTCGAGTACATCTGTTATAATTCCAGTAGAAGATTTAAGTGAGTGAATGTAACAAGAAGTGGGATTATCCTTAAAAGCTCTTACTATTCGCCAAACCTTTTGTGTTGGAGTGTTTGGGCTGATATGAGCCGTAAATTGTTCAAAAGAGCTAGTTTTTGACTCTTTTACTTTTTTGCGAAAAAGAGCATTACCATTCTTATAACTGAGCAGATTCTGTAAGGCTAAGTGGTTTTTAGCGCATGCCAGTATTTAATTTTCTCGTATCTAAGTTCTTGCAGCTCTTTTGACCACCAAAAGGTATTATGTCTCTTCTTGTATGGTTTAGATTATGGAATACTTACATTGGCTACGTTATGTTGTCCGTCTCTTTATTTATGTTATCAGTATTCGGATATCGGTCTACTCCTATATCTAATCTCCTAGAAAAGAGAGGCAAGTTTGCGTTTGCCGTTTTGTATCTAGGGTTATAGATAGTACTCGCATATTTTACCTATAATTCAGTATTATTGGATTATGATCACTACCGGACATATCATCTTTCGATAAATTGGGGCTACATGCTGAGATGTCAATTGCAGTTAAAGTATGATGAGTGGGATAGCGAGTATATTTGCCGTTGTTAAGAATGCACGGTGGTGTTGTGAGAGCCCCTTAGTGGATGCCACCCATTAATATGGCCCAATATAATATTGTTCACAAAATTAGTATCAATTGAATTGTTCAACTTTTTGGAAGAAATTTTTATGTTTGGTGGTAGGTAAATATTTTGTATTGGATCAGAAATGCAATACCTTGTTTATTTGACATGTTCGTATTGTTAAGATAAATATTATACCCTTTTGGGCATTTGGTTGTTTTCAATGCCGCATTGATATGCGATTCTATTAATATCTCCAAATTATTGTAATTGTTCCAATAGCCTTTGATATTCCACTGAAAAACTTTCATTATAAAATAAGTACGAAGATAAGAGTAAAATTATTCAGGATTAGAATCTGTTATTATATTTTCCTGATATGAAGTTAAGAAAGAATCTCATTGATGTCTGTATCCATATTATTTTGTGAGTCATATTTGTTTTCGGTAAAATTGCAGGTATTGGCAATGTAATTATATTTAAATTTGTTTACCTGCTTTGTAGTTTATTCGGTTTCTTCCTGACAATTTGATGATGTGGGTATGCTTATTGAGCCAATAGGAGTTACACTTATGTTATTACCGGATGGATTTTCTTTATTTTGATTGTTGGTAGGTTGTTTTGTTAGTTGTGTTGTCAGCAATTTGTTTTGTAAATTCCCGTTGTTTTTGGTTGTTGTTGTTTTTGTTTTGATTAATTCTTCCGTGGTTAAGTTCAGTGATTCTATTGGGTTTTCTTTTGTGAAGTAGTCTGGAGAAAGTTCTTATTACCATAAGTTATTGATCCTTTAATTGATGTTCGGATTATTGTAGAATATTTAACGATTTCCTGCTTTTTAAGATAAGTTGGACATTTTTTATTTGTTGATTTATGCTGAGAATTACAGTTAATAAATTTAATTTGTGAGCACTTTATTACCTCTCAGTGCTCTGGTAAGGCACATGTGACACAAACAGGAGTGTTGGTACACATGTTTTTTGTATGACCGATAACGTAACTTATTTTGCATTGCATGGGTTTAAGAATATAACGTTTGATTTGAATAGTTTCGAAACCAACTTTTAGTTCTTCAGGGAGCTGGTATAAGTCAAATCATAGAATATGCAAAGGATTATTTGCATATCCGTTATTTATTATTTTAATTTTATTAACTTCGGTTACACTTTGATCCGTAGGGCCAGTTTGTTATTAATTCGACTTATTTTCGGAGATACAGCCGATACAGGTGGCGTCCGTGTTACTAGAATTGCCTCCTAAACTTTAAACGCGTTTTTAACGGAACTACTTTTTTCCACACGGTACCAGCATTATCTCAAGTTCTATACAACCGATTTACTTGAAATTTTGTATGAACCTTCTTTATATAATCCTTTATCGTTCATACCAGCATCGTGTCAAAATTTTTGTTTTTAATATTGAAAAAAAAAAATCAGGAATTTCAAGGAAAAGCGTAAAAAATAATTTTTATTTTCAGGCACTTTCCCGGACTATAACAGTATCCTTACTGATTAAGAATTTCTTTTGATTTTTTTTTTTTTTTCAGACCACCAGGAGAGTCAGGATCAATGTCACCAGGATGCGCCCTTTTTTTTACACCTGTCTCTCCGTGTAAATTTTGTTAGTTTTTTATTATTCTCACTAACGATACCGTTTAGCGATTTTGTTAAGAGAAAAATATTGGAGGTACTTAGAGGCTTTTCATTATTTATCATTATTTGCTTCTCATTATTTGTACTTTTGATGGTTACAAATTTTGGAGAATCAGTGTTTTTATTATTATAGAAATTTTCAGTAATTGATGTTAGAGCAGAAAAAATTTTCGGGTTGTGTAAGTTTAATCCTTTTTCATTGAGCTTTTCTTTTTTCTTTTTTGGCTGGGGAATCCATATTCAGAATCTCAAAATATCCCCCTCCAGGGGCGGCCCTTCTGCCATAACTGCCAGCGAGAGATCACTATAAGACACTTGTAAAGATAACGTTTGAAAAAAGACAATTTCTTCACAAAATTATAGATTTTCAATTTAATTTTTTCACAAATTTATGGATTTCTTAAAAAAAAAATTTATTAGCTTGATAAAAAAATAAAATTATTCTAAATAATCTAACATTTTCACACTCATCGTTGATAAGTTATTTTAAATTAAATATAAAAAAAATAAAAGTTAATTATGAACTTATTTCAATGTTTAGAGTGCATATTAAAATATACAATGTGAAATATGTAAAAAAAAACTTTGTGAAACATTTGGAAATACCAAGTGTCATTGATAAAATTTTTTTAATTTTTAATGGCAAGTATGTTAAAAAATTAAAGTGTTAGCAACATTATTTTTGCATTTTCTTTCTCTGGAACACCCCTATCTGTATATACCTCATTTATACCTAAATTCGTTTTTTACTCGACTGCCAAAGTAATCGGAATCGTGCTCGGCTCCCGACAAAGTGAGGGCGGTAGCAATAACAAAATGAAATGCTATGGCAGTAGCGTAGCTTTTCAAACGCTGGTCAAACTTTTTAATGTTATTCTAAAATTCCCCCAGAATTTACTTACTTTAAACCATTGCCGTCATCCCAGAAGTAATACTTTGTATTCATATTCTTAAAATCTAATGCAGAATTTTCTCCTCGTAATATTATTTTGTCCCACAACACAACTTGATTTAGCACACTATCTGGAGTTTTGTATTCAGCGGTCAGGTAAAGGAACAATTGTTTAACATTCCAATTGAAGAGGCTTGTCAAATTCGTCTCCAAATCGAAGGTAAGAAAACCCAAATCATGTTTCTCACGTGAGGCGCCGTAGTCAGGAACGTTTTTCCTAAAATGTATGTACAAAACGAAAATATATGAATTAGTTTTCGGCATAAATATAAAAATCTACTTACACCAGCACCTTTACAGTGTTTACGTGTGCAGTAGTCCTACTGTCCAGAAAGACTGTCGAAAGAAAACAACAAAAAGTTAAGCAGGCGAGAACACTCAACGAATATGCCACGGTGGCATTTCCGCGCGTTAAAACGGTATGCATTTTGTTTTAATTTTATAAAATAACACAAATTTATTAAACTAACTACACGTATACCGATAAAACTTCTTGACACGTAGAAATGGTCGCCGTTTGCAAGTTAAATGCGGTGCAGAGATTGATAATGGAAACAATACAGTACAGAGTAATGCTCATTCAAACTTAAAAAGTATGTATTTTTCAGAATAACATCCCTTTTCTGGAAAAACCTCACAACTCATTTGTGAGGTTTGTTGTGAGGTTCTTCTTGCTCAAACCACTCTGGTGTTAACCATGTGTTTTACATAAACAACCAAGACAAAACAAAGGGATCGGCTTTATAATACCTTCCCAGGAATTCGGGAATAATATGGATATAGTCGGATAAAGGAGGTTCTCCAAAATTTTTTCGTGAACATAAAACTTAAAAATATAAGATAAAATGAAATTTAAATGAAAAAAATATGTAATTCAAACAGTGGTAATTTTCAACTTTAAACGCAAATATCTCGAAAACTATAAGTTTGCTGTTGCTATTCTTGATCTGGAGAACTTCCTCTATTTGACCATAACCATTTTTCCCGGAAATGCAAGGACGGTATACTAACGTTTTCCCTACAACCCAAGTTATTGTTTTATGAAACACACTGTGTTTAAGAGTCTTTTAATGAGGCAGCAAGTTCAATTATAAACAAAATCTTTAAACGACGAGTCAAAAGTTTGATCGTCTATTATTATCACTTAACCAATATTTTTAACGTATTAATAAGAGTAAAAATGAAACCTGTGGTTATTTTGATATCGCGTGGGGAGCAAAAGCCGGACAAATTAGCTAGAAGTATTTAATACATACTATTTTATATTTGTGTATCCAGTTAATATTTAGGCCGATAATTTGTTTAATATAAACGTTTGTAATTATTTATACAGATATTCTTGTTAGCAACGGAAACGCTATAAACAAACCTGTAACTATGTCGTTTGGATTATGTACATTTGCTACTTATTTATGTGATCTGAAGACAAAATATTACGAAAACACCATAGCTTTGTTACCTTATGAAGGAGATATCCGTGAACTACCTGAAGATCTTTTATGTTCCACAGAAATGTTGATAGTCTACTTTGATCCCGATGATGTAAATAGTTATATTTATATATATATATTTTTTTTAATCTATAAAGATGATAATTTTTATTCTGTTTAGAAAACTTTGAAATCTCATTTAAGTGAATATTGCAGTTTTTTAAATAACAATGACATTGAGTTGGGATTATTACTGACTAGCAAACTCTACGATGATGCTAAACAAGGACTGGCTTATAGTACAGTTAAAGAAAGTTGTAAATTTCAATTTGATGTAATTGAATTATGTAATAACGACGATAATAGTGAGACAACGGGATATAAGGAAGTTGTTGAAGTATTAAAGAATAATATTTGGTCAAACGTCACAGTACCAGGTGCGTATTTTTTTTATCTCAAACAAATAATATGGTAATTGAATAAATATATGTATAAAGGTGCCAACGCAGACGAACTTAATGATGATCTAGAAGAACAGTTGGAAGGCTTCGAAAATTTAATAACGAGCATCCAAAATTTTAGGAGAATTTCGAGTGGAATGGAAAGGGACCAAAGGCTTAATGAGGCAGAAAAATTAGCTGATCTTTTTGTAAAAATGATGAACGAAGATAAATAAAGTTATATATGTATATCTAATGTATTTTGATTAAGTTAAATACATAAATATTTAGACCTTCATGTTCTATATATTTCTTTTTATGTTTTTTTTTTTTTATTATAATCAAATTTTAAAATACCTTTTTAACATTTGGTGCTTTATCAAAGCATTCTTATATATATTTTACGTGCATGTAGTTCTGTGCTGAAATCACGATTAGAACTTATCTTTAAGGGATATTTATGTATCTATATACATGAATACATATATATAATTATATATTTAATCACTTTTTTATTGATAATTTTAAGCTGGTAAAAGATCAAAGTCATCGCTGACATGTACAATAGGTACATGATCTTTATCAACGGCAGTTTCACATTTATAATCCCACAATTTATGTTTTTTCAATGCAATATCCCAATCCATCATCTGTACGGCATGCAGACTTTCCGCTTCGTTATGATGACGTAAAACCATGGCTTCCTGAAATCAATACAAACTTTGTGAGCCATCCATAAAGTTGTTTTGTTATTGTTTTTACCTTGATTTTGTCCCACTTATCATCGACATCTTGCAGCCAACTTAGTAGTTGTCTACCATTGAAACGGTAACGTGCGTTTTTATCTTTTTCATCCTGCTCGGATGTTGGTATATTGTATACTTCTTCGTCTTTGAGTAGAGTACACACCGAATACGGCACTGGCTGACATGAAATGTTGCGCGCTGCCTTCGAATGAACACGTATCATTTCCTGTTCCACATTCAAACATAATTTCTCACGTTCCACAATGTGACGCTGTAGCAGAGCTTTGCGTTCATTTTCTTGCAAGCGATATATTTCTTGCATTTTCGGTGGAATATTAGACGGTAAAACGGATTCTATTTTCTTCTCATTACTTGCAAGCAGATAATTCTTCTTATTTAGCAAATACTCATTATAACCCTGCGGCGGTCTTGGTTTGATTGGGTACATATTTTGCCATTTTTTCTCAATTTGCCGGCGTATTTTAAGATACATTTGGAAACAATTTGTAAACGGCATATCATGCGAATGTGTATCAGACATTGAAGAGTTAGCCTCTGTATTTGTATTTTGATTTCCATTGTTTTTATTATTGTGATTATCATCGTGTTTTGTGCGTATTTTTCGCTTGCGTGGATGTAATTCTACACCGTGCGAATGTACGTCTTTCGATGACGATGTCGACGAGGTGGATGGGCTTGGTAAATTAACAATATTCTCATTTTCATATGTATGATTATGCTGTAGAGGGCTTGCGCTAACATTGGCAAATGTAAGTTTATTATCTGTAATGCCTTCATTTGCGTTCAATGATGCTGGCGATGGTGAACTGCTTTGCATTTGAGGTGAGGAATTGTTAGAGCTACGTTCGGTACTATTAATACCACTGCGATGAGAACTACGTAGCACACGATGTAAATTTTTGTCCTCGTTTAATAGCTTCAAATTTTTCTCATCTATAATATTGCATTGTAAGTTATTTATTTTTATGGGACTCTCATGAGGACTGCCGCATTGCGCTTCACGTTCGTTGGAATCATTCGTATTCGAGCTGACAACATATGGTAGCGCTGCATTACGAGATGTGTTGATTTTGCCTGTACGTGATACGTTTCCATCGGTATCAATGGAGCAGTTCTGTTGTGGGATTACAATTTTTAGTGGCGGCACCTTTAACCCGCCACTGTATAAGGATTCAGACATTTTAAAATCTTCATCATCACCTTCTGCTTCAAATTGTTTGCTGAAACCAGACTTTGCCAACTCGGTCTGATCTTTTTCTGTGGAGTTTGCATTTTTATTTGGATTCGGTGAACCTTTAGAAGCCGATGTTTGCTTGATAACCTTTTCCATACGCCCTGGAAGACGTGAAGTTGTTGTGGATTTTGCATCTTTTCCACCATCTACGTCTTTTCGTTTCTTTTTCTTGCCTTCATCACATTCCTCAAATTCATCCTCATCTATATCTGAGAAATGACGTTTACCCTGACTGGACGAAGGTGTATCTGCGCTGCCAACACCATCATGTTCAATTTTGTTTTCGGTATGACCCTCATCGGTGGTTAATTTGTCGCGGCTGGTCTCTGAATGATCATGCTTTTCTGTGGAGTTAACATCTTCAACATCATCACCTTTTTTATGCTCATTCTTTTTGATGTGCGTTCTAGAGGCCTCTGCAAAATTTTTTTATATTTAATCAAGTTTTCTACTGTTTGTTTATATGAAAAAATAAAAATTTTAATAGTATTTTGTTTTTTCAGGTCGCAAAAAACAGCCCTTTGTCGGATAAAATCCGAGTCAATTCCGGAACGTAGAACCGGCTGTCGTGGGAATGAATTGTATTCGCTTATATTTCTATATTAGCGATTATTAAAATATATATGTAAATTACCTGTCGTCGAGTTTGCGGTCATCTGAATAAGCAGTGCCATTTGCTGTCTCTCAGACATCGGTGTATTCGGGCTGGGCCTTGATGTTGCGACTCCTGTATTATATCCCACTCCCCTCGGTCTTGGGGGTGGCATAATATCTTAGTAATATTGCGTACACAAAATATCAAAAGTTAAATTCCAAAATAAATAAAATCCTAAAATGTTTCCAAAAGAAAATAAATTCGAACTCTCGCAACTATCTCTCATCAAATATTCCACTGACTAATGTACTTCGTTCAGGAACGTTATGAATAACGGAAGCACAGAGAGCACTTATCATTATTAGACCGACATTAACTCTTACGCGAATGTTACATATCAATGTCTTCATATCAATTTTTCCATTTTCGTCCGGGAGCAGTTAGAAAAGTTTACAAGATAATTTTCCAGTCAATGCACATCAAACAATTACATTATATTCATATATTTGACACCAATATATAAGTTATTATATGGCATGTTAAATAAAAATATGCATAATATAACAAAAATAATATAATAATAATAAAAAATGGTATTATATCATGAAAAATAATAAAAGAGAAATGTGAGCAATAATGAGCAATAGAAGTTTTCAGCAGCAGCAGAAGTTCAGCATTAACGGCCAATCACGACAGGCAATATATGTCATCTATTTCGTGCCTACACAAAATTACTAACCTATAATTTTGTAAAGCTGTTACTATTGGAAAGATCTAATAGGAGTTGATAAAACTGACTGACTGACAACAATGTTAGAGAAGATTTATACAATCGGCTACGATTTAGAATAGCATCCCCCGATTTCGGGGTCAAAATGGGTATGTACCGATAGAGTAGGTCCTTCAGAGCAAGAATATTCAGTTCAATATAGTTCAAAAAATCAACTATTTAAAATGCGTGTTTCTCCGATTTATAATGCATTTTACTCTAATTTTTTTAACTTATATATCCACTAACACCTCACTAATTCGTTTCTAATCATTTATTTTATATTAGATAGTGCAAAAATGTCGTCTACAATTATTTAAATTCAATTTTAATTTGTAATTGGTAATTTTTTAATAAAAAAATTATTTGAATCGCCCAATATCATAAAAATATGAATACAAACTGTTAACAGAAATTAAGAAGCATATACATATATTTCAAATATTTGAGGAAACAAGAAAACAAAGTTTCTAACTAACAGCTGAATGTAGAACTATAATATTATGTTTTTTTATTTCTCCCTTTTAATTGAACAACGCATGGCAGTCCCTATGTGTCAAAAATTCAATTAACAGAGTGTAAAAATAACTTCTATTTTAAAAATGGCTAAGAAATTAATATACATTACTACTGTAAATACGTGCGTCACCTTGTCGCGTACTAAAAATTTTTTGTGGTTCGTAAGTTTTCTGTTTTGTTCTATCAGGACTATTGTGTATCACCTGGTGTGCTCTACTGAATATTTATCGCTTTTTTCAAACAAAACTTGTAATATCAAATAGTTATAAAGTTTGAATTTATTGCATTGATTTCTCGTTAAAAAATAATGTTAAATTAATCAATTCTGTTATATAACGCTGTTGTATGCGATATACTAACGAAGTACGTGTTTGATAGAAGTGTTAAAAATATGTTATTGATTTTTCAATAGTTTGTGTAAACTCTATTGTGTCTTTAAAATGCACAATGTTACCGCAGAAAAAATATACAAACAACACCAAGGCATGTAAGACGAACTTATAGCGTTAATTAAATAATTGGTAAGTGCGTCCGAAATTGCAGTAGAGGCCAAGTAAGCAAACAGTGTAGAAAAAAATGATATTTGCACGCAAAATTACTGTTCTTTTATACGAATAATGCAAGAGGAGGCTGCGTTGTGCTCTAGGCGACACCATAGTAGCAGCGCGGCAAATATGTATATATACTAGATTAGTGACACAATACAAGAAATGTTTGCATACACATCTATTTGTATACGTGGAATCGTGTGCGCTAATGATAATAATTCTTCAATATTTAATGTTTATTTGTGTCCATAACTGAAAAATCACTTGATCGCGCTAGTTTTATAACTTTTACAAATAGGGCGTAGCTTTGTATTACAAAATATACATATCCAGTTCGCTGTATACAAATAAAATATACATATACTTTGCTTTTATTAATAAAATATTAAGGTAGGATTCGTTTTACATCATAACTTTCCATTTAGGAATATAAAACATATCTTTACATACTTACGTATATGAAGAAGCTATAAAATATATTCACACCGGTTTCGTAAACTGTAAAATATCAATATGTCATACGTAAGTTAGTGATATTATCGTATGGTAGGGAAAGAATCCCTCTTAGTACTGTTAACATGTCAAACAGTTTTATTTGCATTCACTTACGCAATACTAGCAGTCAGAGAAAGAAAACTGGCACAAATTGCTAAGTTAGAATTGGTTTTATTGGAAAAGTTTGTAAATAAAAATAAAAAAATCTAGAAAATAATACACAAAAATACATGGCTGGGATTTAGAATAGCAAAACGCCTCCCCCGAGTTTGTACAGATAGAGCAGGTTCTCAGATTTATAGCTTTTGAGATAATTGTACTTAAAGTCCATATATGCAATGTTTTGATCAACTTTTCCCGTCGTTTTTAGTAGTCCGCCTCTATGTATATAGTTTTGCAATTTGTACTATTATTTCAAAACACAACCTTTCATTCTATTTCATCGCTCGTAACTGTATATAAATCCTTCATTCGTTTGCCATAGTTGTCTTCAAAAAGGGCTCCAATGGGCGCCACCTTGCAAAAAGAAGAAACGACTGGCGCGCTGAGTTCATCTCGGCTAAAACCACGTAAGCGGTTTCTACGCCAGTGAAAAAGAACTATATAAATATATGTTGAATGAACATTGCACACATTTTTCAAATAAGGTTTTTCATACACCATACACAAATACTTATATTTATGTATAGTGCATTTTTATAAAAAAAATTTACATTTACAACGAACTGCGACCTTAGCCTCTACATCTGTGCAACTTGCATCTAGTTCACGCACTGCACCACCACTCCACCCAACGAACTCTACTCTACTTCTTTATGACGGCCATTCTGATCTCCGATTAACCAAGTCGGATTCCAAACCAAGAGAAGATAGTTGCATTTATGAGCCGTGAACGCGTTTAACACAGATTAAGACTTACCGATCCAAACGGGGTTAGATCGCCGAAAAAACAGACCTTGGTCGGATGAAATCCGAGTCAATTCCGGAGCTTAGATCCGGATGTCGGGAGAATTGCCGAGAACGCGCTTCGATAGCTGCGGTCCAAGAAATCAAGCTAAAAAGCCGCTCAGAGCTGCTGAGTTGTGCAGGTTTCAACGTGGTGGAGGAGGCTTAGCCTTCATTCTGCACAACACCGTGCAATATCGTCTCATCTATGGCGACATCGACCGCAGGGATACTCCACTAGAATGTCAGTGTATAGTTATCCGTAAATCCGATGTCGAGCTCGAAATATTCAGGATATCACCCGAACATAAGTGCGCTACTTCGTGGTGAAAATCGTTTGGTACCAGGTGGCTTCAATGAGCACCATGATCCAGCCAAGGACTGTCAACTCGGCAGAATTCTGCCGCTACAACAACAACAGCACCATGATCTTTGCCATCCCTGCCAGTAAAATGATCGTATGGGATTCTGCACACTAAGAGACGTCCACCTATACCAGAAGTATGGGCACCTGCAATAGCTCGCCCGACATCACCATTGCTAGCGGTGGTCTGATAAATAGCATAAACTGGCGGCCTTTGCTAACCCTCGCTTCAGACCATCTGCCTATAATTATCTTGATTGAGAAACCTCCTGACTTTATATCAGTGAACAATTGTACCTGCGCTAACTTTAACAAAGCTAACTGGGTCGGCTTCACAGATTTTACCGATAACACCATCAACACTTTACCCATTTCTACGGACGTAAACGTAGACGAATGTAGATTCCGCAAGGTAATCGCAGCAGATAACGCTCGCTTCATCCCGGCTAGGCAATTCGCGGAAATCCGCCCAAATTTCCCAGCCAAAGCAGTCGTTTTTGCTAATGAGCGCGAAACCTTACGATCCTCTAATAAGGTGTGTCAGCTTGGAGACTCGGCAAATGGTAAACCAGCATAAGCGGACAAAATGGGTATATAGAGCACTTGAGGTCCTGTAACCTCTCCACCGGCGTGAGTAAGCTTTGGACTACTGACAAGGTTTAGACGGCAATTTACATTGCACCCTTTTGTAGATAAAACCAAACGATGTGTTACTCGACGGTTGCGAAAATGCCAAAGGACTGCGCACCACTTACTTTCACCGAAGAGGAGGTGCAGAGTATCATCAACAAGGGAAAATCGTCAAAAAACATTGGCCCTAAAGGAATTAAAATGCTGATGTTTGACGGTAGTAAGCTACCTTACCAAGACTCAACCTGTCGCTGACCACTATACAAATACCCGATGTGTGGAAAGTCGGAAGAGTAGTCCCACTACTGAAACCTGGGACACAGCAACAAATAAGAGTGGATTCGGTATGTGTTCAAAGGTAAACCGACCAGGAGTGTTTTCAAATCAGAATTATACCACTACAACAACAACGTTGTCGCCAGAGCCCAAAGGATTTCAACGCGAAAGAACATGTTCAAAGTGGGGTTTTTTTTTTTTTTTTGGAAAATATGTTTTGTTTTTTTTTGGGTTTTTAATAAATAAAACAAAATATAATTTTTGATAAAATTGGCTTTCCCCTCAAGGAATTCTCATATTTACATCAAAATAAGGCTAATAATTAATCTTTTGACAGCTTAGTTTGTAGATTTTTTCAAATTTCTAGGCTAATATATATATTATATCAGGACGACGAAAAATTTAAATCCGTTTATCTGTCTGTCCGTCTGTCCGTGCAAGCTGTAATTATAACACTGTGGAACATTTTTGTGATTATTGTCGGTGGGAGTGAGACAATTCCAAGTCAGGGTGATGGTACTAGGTCAGTATAGTAAAACCCTCAAAGGGTTTGGCGTTCGTATGTGTAAGTTTTTTTATGACCTTTTAATTTTTTTCCTTATCTTGATGTTTTTTCGCTTAGTTGTATTTTTCTAAATTTGTTTCATCAAAATCGGACAAGTGGTTCGCGAGTTATGTTAAACTACGTTTTTGCCAAAATGTTACAACTAAGCGAAAAACCATTAAGATAAGGAAAAAATTTTAAAGGTCATAAAAAAACTGACACATACGAACGCCAAACCCTTTGAGGGTTTTACTATACTGACCTAGTACCATCACCCTGACTTGGAATTTCTCACCGCCTAGATTAGCTGTTGTACTTTTTAATTATATACGAGGTGTGTTCAAAAAGTATCGTGAATCGTAACTGACAGTTTTCTTCGATTGCAGGGGCGTGGTGCATCATGAGTTCTTGCCACAGGGAAGAACGGTCAATAAGGAATATTACTTGCAAGTTATGCGCAATTTGCGCGATGCAATCCGCCAGAAGCGCCCGGATTTGTGAAAGAAAAAAATTTGGCTTTTGCACCACGATAACGGCCGCGCTCTCACACGTCGTTGCTTGTGCGCTACTTTTTGGCCAAAAACAACACACTAATGATGCCGCAGCCACCGTATTCCCCAGATCTGGCTCCCTGTTACTTTTTCTTGTTCCCTAAACTAAAGAGGCCCATAAAAGGACGACGTTACGCTTCTCTTGACGAGATAAAGACGGCATCGAAGGAGAAGCTGAAGAAGATAAAACAAAAAAAATGATATTTTGAACTGCTTCGAAGATTGGAAAAACCATTGGCACAAGTGTATAATATCTCATGGGGATTACTTTGAAGGGGACAAAATAGATATTCATAAATAAATAAATAATTTTTGAAAAAAAAAACACACAAAATTCGCGATACTTTTTGAACACACCTCGTATATATATATTAAGGTATATATTTGGTGCAGAGGATCGAGCAGCAAGGGGCACCGTGGAAACATTTTTTTTTAAGTGGGAGTGGGCCCGCCCTCTAGCAAGTTTATTGTACATGTCTCCTAAACCGTTGAAGGGGACCCTGCTTTAGAAGCTTCAAACAATTGATTTTTTTTGCTGAAATCTCTTTAAAAATTATCTAAGATATGTCCCCAAAGTTATAGATGGAAATTCGAAATATTGGCGAAGCTAGAGGGGAAATAGTGGCCGAGCGTCTATCAGGTAAGTGGTAAGCGCTTGGGCAGAAAGCGAAAACTTTGACGCGCGATTTCTCGGATTTTCATTTTTACGATTTTTCTTAATTGGTGGGCAGGATAGAAAAAAACTAAACGTCACATTGAATTGCAAAGTTTATTACCTTTGGTATTAAATTATTGTCCATTTAAACTAAAAAACAACTAATAAAAGACAAGTTGTACAAATTTTTAAACAACATAGAGTAAAAATTTTTTGGTCAAAACCCACTTTTTTCAATTTTCCAAAAATTTTAGAAATTCACTCTATTTTTGGAAATTTCTTAGTTTAACCAGATGATATGTTATTAATAAATCCGAATCCCTTTGAGTTTTTTGTTTCAGATGCACATGCAAGATGCATGATGAAATTTGGCTTTAATAAATTATTTCTTTTCCTACATAACACAAATTTAAATTCCACTTGATTCGTTCAGTTTCCAGTGCACAAATCAACAATAATCCTTCTCTTATAATGATATATCTGTATGTCAATGATGGTTTGAAACAGATCAATACTTCCCTTTGCTCCCATATAGTTAATATAAAGATTTTCAGGGTGACTTTGTACCGCATATATCAGCCAATATGTAAGTTATCCCAATTAAAATAAGAGAGCGTGTTTTAATTACAACAGTGTATCTTTGTGCATAAAATAGAAAAATTTGAGAGAAAACTTGGCCTAGCCCCCATATAACTAATATCAGGGTTTTTGAACATCCGGCTTACTTTGTATCATTGGTTTTACACCTTAAAGTATTTACCTGGCTTTGATGTTCTGTTGCACTCGAACTTAGCTCTTCCTTACTTGTTTAAATATATTGTAAATATATATTTACATTAAAATATATAATTAATAAGATTTTGAACTTAAAGTAAGTATGTACAGTGAAATCCCCATTACGGACAGTACTCATAGCCGGACTTCTCCCATAACTGAACAAATTTTATGAACACAATATTTTTATTATTATTTTTTTCATACAAAATCAATTTCTATAACCGGACATGAAACTATGCAATGACTGTACGCGAACACTATTTTTGTAACATTTCGTTGAAATTATCTCTCATAAACGAAGGAGATTTCATAAAATATGTCAAAAATAAAATATGAACAATTTGTAGTATAGGATATATTTTCCTAGTCCAGTGTTGCTATAGCGGTATGCAAATCAAAATTTTGCGATGTGTCGTTGTAGCAGTTTATTAGGTGTTGCATTGTTAGGGCATCATTATAGTTCATGCAAAGTGGTGGTAAGTAGTATGGCGGATATAAGGGGTGAAATCGGCAAGGTCGTATCTTGAAAAGTTATTGGAGGCAGTGTTCTAAAAACTACCGCTAGTTAAAACTGAGCATTTTTAAGGGGTTACATACGTCCAGAATATTCCAAAAATCGTTATAGTTGTAGGCGGATTTCTGTGAAAGTCGATTGTAAAAATTCCCCATAGATACAAAGTTATGTTGGAAAATCAGACCGCCCGACGAGAATTTAATGCACACAGGTGAAAGTTTAAACGCGTTTTTCTCGAAACTACTTTTACCGGCACGGTCTACAGTTTTTAACATTTTTTGATGCAATTTTTTTTAAATATTCGAAAATGTTTTCTCTATAGTCTGTCGAGCCGGATTTTGATATTTTTATTAAAAAATTTTGTAAACATAATTAAAGTGCGACATTTATGACGAAAAACGCATACTTTCTTTTCTAAATTCCGCAAATTGGAAAATTTTTCGGAATTAAAAAATTCGGCTCGACAGACTATAACTACAACTTCATTTTACAAGAATTTTTTTTATTTTTACAAATCCATCAACATTCCAAGAATAAATGATGCAGACTGTGGAGCAACTTTTTTTCATTGTACTTTGGGTCACGTGATATTTTATGTACTAATTTTTGTAAAGAAAAATTAAAATACATTTTTTTATAAACTTTAAGTACCAATAAACATTGTATAAAATTTCTTTATATTTATTTCTATTGTTATCCCTTCTGAAAAAAGTTTTTCTTTTAGCGTATTTTTGGTGCTGCCGGACGTATGTAACCCCTTAAATACATTTATTATACAATGAACTACGATTTTTTGATTGGTTCAAAATTGTCAATTTGGCATTAAAAAAACGAAAATTTTTTTACCTAATGAAACGACGTTACACAAAAAATTTTTTTTTTTCAAAATTGCGCAATTTTTTAAATTTTTGATATTTTTAATATTGTAGGTCTGGTCTGGAATCACGTCAGCAGTTGTGGCACTTTTTTTTGGCACCTCCCAAGACAGCAAATAACTCCGTTATTTTTCAATATTTTTGTAAAAAAAAATCTTAAATTATAGTTGAAATATTCAATGGAGTACTTTCTTTTAAAAAAATTCACGAAAATCGCCTAATTTTTAATGCGTTACACTGGTAGAGCCCCTTAAGTCTCATCATAAAACGTTGCTGTTGTTTTGTCTTAAAATTTGATTTGCTGCTATGAGGGTGATATAACTGATGCATAGTTTTATAATAAGCATTAATTTTATTTTTGAATCACTTTGCTTTTTAATGAAGTTTTCGGGGCACCCTTTTATATTTTTTTCGGTGTAGTTGTTGATTAAAAAAGTAGGATAAGTGTGTGCGACTTTTCTAATTGATCGGCGTTTTTATTATCTGTAATGTTTACAGGTTTAAAGGGGCTGGCGTATATACAATTTTTATGTTTTTGCCTCGTATGAGCGTCTCTTTGACCCTACGTTTTTTCGACTTTCATTGAACCATCACATTACCAAATTAGCCAGTTCTTTTGCTTCCATTTTTGCACTTTCTCTGCATGTATTTGCCATATCTTTTCGAGTCAGTTAGAGCCTTGAAGTCTGTGTACAGGATGTTATCGGAGTTTTGTATGCAGTTGTAAATTTTATTCCCAGTTAATTTAAAAATGCAATCTTCAATAGTTGGGAGTTTCAGTTCATAGAGTATGTTTGCAATTAGAGTTTTTCGGAACGCGAGATTATGCGTATTTTTTAATTTTCTACAGACAGCGTTTGGATGTTTTGCCATATATAATAAGGCCATAGTAGAACCTTCCCAGTATCAAGGCTTTCATAATATTTAATAAAGGTTTATTCGTTTTGAAAGGTCACTTAGGTCTTCGATTTGGTATTTCCAAGGGATTTTTTGACCAAAGATTATTATTTCAGGGTTTTTAGATAGGGCACACTTTCTATAATATGATTGTGAAACACTGGATCTAGAAGATTGCAGTTCCGCTTCTTGCATATGTGTAAGTGCTTACACTTTTCAAAATTAATAGATGCACCCAATGTTAATGACCAGTTTGTAAATAAAGTAGACAAGTTTTTCAAATCATTATTGTAATTGTTTACATCGTTAATCTTCCAAATAAAATATAGGTCATCTGCATATAAATAGTGGGATATGTTATTAAGTTTTTACATTAAAGTATTTATTTTTTCAAATGCGAATAGAAATAACGTCACCGACAGGAGAGAACCTTGCGGTATTCCATTTTATAATTTTTTTAAGTTTGATTTATATCCGGTTACGTTGTTCTATTAGATAAGAAATGCTTTTGTATAGGTGTAGACTTTCGGACCAACTTTCCACTGATCAAGTTGATTGAGTATAGAGTGGACGGCTACACGATCGGAGGCTTTTTTAAACTCAACACTTATAACAGAGCAGTGATTTCGAATTGATAAATTACTAGCTAGAAAGTGGTGTAGGTAAATTGTTGCCTCTACTGTGCCTGAGCTAGATTTAAAAGCAGTTTGTTTTCTGCATGTTTGTTTGTTTTGAAATAAAAAATATTGTATTCGTTTTGGTATTATTTTTTCTAACAGTTTGCTTGAACATGATACAAGCGGGATAGGATGGTAATTTTTGTAGTCATCTTTCTTATTTATATTTTTTAGAATACAAATGACGTTTTTTACAAGAGTGGGGAAACACAGCAGTTGTGACGATTAAATTGTATAAATTAATTAAACGACTTTTTAGTGTCAGAGATGCATTTTTAATCATTGCATAGGTGATTCTGTCCGGGCTAGGACAATTCTCTTTGGTATTTTTAAGGTTATTTTCTAGTTCAAACAGTGCAATTTCTTCTTCAGTACTACTAGTAGACTTTGAAATTCTATTTACTTTGTGTACCGATTTGAGAGCCAGAATTTTGCAAAAATGTATTCACATGAAAATTGTTCATCTGCTGAAGTTGATGCAAAATAAGTGGCAAATATTTCTGCAATTTGTAGCGTTTCTGTTGTAATTCCAGTAGAAGATTTAAGTGAGTGAATGTAACAAGAGGCGGGTTTGTTCGTAAAAGCTCTTACTGTTGGCCAGACTTTTTTGTTGGAGTGTTTGAGCTGATATGAGCCGTAAATTGTTTAAAAGAGCTAGTTTTTGTCTCTTTTACTTTTTACGAAAAAGAGCATTACATTTCTTATAGTTGAGCAGGTTATGTAAGGTTAAGTCATTTTTTAGCGCATGTCAGTATTTCATTTTCTCGTTTCCAAGTTCTTGCAGCTCTTTCGTCCACCAACAGGTATTATATCACTTCTGGTATGGTTTAGATTGCGGAATACTTACATTGGCTACTCGCCGAAAACTCTCTTAGAAAAGAGAGGCCAGTTTGCGTCTGCCGTTTCGAATCTAGGGTTGTGGATAGTATTCGCAGAATTTCCCTATAATTGAGTATTATTGGATTATGATCACTACCGGACATATCATCCACCGGGTCCCGATTCATCACTTTCGATAAATTGGGGCTACATGCTGAGATGTCAATCGCAGTTAAAGTATGATGAGTGGGATAGTGAATATACTTGCCGTTGCTAAGAATACACATATTACTTTGTAGTATAAAACTTTCATACATTACTCTTCTGTAGTTGGTATTGTGAGAGCCCCGTAGTTGATGCCACCCATTTATATCGCCCAATTAGTATCAGTAGAATTGTTCAACTTATTGGAAGAAATTTTTATGTTTAGTTTTAGGTTAATATTTAGAAACTGTTATTATATTTTTCTGGTTATTGTAGGAAGTTGATAAAGAATCTCATTGGTGTCTGTATCCATATTATTCTGTGAGTCATAATTGTTTTCGGCAAATTGCTGGTGTTGGCAATGAAATTATATTTAAATTTGTTTACTTGCCTTATAGTTGGTTCGATTTCTGCCGGAAAATTTGATGATGGGGGTATGTTTATAGAGCCAATAGGAGTTCCACTAAAGTTGTTTTCGGATGGATTTTCTTTATTTTGATTGTATTGTTATGATAAATTTTGGTAGGATAAAATCAGAGTATTTTATTTGATTTCTATTATAAGTAGGAAGTAGTTCAGTCACAAGATCTTTGTAATTGTCAGCTTTCACATTTCCAAGAAAATTTTTAACAACGTTTTCAAAGGTACTCCAGGCTCGTGTTTCAGTTTCATCGAACATTTCCTCAAATTTATCTTTCATTAGTTCTCTTATTTGCGGGCCCTCCTTAATTTTGGCTTCACTTGGAAATTTTTGTTTCAGATACAAGAACCCTCTTCCAATTCTGTCCATTGCCTTAACAAAATTTTTCACTAAACCCAACTTAATATGCAAAGATGCTAGTATTACCTTTTTGTGATCAACTAGAGGTTCACTGGTAATGTTTTTTTGTCCCTGTGTGAGTGCCTGACGTACTGGTCACTGCTTCTTTGCACAATGACAGTCTCTCGCACGGCTGTCCCATTCGCAAATGAAGCAACAATATTTCATATATCCTGGTTGTATTCTAAGAAGAAGGGCTATTACTTTTAGGTCTCCACACATTGCCCAACCATACTCTTGATAACGGTTGTACTCTAAAAGAACTCTCATATTCTCATATGGTTCCTTCATATGAACCGCATGAGCTAAGGGCGTAGATGAATATTTGTTACCGTTATGAACCAATACCGCCTTTAAACTAAGTTTAGAGGAATCAATGAATAGACGCCAATCACGTGGACCATGTTTCTGTCCTAGTGTGTTAAACAAAAGATTAACTTCTGAACAGTATACTAGATCCCCTTCTTAAAGAAAACAATTTGTGAGGTCTTCCTGCCTTTTTCTGTAAAAAGTAATATTCAAATCAGTTTGGATAAGATTCTAACCTTTTAGTCTAGATGCTTAAGGTTCGGACTACGATTTTGAAAGGCTTAGATCTCGAACTAAGTTATTAAGTTCACCCTGTGAAATTAGATGCGGCATTGTTGAACCTCCTGTTAATCAAATAAAGAATCGGTTGTCATTTCCTTTGCGGTTTCTGTAACATCACTTGAAGAGCTAATACTAGCTCTTCATCGAGACTCCAACATAATGGTGATTTTGGACTAGGAAGTTATTCACTGCCCTTGACAGGTCTTAAAGCTAATAGTAAATTACAGTACTTAACCACATGTTTAGACTTCGGTACAATAACTTTAATATTCGTGAGGCAAAAATAGCAGTATGTAACATGGTTTTTAAGGTTCTGTCCAGGCCATTGACACTGCAAAGGACATTTTACGATTTCAGCCTTTTTACGAAGTGTTAACAATGCTCCACAAGTTTTACAACAGATATGAGGGGCCCATGCTTTGTCTTGGTCTCCAACTTTAACACCAAAAACAGTTCGTAGCTTTTAGCACAAACGGGGTGAAATTACGTATTTGCGATTTAAGGGGTTTAGAAATTCGAAAAATCGATTTTCTTTTGCATATTTTTACAGTATAACCCTTCAAGAAAATGTCCCTAAGAGGATTTTTCGAAATTGAAATTATTTTCCGAGTTACAGCTCATTTTGTGACGCGCTGACAAAATCGTTTCGCAGTCGGGTCGGAGCTTTAAACTCGTTTTTCTCATAACTACTTTTCTAGAAACGGTGTGCATTAGGGTGATTAAAATTTTTTTTGTTTGGTACTCGGAAAAATAGGTTCCTAGACACTCCTTAGAAAGCCTCTCCAAGCATGAGTTCTTAATTGTAACGGGAAGGTCCTCCTACATACAGTTTTATATTTTTTTCTTATTATCAGATAGAAAAATTTATATCTCGCTTCCAACTACTTAAAAATATCTCGTTCCTTAGATTTTATAGGAAATTGAATGCTCTTGAGTTCACTATAAGACACTTGTAAAGTCGACGTTTTCAATTTACATTTTTCACAAAATTATAGATTTTCAACATTTTTTATAAGCTTGGGAAAATAATAATGCTATCGTTTTCAATGCTTGCTTGATATATCAGGGGTCCAAGTTATCAAGGAGGCTTTCGAAGGGTCTCACTTAATGTGTCTCGCTCACCGGAGTCTGATAGCACCTTTGCCTGTTATGTCGGAAGGTGCTATGTGTAGAATGGCATTATTAGTGCTTCACTGATACCAATGAGAATCTCTCGTTGAACACGTTAAAGCTATTTCGCTTGTGCTGTCTCACCGAGCGCTTCCACCCCACAAATACACCATAAATTTGTATTGGCCTAACTACTGTTTTGTAAGGCCAAATCACAACTCTTGATGAGAGACCCCATCGCTTTCCAATAGCTCATTTACAACAATATAAGGCAACCAATGCCAGTTCAGTTTTATTTGGATTGACGACTAAGCCGCTTCCTTCTGTCCAGCTAGATATCACATTTAGGTACCTTCTGTTAACTCCTTTATCACCTAAAGCCTCGAGTTATTTCATTTAGCATTTTATCTATGTTTCTATACATGATGTGCACAAGATTGCAAGTTGTTCGTTTAACGGTACATTACTAGTTGTTTTGTTTTAGAAAGAACGTTAAAAAATAAATTGAAAACGCCTACAAAAACTATAAATTTATAATTCCCTAGTTTATTTTATTTTCACAGTCCACGCTGAAAGATAAATGAATTGTTCTGGCCTCTTTTGTGAGGATCCGCAGAATCACCTTCTTGAAGCCATAGTTTATGGACCCCTTGGTTTCGCTAAGATGACTGAAGGTCTCGTTGTTTAGAAGTATGAGCGCTTTGGACAAGTTTCCTGAGTCCTTCAGCTTGATCACTTTCCAGTCGTGAGTGGCCATATGATGGCAGTAACTAAATATCTTTTCAATTTCTTCAGAGGTGGAGGGTTCGGTGAGGCAGACGCATGCTCGAGGGCGTAGTTGTAGATTCATTTTAGTCTCTAGTCGTCTTTCATGGCCCCAAAGTGTGCGTTCAGAGCT
This sequence comes from Bactrocera correcta, assembly GCA_027475135.1. Taxonomy (NCBI): domain Eukaryota; kingdom Metazoa; phylum Arthropoda; class Insecta; order Diptera; family Tephritidae; genus Bactrocera; species Bactrocera correcta. The sequence continues at coordinate 151,336,955 of CM050325.1, read as the reverse complement.
GACCAGCGCAAAAATAGGGTCATCTCAACCTGCATTTACCATACCATCCCAATCATACGGGACGGAGGCAGCCTTGGCATTAACTTACTGACGGTCTCTTACAATTTTTCGTAATCACAACTTTTTAAAAGATAACGATTGAAATTTTTTTAAGGCATTTATTTTTCTAATGAATTTCCTATGAAATTTTGAGTTTTGCAATTTAAAATAATTTGTTTCATTGAGTTATAAAATTCATAAGAAAAAAGCAATTTGCACTAAAATTATTCGTTACACACTCAAATATATATATATATACACTGGTAGTCACATAATTAAGGACACTCCATTTTTTTTTTAAACATTGGTTTATTTTATAATTGAAAATCGACATATGTTTTTCAAACTGAAGTATCATAATATATTTATTATCTTCTAAGTTATAGATTTATTGAAAATTTAACGAAAAAATTGTTTTCAATGCAAAGTGCGACAAAAAATGAATCAAATATATCAATTTTCGCTTGGTCAGTTAATTAAGGACACTTCAGATTTTTGCTTAGTATATTAAAAATAATACTTAAAAAATAAAAATTTATTTTATGAATTAATGTTTTAAGTGAGTATTTTGTTGGATAGCCTTTTGATTCAAGCACAGCTTGACATCTTCTAGGCGGACTAAAAATTAAACGCTGACATAGTTCATTTGATATGCTTTGCCATATTTCCTTGACATTTTGAAATAATTCGTCAGATTTTTTGATTGATTTTTTCCCCAAGCCTATTTTGACATCTCCGCAGAGGTTTCGGATAGGATTTAAGTTCGGACTCTGGGCAGGCCAATCTAAAACCGTAATATTTTCGGACGAAAACCAAGTTTTAACACTCCTATCGGTGTGCTTGGGATCGTTGTCCTGCATAAAAATTTATGGTTTCGACATGTGTTCCTCTACAAATGGCTTAATTGTAATCGACAATATATCTTTATATAAATATTAGTCCGTCGAATAGGACCTACATCGTACTACCAAAAAGCAGCCCAAACCATAACACTGCCTCCACCATGCTTAACCGTTCTTAAAGAGCTTCGAGGTTGAAGTTCTTTGTTTGGCGGGCGTCGAACAAATTGTTTCCCATCTGATCCAAAGAAGTTAAACTTGGATTCATCACTCCATAGTATTTGTTTCCAAAAATCTAAAGGGTTTTCGATATGCTCCTTTGAAAATGTAATACGACTCTTTAAGTGTTTGTTTGCCACGTGCGGTTTTTTTTTCTTGCGATACAACACCGTAGCCCATTTTTAAGAGGACGATGTCTGATGGTTTGTGTTGATACATCGTTGGTCAATTGGTCCTTTATCGTGCCGAGAATTTGCCTCGAAGTTAAAAAAGGATTTGCGTTGCTAATTCTACAAATTATACGATCGTCTTCTGAAGTAGTAAGTACCCAGTACTTCATGTGCTCCCGTAATGAATTAAAGCATTGTGAATCATAGATTTAGGACCAGAAACTCCTTTGCTACGGCCCTAATGGACATTTTTTCTTCACGTACTTGTAAATAATAATTTTCCGCAATTCTGGAGTACAACTCTGTTTTCGACTCATGTCTAATAGTTTTATTATTTGAATTTGAATATTTAGTTAATATACAAATGATTTTCATAACTTACCGCAAGTTTTTGTGTTAAAATAATAAAAACCCAATACAAAAATTTTGTTTCCTTAATTATGTGACCAAGCGGCAGCAAACTCAAAATACAATAAATTCAGCAGACAGACGAATTTTAGTAAAAGTGTCTAAGCTCTGTCATTCAAATGATGTAATATACCGTTACAATTTACAGTGGTCAACTAGCCGAAAATTTAATGCTCAAAACATTGAACTCAAACGCGTGCTTTTTCAACTTTATTTTGTCCCTAATTTTGTGGCCACCAGTGTATATGACGCATACATACATGTATGCTGCTCTTTTTATTTACGATATAAATTTCTTTTTATAAATTAATAGGATTTTTGGATCTTTTCCAATGAGGCAACTGCAATGCAGTAGTTTATATATGTGTACATATATGTATATTGTGAAAAAAATCTGCGTTTACGCAATATCTTAGTATGAAATGCTACAAAAAACAATTACAATGTAACATTTTGGCAACTTAAGTGTGTTTAAAATTCAGTCCATTCAATATACTTGAAATTAATAAATACATGTATACATAAATAAATAAATGCTTCTTGCTTTGTCGGCTAATATTTGTACAGTATATTCTGTCAAAGACAATGAGTGATTCTAATATTCAGAGAATTAATTTGAAATAAAAAAGGCTTCAAGCTAAAATTTAAAATAATATAAAACCCCAAGAGCCTGCACAGATACACGTTAAAAAATAGCAGAGCAGTGCACAGTGGTTTCGCTCATAGACCAAAAAATCATGTATTTTTTTGGAATTCTAACGGGATTTTCAAAAAATATCATTGAATTTCTGATTAATTGCTAATTTTTTAAGAACAGGTGTACGCAGATAGAATATTCTTCAACAAAATCGAAGTTCCAAGTGGTCAGGTGATTTATTACGTTAAAAGTATTTATTTTATCTTACTAAATAACAAAAACTATTTTGTGTTGTACTTATTTTTAATTCGATGCATTAGTTTACTCTGTATTTTATGCATTTTATGTTCGTTTCTAATATGTTTACATAAACTTTTCCCCCATTATTTTCAGTGTACTTGTGTAAGTCTTAAGGGGGGAGGCTGCTTTAGAAGCTTCAAAAAAATTATCTAAGAATATGTCCTCAAAGTAATAGATTGGAATTCGAAATATTGGCGAAGCTAGAAGGGAAACTGTGACCGAGCGCTTAATACATACGTACATATGTGTTATATATGAGCGCTTGGGCAGAAACCGAAAACTTTGACGCGTGATTTCTGGGTTTTTCAATTTTATGATTTTTCTTAATTGGCGATCAGGATAGAAAAAAACGAAACGTGGCATAGCGGTCGGTCTTGTATGAAATCAGCGGCCAAAAATACTTTCACAGCCTACATAAAAGTGAAACTTTTGCCAAAGCTTTTTAAAATGTCCCTCTCCCGTTTCCCACTCCGCCACCACCCGATGGTAACGAATTTTAATTAATTATATTAAATTACAAAAGTTGATAAACGAAAAAAGGAATTTTTTGAATATTATTTAACTAAATCAAAAACTGATTTTAATAAAGTTAATTTAATTTTGCATAATAGTTTTCTTCGACTGGGGTGAAACAATCTAAGCTCAACAGTAATTTAGCAAGTCCTGTAGCGACCCGTTAGTTCTTATTTTTATGATGAAGTCGATTCCTCTTAACGTCCTTATTGCTTGACTCAGCGGATTCTTAAGAGAGCTCTCCAATTGAAACTGGTGTGTATTGAAAAACATCGAGAGCGTGAATTAAATTTTACGGATAGACGAAAGAAGATAATACCAGGAATATTTTAAAGTGTATTCTTTTGCAGGATCTAGCGCAAATATATTGCATTTAGGGTTTATTAAACCGATTCCTTTTGAAATTGAATTCGAACAGGACGGCAATAGCGAATGGACGAAGGTCTGCAGTTTTTCCAAATTAGTTTGTGCTCTTCATCTTTTTGCGATTTTATTATCAGTTATACAAGGTCATATGTGGTAACAAATAAATTATTGTCTTCCTAATTATTATTTTCAAATTTCTGCTCTTATTCCCTCTGGCAAGAACTGCCATCAAAGCCTATTATTCCTATTGATAATAGTTAATTAGGGACTCATTCCGTTCATTAATTACATTTGTTCCACAATGCGGTTCAATAATTTTTTTATCTCAATTTCAACATCAGATTCTGAGATCCTTATTTGCAGGATAACTGTTTTTCCTTTAAATTGTTATCATAGCAGGATAAAAAGTTAATATCAAGTTTTTTGTTAACGAAGTTTCTAAGAAGTTAATACTGATGCTTGGTTAAATTAGCTTCGGTGATAAAAGATATTACTTCATACATTTTCTAAACAGCAAAGTTCATAAATATAATATTTATATAGGCGTGAAAGTTTACACCGATATGATGTGCCTAAATAAAAAAAAACGTATAAAACAAACATTTGATAAAAGTGAGAAAATGATAAAATGAAAACCAAAGCTCAAATATGTATATATGATGTACATATATGTAAAACAATAAAATACATACACGTAAATACAAAAAATTATAAAAATGCAATTACGGTTAGTTTTATTGGTGTTTTAAGAGATAGCTTTGATGGTAAATTTCAAACTTTTATTTTTTTATTATTGGCCTATGAAATCGACCAGTGTGCGTCGTATGGAATTGGGGCAAAATTTATCAACGGCAATAAATCATCTTTTTAAACTAAGAAAAATCATGATTGAACATATTTTGAGGTCAAAAACCACTTTTTTCAGCTTTTAAAAAATTTTCATTTAGCTTTACTAAAAGATACGTTATTTACAGATATGAAGATAGAAATTGCGACCTGTATCCTGCCCGCCGTCCGACAAATGCACATGCGAGATGCATTGGGCAATTGCTTTCCAAAAAAAGAATATCAAAGATTTAGTATCAAAAAATTTTTCGGGTGATGTCTAAATATATAATTATAAACTCTAAAAATTTCACTTTAATCAATTATTTTTTCCCTTCCAAAAAAATCGTCAAAAAATCGATTTTTTGAAGCTTCTAAAGCAGGCTCCCCCCTTAAGGTAATAAAAAAGTTAAGTGTAGCTGCCCGAATTTGCTTATACGCGTAAAATCTGCAATAAACTAAGGTCATATTTTTTATTCAAAGTCAAATGTGCCTTGCAAAGCCTGCAGTGCACTTGAAAACTTTGCGCCTGAAACCGCAAAGCAGCTGGTTGGCAAATTAGATATTAGCGGTTGATCTTTTCATTTCCGAAAAAAAATTTAAATATACATATGTCTTAAAGATAAATTGTGCATATTGAGTTATTGTAAATTAGCTAATTTTTTTTTGTTATAAAAGAGATTTTATAAAATAAAGGCATTTTATGACTTCAAAGTCAGAAATAGGTCGTGCAATTTATTAACAACGCTTCCTTTTTTTTGGGGGAAAATTAATTTTTTTCGGGATTAAAGTTAATATTTTGTTGCAAACCCATTACTGTCAATCACGGCTTGACATCCAAGCGGCATTGACTCCACTAAGCTTTGGCAAGATGTCCGTTGAAATTGTATTCCATTATTGTTTAACCATTTCGTATAATTCCTGGAATTTTCCAACTTTATGGGAACGAACTCTTTTCTTCAAATGTGTCCAAAGATTTTCGATTAAGTTTAAGTCTGGAATGCATTAAAGCCATTCTAATAGAGGCATCATGTTTTCTTGAAACCATTGTTTCCTACCCCGCGCAGTATGTTTCAAGTCTTTATCTTCCTGGTAAATTCAAGTTACGGGCATATTATTATCAGGATATGGTAACATTACGTTCTCCATGATTGAAACGAATCAACCAAGTCATTATGCAGGCGCCGTCATGTTTCAAAGTTAGCCTAGTGTATTTGGAGACCAACTCCTTGCATCGAGGTCTGCGGACACAAGATTTTCCATCTGAAGAAATCCTATTTATCTTGCTTTCATTGAAAAATAATACTCTTTTCCACTCTTTTGTTGTTCAATGGCGGTATTTCTTTGCAAGCTCAAAGCGGCTCCTTCGATTGCGTTCAGAGAGTAATGGCTTCATCCTTGAAACTCTTCCAAAGAGTCCTACCTCGCAATCGTATTTTTACGGTAGCTACAGATAGATCATCTGGGCTTTATCCAAAAATTTCAACTCCAATTTGTTTTGCTGTCTTGTGGGGATCCTTTTTTGAATCGCGGATAATTAACCCGTCCTTCTGAAGAGTAGATTTCTCACTTCCCTTCTTTCTTGGAACTTGTTTTGTTATTTTATTCTTGTTGAAATATCTAACAGCATTTATTAAAAGCCAACCGCTAGGGGAAATTTAGGGTCTTTTCAATGTCCCCGTAAGATTTCCCATCCTTGTACATCTGTACGATAACAGCCCTACTATTCTTATCACAAAACTTGTGCTTACTAATTTTTATTCACAAAAATTATTTAATTTCCTTATAGTAACGCATTTCAATCAAAATATAAATATTTACTTACCTGACCATTTTACTCACTATTGCATAAAATATCTGAATTATTTCAGAATAACGGGATGTTTTCAAAAATATTTGTCAGCTAAATCTGACCATACTTTCATAGAAGATAATTCAAAATGTAAAAAAAAATTAAAATTATATGTTTACCCTTACAAATTTTACAGAAATCGTCATTAAAGTGGGTATTCTACTGTAGAAATCAAATTTCGGGCAGTTTTTTTTAATTTTATTTGAAAAAAAAAAACCAAAAATATTTTTACTATCTATTTTTTATGGTGTTTTTATTTATATCCTGGTAACATTGATCCTGACTCTCCTGGTAGCCTGAAAAAAAAACATGAAAAGAAATTCTTAACCAGTAATGATGTTGTTATAGTCCCTACCTCAGGGAACACGAAAAAAGTTTTTTTTGAAAAATGGCGTCTGCCTGAAAATAAAAATAATTTTTTACGCTTTTGTTTTGAAATTCCTGAATATTTTTCAAATATTAAAAACAAAAATTTTGACACGATGCTGGTAGGAACGATAAAGAATTATGTAAAGAAGGTTCACACAAAATTTCAAGTAAATCGGTTGTATAGAACTTGAGATAATGCCGGTATCGTGTGGAAAAAAGTAGTTTCGAGAAAAACGCGTTTAAAGTTTAGGAGACAATTCTAGTAAACACTGACGCCACCTCACAAAATCGACTGCATCTCCGAAAATAAGTCGAATTTTAAAAAATCCTTCCAAGGTCAAATTTTTGAAAGTCTACACTTTAAATATATGAAAAAAAATCGAATTTTTCAAAATTCTAGAGTAGAATACCCCTTAATTTATAGGGACAAGTCGTTAATTAGTTGCACGCATCTGTATGTATGTATGTAACTAAATCCATCCCAATTCACACATTTTATTTTTAAGATTTGAGCATATGTCTCTTCATTTAGACATCGCAGAAGCTTCGTTTTAACTTGGTTGTAGATATGGGATAATTTTGCTTATATACGGTGTTTTAATGAACAACTCAAAAAATTTGCTTTTAAATTTGCCTCTCTTGAATAGATGCATATTGTATTGCAGCATTGTGAATTCTTATTTGTAGTTCTAAGAAATTTTTAGAACGATTTCAAGTCATTTTAAAGAATATGGGGCGAGTAGATGTACTTTACTTTTACATATCATGTCAAAAAGGCCAAAATTGAATCTTTTGTAGACCAAGGCTTTTATCGCGAGTTATTGCTTACAAAAATTAATAGAAGGGCAAATGTCGTCTAAAATTTTTTATTTAATTTGAAGTTATATTAAAAAAAAAATACAAATATGAAAGGAAGATAGAAAAAAAGAAAGGAAAGAAGAAAGTTTTTTAGTCCGTCACAGCCGTGCGGGTGTTACACAAACTGTACGATGGGCAACAAGTGTTTGTATGTAAATCTTGTTAATTTGACGAGATATCTTCACAAAATTTGGCATGAATTATTATTTTAGGTAATAATGTAATATTTGAAAGGAATTTTTCGTATCGAATAACTATAGCATATAGCTGTCATACAAACTGAATGATCGAAACCAAGTTTTGTAACGAATATTTTGTATTTGGGAAAGGTATTATAGCTTTGATTTAACCGAAGTTAACGTTTTTTCTAGTGTTAATATATATGATTAATAAATATATGTATATACATCTTCTTCTTCTTTACTGGCGTAGACACCGCTTACGCGATTATAGCCGAGTCAACAACAGCGCGCCAGTCGTTTCTTCTCTTCGCTACGTGGCGCCAATTGGATATTCCAAGCGAGGCCAGGTCCTTCTCTACTTGGTCCTTCCAACGGAGTGGAGGTCTTCCTCTTCCTCTGCTTCCCGCGGCGGGTACTGCGTCGAATACTTTCAGAGCTGGAGTGTTTTCATCCATCCGGACAACATGACCTAGCCAGCGTAGCCGCTGTCTTTTAATTCGCTGAACTATGTCAATGTCGTCGTATATCTCGTACAGCTCATCGTTCCATCGAATGCGATATTCGCCGTGGCCAACGCGCAAAGGACCATAAATCTTTCGCAGAACCTTTCTCTCGAAAACTCGCAACGTCAACTCATCGGTTGTTGTCATCGTCCAAGCCTCTGCACCATATAGGAGGACGGGAATTATGAGAGACTTATAGAGTTTGGTTTTTGTTTGTCGAGAGAGGACTTTGCTTCTCAATTGCCTACTTAGTCCGAAGTAGCACCTGTTGGCAAGAGTTATCCTGCGTTGGATTTCTAGGCTGACATTGTTGGTGGTGTTTACGCTGGTTCCAAGATATACGAAATTATCTACAACTTCAAAGTTATGACTCTCAACAGTGACGTGAGTGCCAAGTCGCGAGTGCGACGACTGTTTGTTTGATGACAGGAGATATTTCGTCTTGCCCTCGTTCACTGCCAGACCCATTTCTTTTGCTTCCTTGTCCAGTCTGGAGAAAGCAGAACTAACGGCGCGGGTGTTGGGGCCGATGATATCAATATCATCGGCATACGCCAGCAGTTGTACACTCTTATAAAAGATGGTACCTTCTAACAGAGAAGTTCTGCAGCTCGAACTATTTTCTCCAGAAGCAGGTTGAAAAAGTCGCACGATAGGGAATCGCCTTGTCCGAAACCTCGTTTGGTATCGAACGGCTCGGAGAGGTCCTTCCCGATTCTGACGGAGCTTTTTGTGTTGCTCAACGTCAGTTTACACAGCCGTATTAGTTTTGCGGGGATACCAAATTCAGACATCGCGGCATAAAGGCAGCTCCTTTTCGTGCTGTCGAAAGCAGCTTTGAAATCGACGAAGAGGTGGTGTGTGTCGATTCTCCTTTCACGGGTCTTTTCCAAGATTTGTCGCATCGTGAATATCTGGTCGGTTGTTGATTTACCAGGTCTAAAGCCACACTGATAAGGTCCAATCAGTTTGTTGACGGTGGGCTTTAATCTTTCACACAATACGCTCGACAGAACCTTATATGCGATATTGAGGAGGCTAATCCCACGGTAGTTGGCGCAGATTGTGGGGTCTCCTTTTTTGTGGATTGGGCATAGCACACTTAAATTCCAATCGTTGGGCATACTTTCGTCCGACCATATTTTGCAAAGACTCTGATGCATGCACCTTATCAGCTCTTCGCCGCCGTGTTTGAATAGCTCGGCCGGCAATCCATCGGCCCCTGCCGCTTTGTTGTTTTTCAGGCGGGCAATTGCTATTCGAACTTCTTCATGGTCGGGCAATGGAACGTCTGCTCCATCGTCACCGATTGGGGTATCGGGTTCGCTTTCTCCTGGTGTTGTGCGTTCACTGCCATTCAGCAGGCTGGAGAAGTGTTCCCTCCATAATTTAAGTATGCTCTGGGCATCGGTAACTAGATCATCTTTGGGGGTTCTACAAGAGTATGCTCCGGTCTTGAAACCTTCTGTAAGCCGCCGCATCTTTTCGTAGAATTTTCGAGCATTACCCCTGTCGGCCAGCTTATCAAGCTCTTCGTACTCACGCATTTCGGCCTCTTTCTTTTTCTGTCTACAAATGCGCCTCGCTTCCCTCTTCAACTCTCGGTATCTATCCCATCCCGCACGTGTTGTGGTCGATCGTAACGTTGCGAGGTAGGCAGCCTGTTTTCTCTCCGCTGCGACACGGCACTCCTCGTCGTACCAGCTGTTCTTCTGCACTTTCCGAAAACCAATGGTTTCGGTTGCAGCTGTACGTAAGGAGTTTGAAATGCCGTCCCACAGTTCCCTTATACCGAGTTGTTGACGAGTGCTCTCAGAGAGCAGGAGTGCAAGCCGAGTAGAAAAACGTTCGGCTGTCTGTTGTGATTGCAGCTTCTCGACGTCGAACCATCCTTGTGTTTGTTGGCGTGCGTTTTTTGCTGCACAGAGGCGGGTGCGTATTTTGGCTGCAACAATATAGTGGTCCGAGTCGATGTTAGGACCTCGGAGCGCACGCACATCTAAAACACTGGAGACGTGTCTTCCGTCTATCACAACATGATCGATCTGGTTGGTGGTTTTTCGATCTGGAGACAGCCAGGTAGCTTGATGTATCTTCTTATGCTGGAATCTAGTGCTACAGATAACCATATTTCGGGCCGCGGCGAAGTCGATCAGCTTCAACCCATTTGGAGATGTTTCCTCGTGGAGGCTGAATTTACCGACCGTAGTGCCAAAGATACCTTCTTTGCCCACCCTGGCATTGAAGTCGCCAAGCACGATTTTGACATCGTGGCGGGGGCATCTCTCATAAGTGCGCTCCAAGCACTCATAAAAGGCATCTTTGGTCACATCGTCCTTCTCTTCCGTCGGGGCGTGGGCGCAAATCAGCGATATGTTGAAGAACCTCGCTTTGATGCGGATTGTGGCTAGACGTTCATTCTCCGGAGTGAATGATAGTACTCGGCGACGGAGTCTCTCTCCCACCACGAATCCAACACCAAACTTGCGCTCCTTTATATGGCCACTGTAGTAAATGTCACAAGGACCTACTCGTCTCTGTCCTTGTCCCGTCCATCGCATTTCTTGGACGGCGGTGATGTCAGCCTTTATCTTTACGAGGACATCTACCAGCTGGGCAGCGGCACCTTCCCAATTAAGGGACCGGACATTCCAGGTGCATGCCCTCAAATCATAGTCCTTATTTCGTTTGCCATGGTCGTCATCAAAAGGGGGGGCTCTCATCCGAGGCTGTTTATTCTTTTTCATTGGGGGTGTTTTTTTACGTGGCGGGTCCCAAACCCAGCGCACAACCCTATGCAGGGGTGTTTCGCCTTCTCACTTTAGCTCGCCTTCAAACGGATGTTCTTAGGCTACCCAGAGGATACTTGGTCAAAGACCGGAAGTCGTGAGCTGCTTGAGTCATATGTAAAAGAATCGTTTCTGGCCACTCCCAAGTGAATGGCGATCAGAGAACTTTCCTCACTTGCGTGAACTTCTACACATGACCCCATCCTGTATATACATACTTTTCACAAAAATTGCAGGCATGCCATCACAGGTCTAAAAGTTGACAAAGTCGGAATACGACTTTTAAAGCCCCCATATACCGGAAATATGAATGCTTTTCCATATTGCATATATTTAATTTGAATATGATTTTTTTTGAATTTGTAGCGGTTTAACATTTTTCTCGAAAAATTTTTGTGGTTGTTCGTTTGGGTCGAAAAATAAATCGAATATGCATGCCCAACAAGCACCGGCTACAAGGATGACATGATATCATCGAAATCTATTGGTCCTGATGGAATTAACACGCTGATGTAAAGCATCTAGGCTCGACGGAAGTAAGCTACTTCACCGAGGTCCTCAACCTGTCGCTGACTACTCTTCAAATACCCGATGTGGGAAAAGTTGGAACAGTAGTCCCACTGCTGAAACCTGGGAAATCTGCCAACAAAGGGAAATCCTATCGTCCGATAACTCTCCTCTCCCCTGTAATAAAGACACTTAAGGTATTGCTACTCCCGACCTTCACACCACCTAAAAATAGCAAATCATTAGCATGGCTTCCGAAGAGTGCACAGTACCACAACAGCTCTTAGCGCCATAAATGCCTAGATCATGGTCTTATCCAGAAACAACCCTACGAAAGGACGATCCTTGTAGCGTTGGGCATGTCAAAAGCCTTTGACACAGTCAATCTCATAACGTTACTTGAGGACATCGAAAAATCTACTCTCCCACCAGGACTGAAGAGGTCGGTCGTCTATCATCCGTACTATTTCGAGGTAAAAACTCAAAACTGAGGAGAATTTCATAAGGGGTTCCGCAGGCTCCTCTCCCCGTTATTGTTTAAGTTCTACATATCGGAACTCCCGCAACCACCAAAGGGAATTTCTAACACCTCATATGCTGATGATCGCACGATAATGAAGTCGAGCAATGGAATCGATGGTATGTGCTCAAAAGAAAACGGCTATCTTTCCGATCTTTCTCGCTTCCTCGCTGCACCTCAAAATTATTTATGTCGTTCCTTAAAATTTGTTTTTACGCTACTTTTAGTAGGTTTATTTATTTTTTGAGTGCAGCTATTATAAAAAAATCGAGTCAAATGTAGATATGTAGAATAGTTTATTAAGAACTGAAAACATGAATTACAAAATTAACTAAAAATCGTTTTGGGGAATAACTATAAAAATGGCCATTCTGGGTGCCAGATTCTTCAACAACAATGATTTTCTCCTTATTCAGCTTTGGTACTGCTTAAAGCAACTATAATCTGTTTTTTAATCTCAACCTGCCATAGTGAATACATAGCCAGTATAGGACCTTCTGTCATCTACGTTGCTGCCCCAATCTGCATATCCGAAGCCCCAATCTGCATATCCGAAGCCCCCTGCTTGCTTGTTCGTCTTTCTAAAATAAAGCTTTAAATTTTTCGTTACAGAAAGATAACTTAGTATATGTTTTGCCGCTGTCTCATGTTCAATATGAGTATCGCAACTTACCGCTAGAATAACACTGGTCTTCAAAATGTAACTTTTTGTGTGCCTTTCAATTGAATACTTTATTTTTATATTGCTTTGAGGTTACTGAATAGGAAAACAAGAATATGTTTTTTGAATTAGCTCTTATTTTGGAAATATACCTAATATACAAGATTTGGCTTTTAGTAACACGTTAAAGTACAAAACATTTTATAAAAAAAAACTATAATAATTATTTACTATTAATTTTTTGCTTTTTGCTTATATAAAATTGGAAATATTACAATTAAAAAAAAAAAAAAATAACGTATTTGATTAAGATTTTCTCTTATTTTTCGTTTGTCTTTTGTAATCACTGTTAGGGGTATCTCTTTTCAAATTCCAGAAGTGGTCCGCTAACATTGACGCATCCCATCGGCCCTGGTATCTCTTTTCCATTGTCCAGATGTCTTGGTGGAATCGTTCACCATGTTCGTCACTTACAACACCGCAGTTAGAAGGGAAAAAATCAAGATGAGAGTGAAGAAAATGAATTTTTAGGGACATATTGCAACCCAATGTTGATACTTTTGAAGGAGATTGTTCACAAGTTCAACATAATTTTCATTTCTCTTATTGCCCAAAAAACCATGAACGACTGCTCTAAAAGATTCCCATGCTTCTTTTTCAAGAGGTCCCATAAAGATTCCCTCTTTAATTTTGGCGTTGCTTATACGTGGAAATTTACTTCGCAGGTATTTGAATGCTGTTCCATTCTTGCTGAGAGCCTTCACAAAGTTTTTCATTAGTTCAAATTTGATATGTAAAGGTGGTTGAAGAATTTTTTGGGAATTAACTAGAGGAAGGTGCTGGACGTTCTTTTCTCCAGGATTCAGGCTTACTCTAGCATTCCAATATTTTTTTATGTAATGTTAAGATCTAGCCCGACTATCCCACTCGCACAAAAAACAATAGTACTTGGTATAGCCCATTTGTAAACCCAACACCATTGCTATGACTTTTAGATCACCACAAATCTGCCATTTGTGCTCTGAGTATGATATAGCATCTAAAATTAATTTCATATTTTCGTATGTTTCTTTAGTATGCACAGCGTGGCATAACGGAATCGATGGTTGTGTGTTACCATTATGGAGAAGAACAGCTTTTAAACTTAATTTTGAGGAGTCTCTGAACAGCCGCCATTCCTGTGGATGGTATTCAATGTTCAAAGCGTTCATCAAGCCATTTACGTTATTACAGAATGCAAGTTGGTTTTCGGATTTGAAATAGGGCATCAAGTTCTTCTGACGATATCTGTATAAACTGATTTGGACATCCGGTTGAAGCGAATTCCATTGCTTAAGTCTCGATCCTAGTAATTCCGCTTTGTCTTTTGGCAAATTTAAATCTCGTATAAAGTCGCTGAGTTCATCTTGCGAAATTCTATGAGGTTTGTCACAAAAAATATTGTCACCCACAAACTGTGCCGATTTTGAGGTTGTAGGCTCATTGTAGTCAACTTCCATTGAATTAATCGCTTCTTCGGAATCTTGCTGGTATTCTTCGGAGGTCGAGGAACAGGTAAATCGATTCCATGTAGTACAGGTCGCGATACAGAGGCTACGTCAGGGTATACTACGCTTCGTTTCTTTTTTCGTGATATACCGTGCTGGATGGGTGGAGTCAAGCAAAAGTAAAAGTCATTCGCTTGATTGGTAGGTTCCCTCCACATCATTGGTACACCAAAAGGCAATGAACGTTTCTTTTTGTTTAGCCACTTAATCAGATTTGTGGAGCAAGTTGTGCAACTAAAATGTGGTACCCACGATTTGTCTTGGTTTTTAATTTTAATTCCAAAATAATGGAAGTAAGCAGTTTCTAAACGTTGTGTTATTGAGCATCTTTGGTTAGTAAGGGTCACCTTACCACAAATGTAGCAAAAATTTTCTGCACTATTAACACATTTACGAGACATAACGAAAACTGTAGATTTTTCACCAAAAATGACAAAAAAAAAACGATAACAATTTAACGTTTTAACTGTTGAACAAAACACAGTCAACGTTAAACACAACAAACAAATGTGAAACAATAAAATTTCCGCGGGTAATCACTAAATATTTTGAGTTATCATCTTTAATGTGATAAATCTGTCGCGCTACCCTCTATTATATTTATAAGGCATAAATGCACAATAAGAGCTAATTATGAATTTTAACTTGTATATTTATGTTCAACGAGTGAAATACAATCAATATAGTATATTTTCATGTAGAAGGCAATTTTGATGTAGACCAGTGTAATTGTAGAACGTTGAATCTTCAAGTGGAGTAGACGCATTGTAGTCAACGCCACACCGCTGGCTACACCACTTAGCAATTTACCTCGTTTTGTTTAACACAATGTTTGCATTTTTATATACTTATTTTTCATTAAAAACCCGTTTAGGGGGAATTTTTCGTTTCCCTATTCGCAAATCAGTTGAAACCCATGTTTAATTTCGTATAAGAGAATCGTATTCTATGTTCATAGCCTTTTGCCAGCGTTTGCTTGATATTTGCAGTGTTCGGTATCTTGCCATTGCTATTACCGGATGAAATTGTTTGTTCGGAAGGCCATGTTTGCCAGTACGAAGAATTTTCACTTTGTGTTCTCACTATCGTCCTGTACTTCAATTTCTTCGCCAGTTTCTTTCTCTGCTTCTTCTCAAGCTTTTTCTATTGCTTCTCTTCAAGATGAGCTTTCGCCTCTCTTTCGACGTTTGAACTTTGTTGTTCACTATACGACTTGTTTGGTATTGTCCTGTCTTTCGAAGATTCATCAAAAATTGCATCTCGCTTTTCAATTATACGTCGTTCACTGCAATCTTACAAACGATATGCTTTTGCTGTCAAATAGTAATCAACAAATGTATACTCTGTACCCTTCTCACGAAACTTATGGTGTTGAATTTTACCTATATTAACTGCTTTACTGGTTATATTTGGCTTATAACCCGTCTAAACTTTTTTGCTAACACAAGACTACGAATATAGACTGCAGTTGCAACAGCTTCAGCCAAACGACACCCAAGGTCCAGCCTGCACAAGCATACTGCAAACCATCGTTACATTCGTACGATTTGCGCGTTCCGTCACTCCACGTTCTATCGAGGAGTATAGGGAACTAAAGGGTTTAAATACTGAATGCCACTGTCACTTCTCAGCCTTAATTCGTTTCTATTTTTGGACATTCTACTCGACTTTTAAACGATTTGAATTTTTTACTTAATTTTTATGTTTCCAAAAATTGAGCAAACATGCGTTTAGATTTGTCGTGAAGTAACGCGTACCACTCAGAGTTATTTTTGGCATAGACTCACATGCATCAGAGTGAATGAAGTCTAACAAATTCACAGAGCTATACTCATTGTTTTTTGGAAATGGCTTTGCACTTATTTTTGTTTTCATAAACACGTCACAGTTTATGTTTTTTGGAATATTTTTTTATATCTCATAGGCTTCAAAATGTAAGTGTCCACAGCGTTTATGCCAAGTCATAACATTCCCTGCTGCTACTCCGAAACAAGAATGCTCACTCTTACTACTCAAAATTTTCGAGTGTTGTGTATATTTGACAATACTTTAACTAACTTTTTATTTACAGTTATCATTGAAAATCTTACAGCAAGTAAAATTTTAAATTTTCTTAACTATTTCTATTTTTTTGAGCAAAATTAAACATTTTATATATGTTATAATTTGTAATTGAGTTAAGACAAAAATGCAATGGGAATTATTTCTTAAGCTTTTCCTTTTTTATGTCAAAGGAGCACCATTGCTCAAAGTTTGTCAAAGAGTGTGTTACTGAAAATCGTACAGCTGACTAGTGATTTGAAAAATTCGTTTATTCTTCGAATTAAAATTATGCCTTACTTCTCCTTTTGGGTTTACTTGTCGTACTTTTACAATAGCTTCAATAGTATTATTATTTCAAACGTTGAAAATGAATCACGCGTTCCCATCGCAGTGATGAAGTTTTCAAAATTTCTCGACAAACTGGAAACTAGCTCTGCAGTGGCGTAGCTACAACTACGTGCGCCCGGGGCCAAGGATGTTCTGTCGCCCCCCTTTATCTACCTACCTACAAGTTTCATGAGGTGGTTCAAACAAAAGTGAATTTTTACAAAATATCTTCGATAATAAGTATATAAAGTTTAGGAACTGGAAGCGCAAATTCTGAAGTTCCAAAATTCTCACAATACGGTTTTTGAGGAAATTGATAGTAAATTTACAATACATCTTATTAAAAGCCATAGAAAAACCCATTTTCGCCCTATATCTTGCAAACTTTTGACACAATTTGCAGGAATTTTTGCCCGAATTAGAGTTTTTAAATACCATTTTTGAAAATTTGGAGAAATAAAAGTATTTGTTCCTAGCGGGTATGGCAGACATTGGTAAGCGAGCAAGGTAAACGATGAGCATAGATAACCGTTAAAGCAACAACACGCAGCATGATTGTATCGCTTACTCCGACCAATGAAAATTAACACGACGGTGTCCTACGAAATGTAAAAGATCACCTCTTTCTCTTACCATAAAGACGTAGAATTCTTCGATGGCATAGTTAACGAAGATCGTTTTGCTGCCTCCAAGACGTTGCGCCCGGGGCGACGGCCCCTGGGCCCATAATCTGTTGTAAACGTACTTTACCGCAGGGAAATGGAATGAATAACAGAACTCGAGTTAAATGTAAATACTACTTTTAAAACTAATAGTTTATCAACAGCTGAACACATGAATTATAAAATCCTTAAGAGTAACTGAAAAACGTTGTTGTTACAGAGGGGAATAACTATCGTGGTTGCCAGATTCTTCAACAGAAACTTTGTTAGCAAGTGATAGTTAACAGTTAAGAAACATACTTACCATCATTTGGTATCGTATTTTGTTGAGGGCGGATCAGTGTGAAATCGTAAGCAAACAATTTATCAACCAGTCAAACATTTAAATGGACTAATTGAAGCTGTTAGAGAGAGTGCTCAGTATTTTGGCGTCGTTAAGATGACTACGGCACATTTTGAAGTATCAAAATTGTTTTAATAGAAAGGGCATTTAAAATTATCTTAAAGATTAATGATTTAAACTAACTCATATACTTGTTGTTACTTGTAAAGAGCACAAACTTGGAAAACCTTTCGTAGAGGTGACTTTCGACTAATTTTTTATCGTATGAAGCGAAAAAAATATTTGTTTGACCAATTTTTTTTTTGTAATATTAAATGATGTATAGTACCACATGTAATGTAAACAGGTCACAGAAATACTTTCAGGTTTTGCAAAACTTTATAGTCAATAAGTAGGGAAATACCTTAAGGTGTAAAACGTCAACTAGAGGACCCTGTCCACGCTTAGCGTGGCTAAGGTAAATATTATTACCTATTCAATACAGTAAAGTTTTATTTATCAATAAAAACGAAAACGTTAATCCCGTTGTAAGAATAACCCTGTGGATTGCTTCCAAATTTGAAAATAATTGATACTAATTTTCTTCGCTTTGTTATTAAGCACAAATAAATAGAATTTATATTACCACATATTATTTTTTTATGTTAATAATTTTTTATTTAACTTGAAAGAAATTATTAATTTTCAAAATTGTTAATTGATAATACTTGTAGTAATTTTTAACTATAATATTTTCAGTTTTTTGTTATAAATATTTTCAAAATCAGATTAAATTTGCAAGAGTCAAGGGGACCATTTCTATGTCAAAATATCCAGTCAAAACGGTTGCTATAATAATATTTCTTGTCATCTTTTCGATTACCAAACGTGGGTCGATGCGTAATTGAAGTGGATTGAAGTTACACTAAGTAATAATACAAGTAAATAGTTGAACAATTCTCAAGTAACGATTATATGATGTCATTCCTTGCATTGTTCTGTACTCATCTCAAATTATAGTTGAACTTTTTATCAATCACTGCAGCTATACCACTATATATTTATGTTAGATATTGTGTTTGGTTTTCTATGAATGCTTGTGCGTCGTTTCCGCGATTCCTTGGCGATCCAATTGTCAATGCGATTTTCTGTTGAAATGCTAAATATGTCTTACCGGTTCCACAAAGTGCGTCCTGAAAAACCGTCTTGCTCAGTAGCAAAAATCAGTATAATCCATGTATACGCAAATTGCTGTACTTTTACAATAGCTTCTGTTGTTATTATTATTTTTTATTTTTTTGTTTTTTAAGTAAAAAATATATACATGATTATTAAAAACATGAATTTTGAACAAATGCTTATGATTTGTAATATAAATTTTTATATTTATGAATTGTATTGAATTTAAACATAAAAAGATAAAAAGTAGCCGTTCAGTTCTGCACTACCTCCACACCAATTTTCAGGCAATTGGGGTCAGCCGTTATAAATAGTGTAACTATCATCACTTTCTTTTATACATATATGTACAGTCATGGATAGAGAAATAGCACACTTTAAAAATATGATATTCAAATAAGCTTTCAGTTTTATCAAGTAAGTGAATCCTAATAATCTTCCACGTTCGAGTATGGTTTGACTTCCATAACTTATAACGGTAAAAGTATGCCTTTATGCTTACTTTTTTTACGCGTTTTACTCGCACAGTAACGAAATTTTATTAGACAATTAAATAGCACACTTTTAGTTATTTGAACAAATATTTTATCTACAACTATTAAAAAAAATTAACATATTTCCAAAATAGGCAGAAATGTGCATTGTACTCTGGAAAAAAGGATAACGTAAAAAATCCGACTTAGATCGTTGAAATTATGAGTTGTAATTTTTATGTCTTAATTTAGTGCTTAGTTATGGGACTTTATAGGTTTTCGGTCAATTACGATTTTTGAGAATGGCAGTGGTCCGATTATGCTTATCTAGATACCTCGATTTTTGCTCAAGTTACAGCTTTCACGGACTGACAGACAGACATTCACCCCTATTTCAACTTTTCTCGTCATCCTGATCATTTATGCATAGAACATCTACATCTAAAGGGTGATTTTTTAAGAGCTTGATAACTTTTTTTAAAAAAAAAACGCATAAAATTTGCAAAATCTCATCGGTTCTTTATTTGAAACGTTAGATTGGTTCATGACATTTACTTTTTGAAGATAATTTCATTTAAATGTTGACCGCGGCTGCGTCTTAGGTGGTCCATTCGGAAAGTCCAATTTTGGGCAACTTTTTCGAGCATTTCGGCCGGAATAGCCCGAATTTCTTCGGAAATGTTGTCTTCCAAAGCTGGAATAGTTGCTGGCTTATTTCTGTAGACTTTAGACTTGACGTAGCCCCACAAAAAATAGTCTAAAGGCGTTAAATCGCATGATCTTGGTGGCCAACTTACGGGTCCATTTCTTGAGATGAATTGTTGTCCGAAGTTTTCCCTCAAAATGGCAATAGAATCGCGAGCTGTGTGGCATGTAGCGCCATCTTGTTGAAACCACATGTCAACCAAGTTCAGTTCTTCCATTTTTGGCAACAAAAAGTTTGTTAGCATCGAACGATAGCGATCGCCATTCACCGTAACGTTGCGTCCAACAGCATCTTTGAAAAAATACGGTCCAATGATTCCACCAGCGTACAAACCACACCAAACAGTGCATTTTTCGGGATGCATGGGCAGTTCTTGAACGGCTTCTGGTTGCTCTTCACCCCAAATGCGGCAATTTTGCTTATTTACGTAGCCATTCAACCAGAAATGAGCCTCATCGCTGAACAAAATTTGTCGATAAAAAAGCGGATTTTCTGCCAACTTTTCTAGGGCCCATTCACTGAAAATTCGACGTTGTGGCAGATCGTTCGGCTTCAGTTCTTGCACGAGCTGTATTTTATACGGTTTTACACCAAGATCTTTGCGTAAAATCTTCCATGTGGTCGAATAACACAAACCCAATTGCTGCGAACGGCGACGAATCGACATTTCACGGTCTTCAGCCACACTCTCAGAAACAGACGCAATATTCTCTTCTGTACGCACTGTACGCATTCGTGTGGTTGGTTTAATGTCCAATAAAGTAAACTGAGTGCGAAACTTGGTCACAATCGCATTAATTGTTTGCTCACTTGGTCGATTATGTAGACCATAAATCGGACGTAAAGCGCGAAACACATTTCGAACCGAACACTGATTTTGGTAATAAAATTCAATGATTTGCAAGCGTTGCTCGTTAGTAAGTCTATTCATGATGAAATGTCAAAGCATACTGAGCATCTTTCTCTTTGACACCATGTCTGAAATCCCACGTAATCTGTCAAATACTAATGCATGAAAATCCTAACCTCAAAAAAATCACCCTTTATCTCGCTTAGTTTTACGTGATGCGTAAAACCGTTAGGTGAACAAAACTATTATACTCTGTAGCAAAATAAAATTTGGAATATGACTGTTTTTTTTTTAATAAGCATAATAATTTTATAAAGTTCATCAAGTTCAAGTTTTTTATGTTCTTGCAAAATAGGCTTAGAAGGAGGGCAGAATTGGCATTTGCCAAGGAACGTAAAGTAAATTGTCTCGGTCCGGCCCTTTATGGGCTAAGGGAATTCTTCGCCCGATTTTACTCAATTCTGGTACAAGGATATGTTCTCATCACAAAAGTATCCTCCCCGGATTTAAATACTAGAATTCATAGATTGATAAATATCGCTCATTTTCCATTTTTTACACCGGCTCCTATAAAGCCTTTCATAACCATTTTGTAAGAAGTGGGCAAGTTATTATCTGATTTTACCCATTTTCACTGTGTACAAGTACTTCATTTTGATCGGATAGGTTGTATGGTAGCCAGAGGTAGGAGTAAAATTTTAGGGATTTAACTATATATTAGATTGTCAAAAAAGTCTTGCGGTATTTTTGCTAGTTGGCGCTGAAAGCGCGTAGTTCTAGTTTATTCGTCACATCGGGTCATGCTATACCTTTTTGGAAAGCTCATTTCACGCACTAACACTAAACAATAACACTAAAACAAATAAAAGAGAAAATACGGCATATTTTACAGTACTACTACGGTAAAGGCAAAAATGCATCTCAAGCCGCCAATAAAATTTGTGCAGTTTACGGACCCGATACAGTTTCCATTTCCACCGCACAACGATGGTTTCAACGTTTTCGTTCTGGTGTAGAGGTGGTCGAACATGCGCCATGCTCCGGAAGGCCTGTCGTCGAAAATTGCGATAAAATCGCTGAATTGGTCGAAAGAGAACGGCATAGTAGTCATCAAACCTTTATAAACAATTTGAAAAAGCTTGGAGTCACTTAGAAGCTCGATGTATGGGTGCCACACGAATTGATTCAATAAAAATTCCGCAAGACTTTTTTGACAACCTATTACTTTTGCACTTGCAACTCCACGTCTATTTCTTTCCGGAGTGTTACTTATGACGGAAATAACGTATAACTTTTGGGTGGGGGGAACTCTCCGCAGCTTTTATGGGCGACATGGGTAAAGGGGCGATAAATTAATAACTAACTGCATCAGAGAAATTAAATTTTATATTCGGGACAGGAAGCCTTTATAAGAGCTGATGTCAAATATTCGACCTATTTCAGCCATTTTGGGTAGGTAACATTATCCTAACTGTGTTAAAGTGCGAAAATGAGCGAAATCGGACTTTATATCAAAGCCTACTTTCCACATAACACAATTTTAAATTCCATCTGATTCCAAACACAAATGATGATATCGTCATAATATAAGATTTTAAAATTCCCGGTTGACTTTCTATCGTCTATACCGTCCAAAAATGAAACGTTATTTTGTTATGCTCTCGCAGAATTTTAGAACCATTCCATTTATTCCTTGAAAAAGGCCTTTTTGGCTCTCTATATATATAAAAGAAAGTCGTGTTGGTTACACAATTTATAACTTAAGAACGGATGAAGGTATTTGTGAGGAGTTAGCTTAGAACCAGGTGACGAATATAGGCTATTTTTTAAAGTTTTAAGTTAAAAGTCAAAACAATTCCTATGTATGCCATAAACATGATTTTAATATTCATAAGAATGATTTCAATATTTTTTTTTACTTTGAAAACAGCTACAGACAGTGTACAGTAGTTTTTGTTTACGTACATATGAATATGGATTATACTGATTGTTGTTAGTGAACAAAGCCTTTTTTTGGATACCGGCAAAGCATTTATACGCGACGCATCGCAAACTGAACAGAAAATGTAACAAAACAAAAAAATGCGGAATAGATTAAACCCGTATCTATTCCGCATATTTTTATTTTGTTACATTTTCTGTTCAGTTTACCTAGTTTATTTTCAAATTTTACATTTTGACAGGTCCTTTTATTCCCAAGGAGCTGCACATTACTATAACATCTAACTGCCATAACAAACTGAACGATCAGAATTAAGTGCTTGTTTGGAAAACTTTTTCAGTTGACAAGTTATCTGCATGAAATTTGTCATGGGTTATTGTTTAAAACAATATAATTGTTTAGGACGGATCAATATAGCAAA
The DNA here is from genome assembly GCA_027475135.1 of Bactrocera correcta. NCBI lineage: Eukaryota > Metazoa > Arthropoda > Insecta > Diptera > Tephritidae > Bactrocera > Bactrocera correcta. The sequence goes on along the minus strand of CM050325.1, from coordinate 151,313,926 downwards.
TAGCTGTCAATTTATTGTTTCTACGAAAAACTTTTTCGTTTGACGAGACATTCACGAATTTTGCAAAGGGAAAATTGTTCAGATCAGATCACTTATATGCTTATATACAATCTTTTGCACTTGGTAAGAGCGTTACAGATTCGGTGCAGCCGAAGTTAACGTTGTTTCTTATTCAGTATAAACTTTTTCTCATACCTGAACATATTTTCGCGGTTTTGATCCTTTCAATTTGAATTTGTATGAAATGTTCGGTAACACCCGAACTTAGCCCTTCCTTACTTGTTCAGACAACTTTGCGGTGTCTACATAGAAGGAACACTTAAGAAGGAAATATTGAATGTGTGTGTCTGTCATCAGTTTAAATAAAACAAAAATATTTAGTAAGGGAACAAAATTTTCATTTTATAGCTTAAGGTAGTTTAATTTTTATTAGTATAGCTTTTAATTTAATGCCTTCAATTTTCTTTTCTTTTTTATTGCATACGTCATAAACTTACGGAACGCTGGATTTTTGGGGCATAAATTAATTTTTCATTTAGTTTATTTTGCTGATCGCACGGGTAGGGTCCTACAGTATGTTAAAACAAAATTCGTACATACCTACACATCTACCGTCTCATATACTTGTGTACATTTGTACAAAACTATGATTTTCATGTGATTGTGTTGTAAAGTTAAATAGTTCAAAATTAATGAAAGCTATCATAAATTCAATTAATAAAAAAAGAAAAATAGAAAATTATATGTAAAATATGTAGATGGTTAAAAAATAACCCGACATAAACATGTTTGCTGTTGCTGATCATTATAAATATATTCATATCATAGTAGGTAGTCTGGATTTATTCAAATTTCACTTCTGGTGTTTTACAATTGAATGTTGAAAACTATAAAATTTTATGTGCTCATCCAGCTATAAGGGCCACTTAAATATTTTCCATCTAGTTACTGTTCTTTTTATTATAAAGTATTACCTGAAAAGCTGTTTTGAAAAGTACGTCTGGAAAAAAGAGAGAGGCAGAAGAGACGTAACGTCGTTTAAAAACTTTTTAGGCGCCTCCAAATGTCTGGAGTATTTTTATGCGAAGAAGTGTTTTTATGTAAGAAAAGAATGTAGATTTACGAATTCTGTAAATTGACGATCGTGGGATTTGTTATTCAATAAATACGCCTACGAGAAAACTATAGTTGTTGAAAATTTAATTCTCCGATTTATTTCTTAACAAACATAAAAAATTCGGTGACGGCGAAGGCAGAGGCTTAATATTTCAAGCAATATGTATAAGACCCTCACGGTTTTTAAAAATGTCTGGTGTCCCAGCTATCTCCGAACTTTTAATCGGAGGTCTCCTAATACGAGATAAAATCTTTCTCGTTATTTGTCATTAAAAACCAATGTACGATCATGTTTAATTGATCGACTTCCCTTCCGAAACCCATAATAGAATAACATATCGATTTTTTTTTTTTTTTGAATTTCGACAGTTATTCGTTTCTTCTTTTCGATACGTGGCGTCAATTGGAGATTCTAAGTGAAGCCAGGTCCTTCCCCACCTGGAATTTTCAACGGAGAGGAGATCTTCCTCCTACTACTCTGCCGTGTCGAATATTTTCAGAGCTGGGATGTTTTCGTACATACATACGTGCGACATAATCTAGCCAGCGCTACCGCTGTCTCTTAATTCGATGAATTATGTCAATGTCGTCGTATGTCCGATATTCGCCGTGGCCAACGCCCAAAGGACCATATATCTTTCGCAGAACCTTTCTTTCGAAAACTCGTAACGTCGACTTATCAGATGTTGTCATCGTCCATGCCTCTACACAATATAGCGAGATGGGAATAATGAGTGACTTATGGAGTTTGATTTTTGCTCGTTGAGAGAGGACATTATTTCTCTATTACCTACTCAGTCCAAAGTAGCACCTGTCAATATTGACGTGGGAGCTTAATCGCGAGTGCGACGACTGTTTGTTTGATGACAGGAGATATTTCGTCTTGCCCTCGTTCACTGCCAGACCTATTTGCTTTGCTTCCCTATCCAGTCTGGACAAATCAAAACTATCGGCGCGGGTGTTGATCTATCCCTTTTTTGGTTTGGGCAGAGCACACTTAAATTCCAATCGTTTACATGCTTTCGTCCGACCATATTTTGCAAAGAATGCTCCTTATCAGTTCCATCCGCTCTCGCCGCTTTGTAGTTCTTCAGACGCTTAATTGCTATTCGAACTTCTTTATGCTCGGTCAGTAAAACGTTTGCTCCATCATCATCGATTGGGGAATCGGGTTGGCCTTCTTCTCGTGTTATGCTTTCACTGCTATTCAGCAGGCTGGAGAAGTGTTCCCTCCATAATTTTAGTATGCTCTGGGCATCGGTTACTATATCACCTTTGGTGCTTCGGCAAGACTATGCTCCGGTCTTGAAGCCTTCTTTTAGTCGCCGCATTTTTTCGTAAAATTTTCGAGCTTATCCCTGCCTGCCAGCGTGTCAAGCTCTACACGACAGTATTTTTCTCGTCTTATTGCGAACAATTTAAGTACTTATCGTATAGGCCTCATAGATTGGATATTAAGTTATCTATAAATATAAATACTTATACAGTATGGTAAGTATACATTATAAACATGTTATTCAAAAGTTAAAAAATCGTATGAAAATGTTTCGGCAAACTGTAAAACGGATTAATTACAGATCTGAACCACTGTAAAAATGTGGTTCCTAGTGAAATTGTTCAATGCTTTCGATTGCCTCATTCTAGAAGATGGAAATTATTGATGAAACTTTGTGACGAGAAATTAAGATTGTAAAGCGTTTAGAATTGTTGACGTTCTGTTATATGTATATTGACAATTGATGTTCCATGGGAGTCTATGTTATTCTATATGAATTTATTGAAATCTTGATAACTACTAAGAGTGCAGAAAAAAATAAGGGGTGTTTCTTTTGGGTTGGGCTTTCCAATAATGGAGAAAGTTTATTAATATTCTTAAGGGGGTATTCTACTCTGGAAATTTGAAAAATTCGATTTATTTTCATATATTTAAAGTTTAGACTTTCAAAAATATGACCTTGGAAGGATTTTTCAAAATTCGACTAATTTTCGCAGATACAGCCGATTTTGTGAGGTGGCGTCCATGTTCACTGGAATTGTCCCCTAAACTTTAAACGCGTTTTTCTCGAAACTACTTTTTTCCACACGGTACTGGCATTATCTCAAGTTCTACACAACCGATTTACTTGAAATTTTGTGTGAACCTTCTTTGTATAATTCTTTATCGTTCCAACCAGCATCGTGTCAAAATGTTTAATATTTAAAAAAAATTCAGGAATTTCAAAAAAAGGGTAAAAAACGATTTTTATTTTCAGGCAGTCGCCATTTTTCAACATTTTTTTCGCGTTCCCTGAGGTAGGGACTATAACAACATCCTTACTGATTAAGAACTTCTTTTGTTTTTTTTTTTTTGTCAGTCCACCAGGAGAGTCAGGATCAATGTCACAGGATGCGCCATTTTATTTTACAACTGTCTCTCAACCCAAGTCTTAATCACTCTTTTCGATTTTTCTCTTTTAATCAGAACATTCAATTCAATCTGACTCACAACTAAGTATCTGAACACATTCACGTAACGAAGTTCTATGTGTATGTGTGAAAATCTTTTGATTTTATATGCATATACATATATAAACACTTGTGTAGATATGTATGTATATTTGTACATAAAAGTCAAATGCGTCAAAATTAACTGTTGAATGTATTGTGGACTCTTGTGGAGAACAAAATTCAAGTTTTACATCACATATGTATGTACGCCGTACATATGTAAAATGTCCGTCCAAACAATTGCAATGGTAACCCTATATCATACGAATTAAGCGCATGTACAGGGCTATATACATTGTTCTTTGAGCCTGGTTGCCGTAGTACTTATAATAACCTGAATAAATATGTATATGTGTGTATATGCCAGGCAGGAAATCAAAGGGGGAAATCGTGTATTTGATATCTTACATGTGTATCTACAGATATGCATAAAGATGTCAAGCCTCTTTATCTGTGCATAAATGTATAGATATTATAAAATGGGTGTTCCCTGCATACAATTTTCTAATAGTGAATTTGCCTGGGAAAGTATATGCATGGACTCACTTCTCCGCATACGCATATAATTCATACTATGAGTTGTGATTCTGGATATTGTTAGATTTTTAATATCCACCATTTAACATGCCAACTATCTTTTCAACTTTGGTAGCTCTCTATTGACAGAGTTGATCGGCAGTATCAGTTGAAAATTTTTCTAATATTATACTTTTCGGTTAATATATTTTCGGCCTGGGAAATAGTTAAAATTATTTATAGTCTCTAATGATCAGAGTAAACTTTTATTTATGTAAGTTGAAAGTATGAGCCGTTAAATTCATACTAGAAAAACGTGAAAATTTTGTTTCAAAAGCTAACAAACCATGTCCGATAGAGATTTTCAAAATTTTGAAAGTTGAGTCGTTATTGAGCTAACTTTAGTACATAGTACATAGATATAAAGTTGTTTTTGATTGTTCTTAAATTTAAGCAGACAATAAAGTCAGTGTCAAGGTATTCGCTTTAAAAAATCTTTCTTTTGATTAAGTTTGCGAATGTATTTCCGACAAGACACCCAGCAGTTATTTCAAATCGCTTTCAAACTTTAAGGTTATATAATTTGCATGAAAATCGCATATTGGCGATCGGTTACTTAGTTTGTTGCGGACGAAAGACTTTTTGTATCGTGTGTGTTACCGTCTCCAGTTTTTTTAAAGTATGGAATGCAACTACTATGTTGGTTTGTATTTTAATGAATTGAAAATTGAGCGCAAAGTGTTTCCTACAAGGTACGCATTAAGTTGTGTTCGCAGGTGTATATATTCATAAAACGGTATGTATGTATGTATACGTGTATGCATTTATACGGGCATAGTCGCGGAAGTTGGTTTGAAAATGAAACCTTCAATGTTGGTGCTTTCCACTAGCTAGTGTATACCTACATGCAAAAGGATCTGCTTACTGCGCATGTACACTATCGAACTCGAAAAGGTTGTTCTCTCCCAGCCTGGTTATTGCATTTTGTTTTAAAAGCGACTTTCATACAATACACAACACAGATTTTCAAAAAAATACTCTAACTCTGTATACAATCATAAAAAAAATAAAAATTCAATTAGTTGATTAGAAAAAGTGAAGCATAACGGAAATATCAGTTACAAGCTAACAGAAAGGCGTATGGGAAAATTTTTTTAAATAACAAATATCACAGCAAAGAAAGTTATTTTTTCACGAATTTGTACTTTGCTCCGTTAGAAATGAATCGATTTACGTGTCGGAGCGTTTACGAATTGTTACATTGATTCAATTTCTGGGAAGTTCAAAATGGAATAACCTACATAGCAAGGAAACAGTATTATCGATTTTAAATGTTGCGTTTTAACGAAGTTAAATGAAATGCAAACCCCATTTAACGTTCAGCGTAGTATAGTAAAGGCAAATCAATTTGTTTGCAGTGCAAAAAGTTGAAACGAAACAAAAAAAGTATAAGTTATAATTAAAAGTATAAGTTAAAAATTTAATATACATACATATATAAAAAAATTGCAAAGCACCAATTGAAAACCAAAAAGCTTAAAGCATTAAATCAACAATATCAAAAGTGAAACTTAGCATAGCATAGCATAGCAGCCGCAGCATACAGCATAGTGCAGCAACAACGGGAGCCAGCGACACCACCCAATCACATTCTTAAAAACACTTAGTAAATTAGCACTAACCCAACGGAGACGGTTCTACTCACTCAACACATATTACATTTAACTGCAACACCGTTATACTGATCCGCAAACACAAAACCTCAAATTACTGCTAATTCAATAGAAAAAAATTGATAAAAAGAAAAATATAAAAAAAAAAGAACAAAATTTAAATAAAATTGCATACACAATAGTTGTGCTCGAGTAAAAACAAAAAAAAAAGCAAAAACATTCAACCAACAAATTAAATAAAAAGGTGAACTGCAGACTGTAACTGTAATACTTTTTAATTAGCTCGAAAAAATGGGGTGCTTAAGTAGTAAAGACCGTTTGACCAAAGAGGATATGGAGTTTTTGAAATCGCATACACGCTACGACGAGGCCACAATTAAGGAATGGTATAAAGGATTCAAGGTAACTAACTGCACATCATGAATACTTTGTTGCTTAAAAAATTTTCGCTACTACACACACTAATGCGTCTCTATGTACATTGCTTATATACTACCGTCTTTGCTATTATATGGATATGTACATACATATGTATGTACGCAATAAATGCATGACAACAACAACATCTGCACGCAACGTACATCAACTGCTCACTTCGTGTTACTACTTTTACTACCACAACAACAACAACTCTAACTATGCCTATATATCGCTACCGTGTCTTTTCATTTTCATCGGCATACTTTTTTGTTTCTTATTTGTGCCGTACTATAGCAAGATTGTCCCAACGGCCGCTTGACGCCGGCCAAATTTGTGGACATGTACAAAATGTTCTTCCCGTCTGGAAATGCCGAGGAGTTTTGTGATCACGTTTTTCGCACCTTCGACATGGACAAAAATGGTTATATTGATTTTAAGGTGAGTGCATGTTATACACATAACTTAAATATTTAATAAGACTGTAACTGTATCGCAAAAAGTTGTTACGAAGGAAGTCACTTCCGATTTCTTGATTGTTCCGGAAATTTACATGATTACAAACGAACATCAGTTAGACTGGTCAATACTGCAAACACGCGTAATTAAGAACCCTACGGGAATTTCATAAAAAGTCATTAGATCTATTTCATGGTTAATGTACAACAATTTACTGCTGTTACTATATATTTTATATATCTGATGACAAAAATAAACTAAGCTTTTTATTTTTTCATCATTAGCATTCCCAAAAAATCCTATTATTTTAAACTTTAGGAACCAGAGTAGTGTAAGAGAATACTTTACTCATTTAATATGAATATAGGGTATAGTTTGAAAGAGAGAAAGCAGAAATCTATAAGAAACATTTACCTTAACCCAGTGCGATAGCTTCAAAAATGTGATTTTTTGGAAATTTAAAGAAAAAATATTTATCAATTGTCTTAAAACTTTAAGAGTATATTTATGTACATATATTAAAAAAAAAACACATATTCACATATTTTTTGAGTTACATCATTCGACGCTAAATAAGGTTCAACACTTCTGCTGTGGTTCCGGCTTTCTCCGTGGATGAAACCTTAAAAAAAATTCTCTACTAAAACACATTGCCTGTATTTGGTGGAAGGAAAAAAATTACAGAATAGAGTCGTTTTTTTTTAAGTTTAATTTTACCCAAAATATTGGTCGTTTTTACCTGAAAACTGGCAGGTTGTTGTACAGAAAACTGCATACAGGATAGGCAGAGATGTTGCGGCGAATTCGGAAAATTTTGTTCTGATAAAAATGCTTTTAAGTAAATACTATACTATACCGCTATTTGAAATATTTATTTAAAATTTTAGAGTGATATTTTTAAATTTCTAACCTATCGAAATATCAAATAACAAAATAATTTTCACTAGGTATTCTCTTAAAGCTTTGAATGTATGTGGTATTAAATCATACCGAGCAAACATTCTTAAAAAGTGAGACATGAAGAAACAAAGATATAAATTTTCCAAAATGGTTCTATTTATATGTACATTATTCACAAATCTTTTTGTGGTAGAAAGAAATATTCAATTTCTGCTACCTTAATATTGGTAATACATATATAATTATTTCTCTCTCAAAAGTTCTCTTATATTCCCTTAAGAGTTCTCGAGTTCCCGTTTTACTTTATTCTAACTAGGGTTCCTTTTCTATTCGTTAGCAAATTAATGCATTTATTTTCAGTTCCATGGTTTTTCAATAATTTTTCTTACTATACAATAAGTTTTGGTCTCAAAAAGTGTTCTTAATTACTTCCTCGTGAATGAGCTACCAATTTATTAATTGTCAAATTTTGGTCAGAAATACACCTTTAGTTCAAAACAGTTACAAAACACTTTGGTTCGATCAATTTTTAGAAGCAATTTTAACATTTGTTTTGTTCAGGATCTCTGTGCTTATTTTAACAATTCTGTTTTACCCATGTCATCTATTTTGTCTAACTGAATGGAAGTCAAAATCTGTTGAATTTTTGAATATATTTTTTTTTATCAGGAAGTTCTGGTAATAGGTGCGCAACCAAGTTTTCGCTGTTTTTTTTTTAATGAGAAGGCAATTTTATTGTAAGGAAGTGGTTAAATGAAGCATTGTTCATCTTCCTGGCAAAGCTCAAGCCATTTTTCGAAGACGTCTTGTGATTGGAACTGATTCTGAGTCAGGCCATGTGCTGTCGAATGGAACAAATAATAATCGGACGCAATAGTTGGGGAATATGACAGATGGGGTAGGACTTCTCCATAATGCGTTTCCAGGCAGAGTTTAGTAACGTGAGGCCGAGCGTTGTCAGCGTTGTTGACGATAGCAATGACTGCACGCTGTTTTACTTGGAGTAGTATTTCCGTAAACTTTTTGGAGTTCCCAATGTGCTTCAGCCGCCGATTTATTTGATTGAAAGAAAAAAATCAATACTTCCCACAAATTACGGTTTTTTGGCATCTAATAGTTTTTTCAATTAATTTTTTTTATTACACTGCTGCATAGTTAGGCTATTTACATATTATATTTATATATAAATGGAAGAAAAAAGTGTCATATTAACTACAAAATTATTAAACGAATTTAGTAAAATGCAGCGCACTGTTTCCATTTTGATCCTTAAATAAAAAAATATCCAAGTCATATGTTCTTAGTTGTAATAATTGCAAACCAATTCTTATTTTCAATGGTGTTACGTAATCTGATTGAATTTTCGTACCTTCTTATTCTAATCAGTTCTTTACTAATGTGACAAAACTTGCAAATGAATAGTGCAGTTTATTGGAGTAAAAAAACAGCGTATAAATTAAAAGAAAGTTTTTAAGAGATCACTGAATCCACTTAACGCAAGGGTAATCTAAAGTGAAATTTATCTTGCACTTACTTTTGCTTTTTCATGTATTAATATGCTGACTTTTAGATTTATATCACATTATCGAAGGGTTTCTATGATTCCTAAATTCGATACAATATCTGTTTCGAACTAAGGAACAAATAATGTATTAATATAAAAAAGCACATGAAAACTGTAATTAAGCTCCCTGGATTAATGTTATTTCAAAAAAATTTATTTTGCTAAGTTGGTATGGCTGGTACGTTGAGATATTTGCAATGGATAAAAATATCTTACAAAGAATATGTCCTACATTTTGTATTTCTAACCAATTTTCGTTTGTGAAATCGTGTTGGAAAAGACTTACTGTGATTCAAAAACACAAGCCTTTAAAGACGGTGGAGAGAGAAAACATGCTCGACTCGTCGCGATAAAGCTGAATGTTTTTCAAAAGGGGTGTGACTGTGACCAAATTTAATGCCAAAAACGCAATAAATACCATCGATCAAGCACCATATTCACCTGATTTGTGCCCGTGTGATTTTTTCTTGTTCCACAAACTGAAATTTCACTTAAGACAAAATTGCCCAAAGGAGCTGAAGGCCATGGCAAAATGTGCGTATGAAAATTTTTTCGAGGGCTGGAAAATCGTTGGCATAAAGGCATAACACCTTGTGAAGATTATCTCACCACGGGCACATAAACGGTTTTACAGTTAAGTTCAACGTCAAGTAAAGATATACATATGTTTAATTATTTATCAAAAATTTTACCCAAATTTATTATATGTAGCTACATATATTCCTCCACACTTTAATTTTTCAGCTAATTAAAAGTCGATGCGGTGAACATGAATCAAATAAATATAAAATAAATGTACTGTAATTGTAGATACTGTTAGTTAATATTGAAACCATTTCGGAATAAGTTTTTTATGTTTGTAACTAGAATATGACTGAGCATAATGAAGCATAAACATGGTAATAAGCAGTCCAACTTTTTAAGTTGACTGGATCTGAAAGGTTTTTCAATTAGAATGACTTGAACGGCCAGATTGAAAGTCTTCCAAAAATAATAAAAAATGTAAAGCAATGAAAATTAAAGACAATGCAAAGAGTATTTGATAAAATGTTTTGTAATGTGATTCATGTAATTTTCAGTTAAGAATATTAGTTTATTAAGAGCTAACAGGGTTAATTCACTTTATTAAGCATCAAAAGTTCCTCTATATATTAAACGTCTAATTCTTAATAATATTTAATCGTAATAAATGTTAGGTGTTTGAATTTAAATGCCCAAAATTTATTATTTTGTTGGATCTGGCTACAATGTTTTAAAAAACGCTTATTTTGAGGCGATCTCACACTGGAATAAGTTAGGCACCCCTTTATCCCTGGAAATAAGCATGGGTTTAAAATTAAATTAAATGTCAAATGAAAAATCTATTAGTTTATAATAAATAATATTTTCACTGCATTGTTTACTCTATTATAATATGTATGTAGATCATAGTCATAGCAACGTGTGGATCTTACTAATATATATTCAGATATTATATGTATTGATTCCGATTCCGACCAAAACCACTGCCTAACTTTGGTTTCTGATTCACTGAATCAAAACTCAAATATTTTACATTTTTCTTTTTTTGATTTTTTTGCAACGTATTTCCTAAAACTCATAAATTATGTTAAATTGTCTAATTTATTAACCGATCACTTTCTTACAATTGTGTGTTATGAATGCACACATTTGTAATATAGTGTAAAGTGTGTATGCATCTGTGAGTAAACGCTCGCTAAAGTAAGAGGATAATTTAGTCGTAGGGATACTGCTTTTTGGTGGTATTATCAACTACCACAGGTGATGTACTCGTAAGGTAAAATAATCACACCAGTAAAACAAGAAGTAAAGTAATTTTTGACCAACGTCGTTGTCTCACTACGAAACTCTGAATCGAAAAGTTCGATGTACTTAAATGGTCAAATGGAAATCGTTTTTAACCCATAAAAATTGAACCACCGGCCTAACTCTCCTTTTTCCGACCTCAGATCATCCACCTATAAATTGTCTTTCCCCTAATGTTTGTTTTTATTATCTTTCCGATGAGTTTCATCCTACTATGATTTTTATACTTTTACAACCTGTACAGAGTACCATATAATATTTGTTCATCTAACAGGATAACGAGGAAACTTGATATCCGGGTAACTGTCTGTCTGTCGTCTGTCCATCCAAGCTGTACTTTGAGTAAAAATTAATATATAGTATCTTAATGAAACTTGGTATGCTTGGAATGTTTGTAACTTAGTACCTACAGTTGATTGAAAATATCGTTCAATGTGTGAGAACATAATTGAAATTCAGGGATAATTATATAATATTCTCTGACAAGCTTATTAGATTAAATCGGCGTTTTACTCATTACAGTTTATCTTTGTGCCTAAAATAGATACATTTGAGCGAAAGCTTGACCTAGCCCCTAGATAACTAATATCAGGATTGTCGAACATCCGGCTGGCTTTAATCCATATGATTGGTTTTTTAGTATGAGTTACGTATGTATAATATTAGGAAAAATAGATAAAATCGGGTCGATACTACCCCAACTCCCATATACTAAGTATTTGTCAGTTGTATATCTTAAGGAATTTCGGTGCAGCGATAACTTGAGGAAAATTAAGATATCTTGACCAAACTTGGTGCACATGTTTCCTGGTATCGAGAAAACCTATAGAGTACCATAACCAAGTACTAAATTAATATAATATACAAAATTATAATTTGATAGAGGATATCATAGTATCAAAGAACACCTGTGGGCTAAACATTTTTTTATAATTGGCTTAATTTACATATCCTTCAAACGGGTAAAACTATATCAACCTAACTTGCAAAAAACATCTTCAAACTCTGTCAAAATCAAAAATGTAAAATCAGATAATAATAACGCCCACTTCCTACTTTGAAAACAGCTAAAAGTGAGATAACTCACTGAATAAAATGCTTTGCACCGTCCGCCCTTAATCTCAGGAAGTACCTGACCGCTTGATACACCAAATTTGGTGTGTGAAGTTATCCGAACATTCCTACCGTTTACTGAGAAAATAGGCGAAAGTGGATGACTATCATGCATACCGATGTGAAATGAACGTTGAGGTACAAATGTGTTGGTTGGGAACTTTTGTTGTAAACAAGCCTTAATTTTTCTGTTTGGTTTGCATGACATTTGTCACACTTATTTATTAACCTTACAGTCATTGAACAAACAACATCATATATTTTCATTGCGTTGGAAATGATAAGTTTTCTCCCAAAAAGTGATGATTTGCGGAAAGCATAATTTTTTTGTTTCCATTTAAAGAAAAGTGCTACAGAGACGCATCGAATGGTTGTCGAGTCATATGGTGATCATGCTCTATTAGAAGCAGCTTGCAAACGATGGTAAACCGAAAAAAAAACATTGATGCCATTTTGCTTCAAAAACACGAAAAAATGGATGTGTTTTAAGAATCCTAAACGAAGAAAATCATGGGTTAATCCAAGGCAATCATCAACGTCGATTTCAAACAGATCGATTCGGTAAGAAGGCAATTCTCTGTGTGTGAGATCAGAAGGGTATGTTATATCATAAGCTTCTAAACCCTCGTGAACCTGTTAATACTAATCGCTACAGACAACAAATGACCAATTTGAATCATGAATGGATCAAAAACGACCATAATGGGCCTGAAGACAAGTAAAGTAATTTTGTTACACGACAATGCACCTGCACACAGCAAAATCGGTTCAGGATACAATCAATGTACTTGGCTGAAAGCTGCTACACACCCACCAGACCTGGCCCTTTCTGATTACCATTTGTTTTCATCGGAAAAGTCGAAAATTTAGTGTCGGATTGATTTATTTATAATGACGAACATTTATAATGGTATGGTATCCATTATTGCTAGAAAAGTGGTAAAAATGTGTAAACGGTCAATACTTTGAATACATTTTTTTTTCTTTCCCATCAAAAATCGCTATTTTATTTCGACAAAAAACGTTAATTTCATATCGGTACACCTGATACAACAGGTTAGAATCTATTAAATACCTTAAGCGCTTTCAAATAATTGCCTAGCGATGATCCCTACAAAGTATTACATATTTAAGCGAGATACATTTGATCAAAAATGTCCTTAATATGTTTTTATCAATGAGAAAATATGACTTTGTTGAAGTCTGTTGTTTTTTGTTTTGTTCTCACAAACTTCCATCATTTACATATGAACGTAAAATCCAAAAAATACATACATAAATATCTGTATGTATACCGTATTTATGACATGAAAATATGCGACTAGAAACTTAAAAGTTTGTGTGAGTACAAGAAATACGAGTTATGACAATTAAGTAATAATGAATAATGAGACTGATTCCATAAAAACCGTATATTTGAAATTTACTCTACAACTCTGCCATCCCCTTCAAAGTAGTCCCCTTGGGCAGCTATATAGCGATTCTAGCGCGTTTTCCATACTTCGTAACATTTCTGGAACGCTTCGATTTTGTTTTAGGAAACAAAAAAAGTCACAGGGTGATATGTCGGGCGAATAAGGCGGCTGTTGCAACACGGCGATCCCTTTAGAGGCCAAATACTGGGACACGCTGAGGGCGGTGTGGCCCGGCGCGTTATCGTGATGAAGGATCCAGTTACGAGCGATGTCTGGGAGCACCCTGTTGACTCGTTTTCGCAATCTTTCGAGTACTTGGCAATAGTAGTACTTGATTCACAGTTTTCCCCGATGGAACGAATTTTTTTGGACGATTCCATGGCTATCAAAAAAAGGCAATAATCATCGTGTTCACCTTCGACTTGCTCATGCGAACTTTTTTGGGCGGGGGGCGCGCGGAGACAACCATTGTGAGCTTTGGCGTTTGGTTTCCGGGTCTAAGAGCACTATCACCATACACTCTTACAATTTTAGCGTACGTTTCCGAAGCTGTTTCGCCCAATCTGGCGCAAAATTTTATCGCGACGCGTTGCTCTTGATTTCGTTTTTCCATTTTCGTAACGAGCACTACAAACACACGTCTACTCAACTTGACGCAACAAGCGAAGTATATCAATGAAGAGGGGAGGGATGCCGGAAAAAGAGAAAGGGAATTTCAAGGTCACAGGTTTACCATCAGTCCCATTACTTAATTGTCAAACCTCGTATACGAGTATAGTACATAAGGGTATATATTAGTTTTGGTTTTTAATTTTTGTATTTTAGTAGGAGAGTTTAATTTTGGGTTGTTGTTTTTGTAATAATTCAAAGTGGAATGCTGCTCTACAGCGGCATGGTACCCGTTTGTCTTCTACACAACACGCTACTTATACAAATATACAGTCTGTCAAGTAAGAGCGTGATCGTGTTAATTTATAAAAAAAATTATGACACCTTCATATTTATATATACATACATTGTACACATTACAAACAATGATGCGATTAGGTCAATAATGTGTCCAGTCACTACCGACGTAGATAATTGCCTGACATCTCTGTATTCTAGTGGCAAGGATCTCCAAATCCAACGAATTTCGTAAGACAACTGCTTCAAAGTTTATGTGCGTCTTCCACGAATCTTCTGTTTAATATTAGGTTGTCAAAAAAGTCTCGCGATATTTTCGCTAATTGGCGCTGAAAGCGCGTAGTTCTAGTTTTATTCGTCGCATCGAGTCATGCTATACCTTTTTGGAAAGCTCATTTCACGCGCTAACACGTGTTTGATGATGTCGGTTCTTTTCAGTCGTTCGTGAGTTATAGCGCCGCAAACATGGAGCAAAATAAAGAGAAAATACGGCATATTTTACAGTACTACTACGATAAAGCAAAAATGCATCTCAAGCCGCCAATAAAATTGAGCAGTTTATGGACCCGATACAGTTTCAGTAAAGCAGGATTCCACGAAAACAGATTCACTATTATTTTTTCATCTTTTTGTTCACTTTTTCTATCGAACCACGTGTTGGTAAATAGTCGAAATTTTTAGCCTCTTTATATAGCTGTATCCACTTCTGTACAAATGCCTTCGACTTTCTCATATATTTAGCAGCCGCTGATGGCGACAGCGGGTGGATGCAAAGACACACAGTCTCGTAGCGCGACGCGTACTTAGCATGGTGTTTAACGTTATACTCTTTCAAAAGATCAACGACAACTGAACCTTTGTTGACAATGCATCAAGGAAAAAGCTTCCCTCTATCGGCTCGCGATCGGCTCGGTAAAGTCGACCACGTTCTTACTTGATAGATTGTACATATAAAGTGCTTTCCAAAATAAACAGGACTTTTTGAATCTAGCGCCCCCTGGTGTCGCCATCTATGTATCGATTGGTGCGTTCGAATCTGCTATCATTATCGATTGTCCAGTGAGCATCGTGACATTTCATCTATTGGACGTGAAGTTGGTGCGTTTTAAGTGTCAGTATGCTTGTGTTATCGGTGCGAAAATGAGCTTCGAACAAAGAGCCAACATTAATTTTTTTTTAATTGCGTGCGTGAATTCATCAGCCGAAATCATCATTGTAATTCATAGAAATGGAATTCAACAACTCCAAACCATCCATTTATCGCATTTTGACCGAACATTTGGGCATACGAAAGGTGTGTGCACGGTTTGTTCCGCACAGATTGACTAACGACCTGCTCAGAATCCGTTTCATATATGTATATGTTATTCAGATCAGACCACTGTAGATAGAGCTGCCATACAAATTATCCGATCAAATTCAATTTATTGTATGGAAACTTTTATTTGTGAAGGGTATTATAGTTTCGATACAATCGAAGTAACGTTGTTCTTTGTTATACATATGTATGTATATGATGTATAATGATGTGTAAATATTTATATATGTATACGTATACATACCTACCTAAAATAATAGTTACACAATACATTTTCAAGTAAAGCTCATCAATAAAAAGGTTTATTTAAATTTTAAAGAAAAACCCAAACGTACATATATTTTTCAAATATTAGCAAGTGAAATTAAATAAAATTCATTTAAAAAAAGCAAAACAACCAAATGTAGATCCAAAAACATTTCATAGCCAAAATAAACTTGCTCAAAAAAATAGGTACACTTTTAATAAGACAATTATTTTGGAAAAACAAAATATGATAAAACAGTTTTGTTGTATATTTAACCTTACTCAGTTAATAGCCAGTATATCCACCATTATTCTGGATTACTTTGTCTTTGTTAAAGAAAGATTGATTCGCCAAATTTGGTTTAGTTCTCCCCATAGATTTCCTATTGGCTTGGCCACTTCAAATCTTTAACATTATTGTCTTAACCAGTTTTGAGGTATGTAATGGTAAGTTTTCTTCAGTATATGTAGGGTATCATGACATTTTCAAGTATTTTATTGTACAGTTGTTTGGTATATAGTACACCTATTCCATACCAAGAAAAACATCCCCATACCATAACGTTTCCACCTCCATGTTTCACAGTTTTTTTTTGTGAATCGAACGTGAAACTCCTTTCCTTTTGGACGACGCCCATTTCTCTCGCAATCGTTTTCAAACAAATTTATCTTAGTTTCATCGCTCTATAAGATGTTTCTCCACTTTTTTGCTCCTTCAGGTCCTGACCAATCTAAATGAGTTCTTGCAAAGTTTAACCTCATATCAAAATTTTTTGATCGCATTAATGCCTGCGAACTGTTTGAGCACTTACTACATTTCCAATTTCTGCTGCTATCACCTTCGACGACTTGAATGGGTCCTTTTTACAAATATGTAGTTGCAATGTGGCGATCAACAACTGTACTCGTTTTTAGTGGCCCTACTAGATTTTCGCTCTAAAGCATTTTTAACAAAATTATGTGACCTTTCCATTAATTTCTTAATTTCCCGAAGCGATTTTTCTTGCTTTCTGAGGTTTGAAACCAGTCGGGCTTCTTCAACAGTGCAATGTGACTTCCGCATCTGATTAAAAAATAATTTAATTTATCTGCAGCAGTTTGAGCTTTAATGAAAGAAAACTTACCATTTCAGATAAGAAAACTTAAAAAACTGGATAAAATTAAGTTTATTTTCACAAAAAGCTAAGTTCACTTATGTGTATCTATTATATTCAGCAATTTTTTTTCTAAGTATTCACGCAAAACTGACGTACGCATTAACTCGGAGATTCACATGCTTCATTCTCTTAGAAATGGCGCGCCCATATTATGTTAATTAAATTTACAGCACAACTTGTCGCATACAGCCCTTAAAAAGTTTTTTAAACTATTGAGAGTACTAAGTTTTATAGTGTAACTATTATTTTGAGCAGGTGTGTATATTGCGGTTAAGTGGCGCTCATGCAGATGTATTCAAGTTTGCCGATTGTTTGTTGGGAGCGGTGTTTTACCACTGGCTGTCCTGATGGGCCGGCACGCCAATTTAAAGTTAGTTTTATCGCGTGGTGGGAGATAATAGTGTTTGGTTTATATACTTGGTATACATACTTATTTTAAAAGACAACAATGCGAAAACAATGCAGATACTTGTGTGTCGCATTTGTTTTAATTCCTTCATTAAATGGATTTATTTCTGTAAGCATTCATTTCAGCACGCACTATTAACCGAACAGCGGTACACGCCCCGCCGCGTTCACCTTACGCCTCAAATTCACTATTCAGCTGTCTTCCCATTCATGCGCTTCAAACCGAGTACAACAAAAAACATATAAATAGAGAAAAAGTAAAACAAAATTTTATGTGTGTATTTGTGTTCCAAGGAAGAGATAAACTGATGTAATTGATTTTACGCAGCGAGCTATACACACACTACAACTAAATACTTACATTTCCAACAAAAAAAAGAAAATGATAAGCGACAACTACTTATATTGACATAACAAAAAACAAGTAATAGCAATAATAAAACAAAGTAAGCTTGAGAATAAGGAAGGGTACAAAACTATCGTTGCAAAGACAATACATATATTGCATAGTACAAGTATAGTATATGAATGTGTAAGTGCATGTATGGTATGCATGACGCTGGAACTGATATTGACGCCATTCTGCAGCATACGAATATTTACAGGGGTGTTGTGGAATCATATAGTTGTCGGAATCAGAATTGAAACCGATCAAAAAAAGCAGTAGGTATCATGAATTCAGATATTATTGGTTTGATATTCGAAACAGAATTTGTATCGGTTTTGGGTGTCACGGTAACCAATTTTATCGGTTTTGCTGTCGGAAACAAATCAAGAAGACAGTCGCATACAGATTTGAAATGTAAGTTAAGAAATCTAATTATTTTATTATTTTGAATTAATTTATCTTTACTTCTATAGGGAAAACATAAGTATAGAACACAAAATATCTCAATTATTGAATTTTTGAAAACAAAAAAAAAAAATGCGGATATTTAAGTGAGATTTTAAATCGATTTTTCTGTTTTTTTTTTTGGAGGGAAAGAAATAATTGATTAAAACGAAATTTTTAGGGTTTATAGTTATATATTTAAACATCATCTAAAAATTTTTTGGATACGAAATTTTTGATATTCTGCCTTAAGGAAACAATTGCCTGATGTCCTTCGCATGTGCATTTGTCGGACGACGGGCAGTATGAAGAACACAATTTCTATGTATTGAAAAAAAAAAAAATCAAAAATATTACTATTTGTTAATAACTTATGTTCTAGTTAAACTAAGAAAATTAAAAAAAAGTGTAAAATTCTAAAAAATGTTAAAATTTGAAAAATAAAATGGTTTTTGACCAAACAAATTTAACATTATTATGTTGTTTAAACATAGGTTAAACTTAACTTTTATTAGTTTTTTTTTGGTTTAAATAGAAGATAATTTAATGCCAAAAATAATAAACTTTGCCCCAATTCCATAAGACGTCTATCGTGCGCTCATATGTATATCTGCTTCTAAAGCAGGCTCCCGCTTTCAATTCTGACAGCTAAGCAATTCTGTCTTGGATTCCACAACACCCCTGATAATACATATGTATCTACCTGTAATTATAATCTAATACTTACTACTATGAGCAAAAAATAGTAATACCTGGTTTCACAGTAGCAGTGCTTAAGTAACATACAGCTGATTTTTGTTTGGAATTTTCAGATATTTCTCGAAAGAAGAAAAATAAGAAATAAAAAGTAATTTTTTGTGAAAAAATATGGAGTCGGATTGGGATTTCCACCAGTTGCAATAGGTGCTCCGACTTGCTAGCAGTGAAATTCGGGGTTCTTTTGTTGTTTTCATCCATTTTCGATATATGTAACTTTCCTCGCAAATTGATGTATTGTCTGTTATAATTTAAATATTTCAAACATATTTTTATGGATGACATTTGTAAAACATATGTTGCCCATAACGTGCCATATATCATAATAAAATTTTATAGAAATTAAGCATTGACTGTGAAGTGCAAACGACTACTCAGTCTGCAACAATGCTTAGCTAAGATATTATTTGGGTGGCACAACTGAAGTATGGACTGTGAAACCGGACAAAAGACTTTGTTCATAATTTGAAAGTCTTAATTTATTCTTCAAAATCTATATCGTAGCGCAATTTAGCGAAAAACTGATTAAGGATGTAATGCAGTAAGCGACGTTGCATTGTCGTGGTGCAAAAACCAAGAGACGTCGGACTTAATTCGGGCCTCTTTTTACAAGAGTTTCGCCCAAACGACGCATAACACTAAAATAGTGTTCCTTGTTAACAGTTTGGCTGGTCGTTTTTTTGGGGTCGTAAGCATAAATCCAAACCTCATCGCCAGAAACAATACTTTTCATGATGTTCTGGTAGTCGGAAAGCATTACTTCACAGAAGTTAAGGCTACGCTGTTTTTCGAAAAAATTGAGTAATTTTGGAACCAACGTGATTTAAATTTTCATAGACCCAAATTATCTTTAAAAGTGAATTATACTGCTATATTCCAACGTTCAACGATGTCAGTAAGATCTATGACTGATAATCGTCAATTCTCAAGCACTAATTCTTTTGTTTTATTGACGTGTTGATTATCAGTTGATATTGATGGCCGTCGTAGACGTGGTTTGTTGTCAAGGCGTTCTGTACGCTCTTTGAATAATTTGTACCAATCAAAAACACTTGCTCTTGGCAAAAAACCGAAGTCATAGCAACCTAGAAAACGAAATTCTGTATTTTCTTTTTATTTTTCTGCCCACAGTAATAGGTACACATACATATGTATATAGTAATAACTAGGAAAATTTTCAGGTGTTTCCTCGCTTCACTGTGGCTGATACATAGATAACAATACTACTACCATCTATATGATTTCTAATAGAATGGATAGTTGGATTATAACTATTAGTTAATGAGATATAGCATTTTTGTGAAGCAACTTGTGTTAGTTTATAAAAAAATGGATCATAAAGCATTTCGTGTGTTAATAAAGCATTGATTTTTTGGGGACTGCTGTTGAATTTGGGCTCAGGGCAATCCGCCGTTCAAAAGATATTTGCTAAGCGGGAAACAGGTGAAATGAGCATCTAGGACAATGATGCTCTAAAGAGGCGAAAGCTCTGTGCAAATTGGGTGCCTCGCAAGTTCATAATCCAACAAAAACAACGAATAACCGATTCTGAGAAGTGTTTTGGGTCCTCTTTAATCGTAATAAAACCGAATTTCTGCGTCGGTGTGTGACAATAGAAATGTAGCTCCATCATTTCTCACTGGAGTCCAATCGACAGTCAACCGGTTTTCATGTGTGGAAAGACGAAAAAATCTGCTGGGCTATTAAGCCAGTTATAATCTATTTCATTGCAGTTGTTTTCTGCTATTCCACATACCTAGCAATTGTATTAGTTTTGAGGAAGAATCTGTTTAAAACTGTACGCATATATTCAATGGATTCCTACAAACATGAATTTTGAACAAATGCTTATTATTTGAAATATATTTTTGTATTTATGAGTTGAATTAAATTTTGACATAAAGAGATAAAAGGTTTCCTATGTCCTTACCCTGGTTCTAAGCTAACTCCCCACCAACTTTTCAGCCAAATCGGTTCAGCCGTTCTTGAGTTATAAATGGTGTAACTAGCACAACTTTCTTTTATATAATAGGTTGTCAAAAAAGTCTTACAGTATTTTCGCCAGTTGGCGCTGAAAGCGCGTAGTTCTAGTTTTATTCGTCGCATCGGGTCATGCTATACCTTTTTGGAAAGCTCATTTCACGCGCTAACACGTGTTTGATGATGTCGGTTCTTTTCAGTCGTTCGTGAGTTATAGCGTCGCAAACATGGAGCAAAATAAAGAGAAAATACGGCATATTTTTCAGTACTACTACGATAAAGGCAAAAATGCATCTCAAGCCGCCAATAAAATTGTGCAGTTTATGGACCCGATACAGTTTCCATTTTCACCGCTCAACGATGGTTTCAACGTTTTCGTTCTGGTGTAGAGGTGGTCGAAGATGCGCCACGCTCCGGAAGGCCTGTCGTCGAAAATTGCGATAAAATCGCTGAGTTGGTCGAAAGAGACCGTCATAGTAGCAGCCGTAGCATCGGTCAAGAGCTGGGCATGAGTCATCAAAAATTCATTTCAATTTCAATAAAAAAAAAAATTCAATAAAATACCGCAAGACTTTTTTGACAACCTATTATGTAGATATACATTTGATAACTCCATTAGTATTAGGTGATAAAAACCATTACATAATTATTAAAAGGTTTCCTATGTCCTGACCCTGGTTCTAAGCTACCCCCCCACCAATTTTCAGCCAAATCGGTTCAGCCGCTCTTGAGTTATAAATGGTATAACTAGCACAACTTTCTTTAATATATATATTTGATAACTCCATTAGTTTTAGGTAATAAAAACCATTACATAATTATTATACTCTATAGCAACATGTTATGAGAGTATAAATACTCAAAATACAAAAATATATCCTATAAAATTGAGAAAAGATGGTTACTTGGTCATTAAAAGTGTTAGGACTTGACAGGCAATAAGAGACTTCGAGTGTGTATTTCTGCACTGAAAAGGCTTCATAGAAAATACATTTATTATTTGAAGTTCTCAGCTTGTCAGCTAAACCACTTATCAGAACGAAAACCCCAATATCTGTTGCCAAATATCTACCCAATTTTTTAAAGATTTGTCGATTCTAAAGTAATAGTTGTAAATTTGTAGTTATAACGCGGTCGCTAGTATAATTTTCCAAAAACTCTTGCGGTGTTTTTCGTTCCATAAAATTATAATAATACGAATTTCCCCTTCGAAACGTTTTATGGTTTTATTCTGAATAAATTGTTAATTAATCACTTTATATAGGAATTTCTACTTGCTATAGACGTTACATCGAGTGGCACTCCCGAGGAGAAGCTTAAATGGGCTTTTCGAATGTACGACGTAGATGGTAATGGCGTAATTGACATACAAGAAATGACGAAAATTGTTCAGGTAGTATAGAATGCATTGTACACTTATCATATGGAAATATTTATGTTTGTATTTATGTAAAATTACACATTTTTTTTTGGTTTTACTTTTGATGTGAATCAGTTATTTAAATTCCCCAATTAAGTAATTAGTACTACTATAAGGTGTTTCATATATTTTTTTTATTAATATAAATATATATACAAAAATATATACAGACCATTTATTTTAGATTATCGTATTCGAATAAGATAATTATTTTGTGATATCTAATTATGCTGAAAAATTTGCCATGAAACTATGAATTTTTTATCCACTATATTTGAATATAAAGTTTCTTAACAGTTATGCAAAGTATATAAAATTTCGTTAATTAACGAAATAATTATATTAATTAAATAATAATTAATAATTCTTAACAATCCCTGAAACACCCAGTATAAAAGTACTTTGTGTCTCAAATTAAAACTCACCGTTTTTATTTATTTATTTTCTTGTCTCTGTTGATATTTTTTGATGTCTACTGAAAATATTAATTTATTTTTACATACAATGCAAACATACATACATACATTTGTTACTTATATGTAGCCAAATTTATGGTCTTACTTTTTTTCGCTTTAATTACCGAAGCGCGTTGTGCGCGTTATATTCTTTTCCACTTGTTGCAGGCCATATACGATATGCTTGGCGCGTGTTCATCGAATCGACCAGCAGATTCTGCTGAGGAGCGTGCAAAAAATATTTTTGCGAAAATGGACGAAAATAATGATGGTCAATTAACTCAAGATGAATTTTTAAAAGGGTGTCTGCAAGATGAGGAACTTTCTAAAATGTTGGCCCCATAAACATAATTCAACACAAAAACCCCCGGAAAAAACAAAGAACAAACCATACAAAATAAAAAAATAAAAAGAAAGAATTAAAACAACAACCAAATAAAATGACCATTGTGGTTTATGTAATTTATTGAATCATTTATATCACAATATTTATAAATTTACATTTCCTAAAATGAATACTAAGGCATCTACTAAAAATTAATACTGTGTTTTAATGTTTTCACTCGTGCATGTATGTACTGTACATATGTTGTATGTACCGTACATATGATATGTAGAAGTATGTATACAAGTTTTTGTATATACATATGTACATATGTACTATATGTATGCCTAGTGCACAAATATTATTTTATTTCTTTTTTATTTGATTAATTTTCCTTGTTTAAGGAAACATACTACTATGTAAGAGGCATATGTATGTATGTTTTGGTAGCGTCTCAAAAATGTTTAATAATATATTTTTTTTACATAGCGCTTCTCTTTTCGTATCGTTTGAATATTTAATATGTATTATTATTTTCAGAATTTTTAATGATTATAATTGTTTTTGATGTAAAATCTGTAAAGAAATTGCCTTCACTCTGCCGTTTTGTTTACATTTCATAAATACATACATATATTACTCAGTTTCAGTTTGAAGTGCACTAATAATTTGTAGAAAATTCGTTCCCGTATTTAAATAACAAAATATATTTTTATTATGAATAATATCGTATGTACATATGTACTTGAGTACTATTAGCAAAATAATCAATAATTGAATATAACAACTTTTGCATTGTAAGTTTTATAATTTTGTAGAATTTAATCTTTAAATTAATTGCGTTTGTTTTTTGAAAAACGATCTTTCGGACGGTTGAGTGGACTTTAGAAAACAGAAATAACTAAGTAAACAAAAATAAAAACACAAAATTAATTTGTTTCACAAATTCCGCACAAGTCATTGTGTTTGTTACGTATGTGACTGCAGAAAAATGCAATAATAGCTATTTTTAACGCAAAACAAAAAAATGACTTGATTAGACCCACAGTGGATATGGGTGTTCATACATGTGTTGAAAATTATATTGGAACTAAAACTGACTTATATATTTGTGTAGGTATGTAGTTATTTGGCTGTGTAAGCTTAGCTTCAAATAAGCGCTATTTTTTATTATTTTATACATTTCTTCTTTCGAAGAATTCAAAAAAATGTATAATAAATATTTTAATCAAAAAATTATGAATTCATATATTTTTTTAATAACTATAAAAAAATCTTTCGAAATTATTGTACTAAAAAGCTAACATTAATTAGTGTCAATATACATTTGAGAACTTTTCAATATGTAAACTAACAAGAAAAATGCATCGTTTAATATTATTTTAGAACTTTTCGTATATCATTTCAAGCAACAGCTCAAGCTCGCTAATAATATCTGTATTGTTCGAACTATTAGCGCACACGATCAAAATAAACGGTAACAAAGTTTAAGTTTTATAGTTTTGAGTTTTTATTTTAACATTTTAAATTATTTGTGGTTTAATTTAAATGCTTGAAATTAATGAATTTTTATATTTTACAGTGAAATCAAAGCATGAGTAATCAAAATGGGAAAGCAAAACAGTAAATTGAAGCCAGAAGTCTTAGAAGACCTCAAACAAAACACAGAATTCACAGGTAACGAATTTAAAATTATATAAAAAATATCACGAGTATTAAAATGTAATGGTGATGTCCTGAGACGATACTTTTAACTGCTGATTGATTCTCGGTAACGATTTAATAAGCAATAATCACTCGTTATCAGTATTTGTTTTAATAACAATGAAACGTTCATAGAATACAAGGTTACGACAACCTCGATGTCATTAAACCAACTTCGTCATACTTACTGTGTGACAAATGTGAAGAACGAAAAAAATATTGTTTATGTTACTGTTTTTTTTCTTGTTTTGTTAGACAAAATAGTAACAAAATTTGTCACCGCACTCTAGTCAATTAGCTTTTTATATTGTTTTTGAACAAGATTTTTTGTTATTAAAATGATTTGTCCATTTATACTTTTAAATATATTTTTCACATTGGATCATCATTTCTATTTTTTCCAGTTGGCTTCGCCAACCCCCCTGCTTTATAGTGTTTATAATAAAAAACTTCGTTAAATCCTCATCTTTGGGAGAGCTAGAGAAATACAGTACTTAGAAAAAGTAAGTTATCAAAGCAACAAGTGTTTTTTTTAAATGCTATCAGCTTTTTCGCTTTATCGAATATCAACTTTTCTGTATATGTCCGGAAAGTACCGAAGTACCGGAAGTTGGATGGCAATCTATAAATTACAAAAAATTATTACACGTGTAAATATTGTAATAATAAGTAAATCTTTGATTTCTTTAAATATTCGAAATATTAATTAACAAAAAAATTTATTAAAAGTCAGGTTGCAATATGGGAAGTTATAACTCTCTACAGAAGGAAAATGAAGTCATCATGAAGAAGAACAAGGGGGGCAAAAATTTAAACGATAACGCTGATATTTTTTTGTTTTTGGATATTTTCAATTCTGAATCGAATCAGTTCCAAAAACTCACGTTTAGTTTATAAAACTAGGTAAGAAGGTTACCTCAGTGTTCGCAACAAATTACGTCAAGCCAAAGTTGTTGTTTTAACGGGATACTAATCCCCGTTTGGGTGGTAAGTGTCACTAGTGTTGTCGTCGACATCATCTAACGGTAGGTCCAAGAAACATGCTGTTTCGACGGGGTCGGACCAGAGGGAGGAGGTTGTTAGATGTGCAGGGTTTGTCGTATATGCAAAGAGGTGGTCAGTGTCATGCGGGGTTTGCATGCAGGACATACATTAGGTATGTCAGGGTCTATTCTGGATAAGTAGGAGTTTAACCTGCTACAGTATCCAGAACGAAGTTGCGCAAGGGTCACTCGCGTTTCTCGCGGCAGCTGGAGCTCTTCGTCAGCTATAGGTGGTGGTTTGACTCCAAGAACGCCATTCACGGGAAGGGAGTCAGTGAAGGTGTTGATGGCTCCACTGTGAATGGCGGACAGTGCCTGTCGAAAGTCCGTTGCGTCCGAAGTCCGGTCGGTGTACTGTACGATGTCGTCGACGTAGTCTAGGAAAGACCTCTTGATGCTCCTAGGAGATGGTTCCGCTCCAAGCAGGTGTCTGCAGGGGTGGTTTCTGCGAAAACATCCCAGCAGAAACTGCCTGGAGAGGAATTCATTATGCTCCTTAACTGGGAGCATAAGCGTCTCACTATGTAGATGTTCGATGGGAGACATCAAAAGCATCCCGTCGCGGTCCGGAGTGCAGTATTTTGATAGGTCTGTAATTTCCTCATCTGCGTGTCAGCATAGACTATCGAGGGTTACACCTAAAATCTTAGGGTTATTGACAGTCGGAATTTTGACGCCATCAACTACAATATTAAGTTCAAGTCTATACTCCTTCGTCCAGTTCGTAAATATGGTCGCTGTGGATTTGGTGGGGGAGAGTGTTAAGTTCCGTGCAGTGAGGAAACGAAAAAGGTCGGTGAGGTTGTTGTTTACCTTCGAACACATGCCATCGATTCCATTGCCCGACGTCAATATCGTACAGTCATCGGCGTACGAGGTTATGGAAATCCCCTCTGGTGGCTGAGGAAGTTTCGAGATATAGAAGTTAAACAGTAACGGGGAGAGGACACCACTCTGCGGAACCCCCTGTTTAATTCTTCTCAGTTTTGATGTTTCACCTCAAAACAGTACGGATGACTGACGACCGTTCAGATAGTTCATGGTCCACCTCTTTAGCCCTGGAGGGAGAGTGGTTTTTTCAATGTCCTGCAGTAGCGTTGTGTGATTGACCGTGTCAAAAGCTTTTGACAAGTCCAACGCTACGAGGATCGTTCTTTCGCAGGGTGGTTTCTGTTTGAGGCCACGAACTATCTGGGCGTTTATGACGCTAAGTGCTGTGGTGGTGCTGTGGACTTTTCGGAATCCATGCTAGTGGCTGGTGAAGGAATCAAGTGTCTTCACTACTGGGGAAAGGAGAGTTATCGGACGATAAGATTCCCCTTTGTTGGCGGGTTTCCCAGGTTTCAGTAGTGGGACCACTCTTCCGACTTTCCACACATCGGGTATTTGAAGAGTGGTCAGCGACAGGTTGAGGACCTTGGTGAGATATTTTACTCCCGTAGAGCCTAGATGCTTTAACATTAGCATGTTGATTCCATCAGGGCCAATGGATTTGGAAGATTTTGCCTTGTTGATGACACCCTGAACCTCCTCATCGGTGAAAGTAAGTGGCGCGCCTTCGTTTGGCATTTTGCGCAGCCGTCGGTTAACACATCGTTTAGCTTTGTCTACCGAAGGGTGCAATGTAAACTGCCGGCTAAAATAGCTCGCGCACTTCTTCGGGTCCGAAGAGGCATGACCATTGAATTGAACTTCAACTCGGTCGTCAAGTCTCTTCGGGTTAGACAAAGCTTTGACAGTAGCCCAAAGCTTACTCACACCGGTAGAGAGGTTGCAGGACTTCAGCTCTATCCATTTCGTCCGCTTATGTTGGTTTACCATACGCCGAATCTCCAAATTGAGATCCCTTATTCGGGGATCCCCGGGATCGGCATGGCGTAAGGCATCGCGCTCGTTAGCTAAAACGGCTGCTTCGGCTGGAAAATTGGGGCGGATTTCCGCTATTCTTCCAGCTGGGATGAAGCGAGCGGTACCTGCTGCGATCACCTTGCGGAATTGACGTTCGCCAACGCATACGTCCGTAGGAATAGGTAGAGCGTCGAAGGTGCTCTCAGTAAATTCTGTGAAGCCGACCCAATTAGCTTTGTTAAAGTTAATGAAGGTACGGTTGTCCGCAGAAACAAAATCAGGAGGCTTCTCGATCGAGATAATTATTGGCAGATGGTCTGATGCGAGAGTTAGCATAGGTGGCCAGGTTATGGTGTTTATTAAATCACCGCTAGCAATGGTAATATCATGCGAGCTATTACAGGTGCCCATAACTCTGGTGGGAGCTTCGAAATTCATTGTGCAGAATGTCGAATCGTCTATCTTTTCCGTCAGCTCCATCCCCCTACGGTCGTTTGACAGGCAGGAATGCCAAAGATCGTGGTGCGCGTTAAAGACGCCTAGTACCAAACGGTTTTCACCACGAAGTAGCGCACCTATATTCGGGTGATATCCTGTAGGGCAACATGTAACTGGGGGGATGTATATATTAAATATTTCGAGCTCGACATCGCCTGACCGGATAGCTATACGCTGACATTCTAGGGTAGTATCCCTGGGGTCGATGTCTTCATCGATTAGACGATATTGCACGGTGTTATGCAATATGAAAGCTAGGCCACCACCACCATCTCGCTCGCGATCTTTACGTATAACGTTGAAACCGGCACAACTCAGAAGATCTGAGCGGCTGTATAGCTTGGTTTCTTGGACCGCAGCTATCGATACACGTTCCCGATTCATTAGTGAAACTTTCTCCTCGATCTTGCTCTGGAGTCCGTTGCAGCTAAGTAGCCGAGTTTGTCGCGGGTGTCCGTGGGGGAGAGGGAGTGACGTGTAGGTGGCGGTTGTTGCAGCTGCAGAACCCACAGGGGCGGTTGTCGCGCTGGGGTGTTGGTAGGCGACGCCTCTGTTGTGAGTTGCGGGGGCAGACTCCTGCAACATGGGGCAACGTAGGTTTTACTCCACTCACGTGTAGTGCCCAGGCCGGAAAACGTCGGGAAGTGACACCAAAGACAACACAAACGAACAACAATGACATGAAGAACACATTGAAAACTTCAAAATTTTTGACATAAAGTCTGTTTATTTGGACTGATGAATGGATTATTAGACTTTATTATTCCCATGACATGGTTTACGTTTGGTCCTCACCCAAAGAAAAACAGTCGATACAAGTGCATCTTACCGACAGTTAAGTCGGTGGAAAATTGCTTAATAGTTTGCGGATACTTCCCAGCGAATGGCCCTGATAATATTCTAGCCCTAGAAAGATAAATTACTGATGCAGTATATTTAAGTATTTTAAAGGAGAACGCCATTTCCGAGGGTCAATGACTAATTAGGCTGGATTACCTTCTAATAATAATCTTAACTGAATATATAAAAAATAAAAAGCCCTCACTTGTCATCAATAAAAAATACATAAGAAATCCTAAAGATGCGATTAATTAGGTTTAAAGGATTACAAAAAGGATTGTACAAATTTTCTTCCATGTGGATGTTAAACAATTGATAACAATTTTTTTCTACATGAAATTTACTGTTCATGCTTATGTGTTTCCTTTTATAAAAGTAATGAGCTTCTTGTTTTAAAACCCTTTAATTTGATACATTGATATATGGTCTGAATAAAATATATATTTTGTTTCGAAAAATATAAAGTTTAAATTTTATTCTCATTGCTGTTTCATATTTCACTTTGATAACTTACTTTTTTTCTATATATTTGAACCTAACAATATACATATGTATATATGTATGCAAATATGAAGCAAAATAAATAATAATAATAATAAGAATTGCACTAAATCACAAAAGTAGAAGTAGAGAAAAACATTTCTTTGATATGTATGTAGGTTTTTCTTTCACATTTTAAGTCCAGAACAACATCATAAAAGTACCTTTATCCATATTAGTTTATTTCGATTTTTATATGGCACAATTGTCAAAAATTAATTTTTTCATATTACTCACGAGATTTCAAAGAAATCATAACAAATAAAAAGTTTTCCATACAAGGACTTGAGTTAGATCGGCCAACTTTCGTGAAATAAAAAAGTTTTCATGTCGATATCTCAAGAACTGAAGGACTAGTTCGCGTATATGTAGACGGACATGTTTAGACCGATTCAGCTCGTACGCTGATTATTTATGCATAAATATTATATTTTTAAAATACATGTCTATTTTCTTTACAGATGCAGAAATTCAAGAATGGTATAAAGGATTTTTAAAGGATTGTCCTAGTGGGCATCTCTCGGTTGAGGAATTCAAAAAAATATATGGGAACTTTTTTCCGTACGGCGACGCAAGTAAAGTAAGCATAAATCTCATTCTAAAATGCACGTGGCATAAACTTACTATATTATAGAATATTTCAATAAAATTGTTATAATTTTATTTTCAGTTTGCTGAGCATGTATTCCGCACATTCGATGCCAATGGAGATGGCACAATTGATTTTAGAGAGTTTCTATGCGCGCTAAGCGTAACATCACGCGGCAAGTTAGAACAAAAGTTAAAATGGGCGTTCTCGATGTATGATCTAGATGGAAATGGTTACATTTCCCGACAAGAAATGCTGGAAATCGTCACGGTTGGTGCATATTTGATGAAAGATGTGAATTTCTAATATAATTATATTGCCCTTTACTCCTTTCTGCTATCGATGTAGTAATATTTACTTATAAATTTCATTCATACTTTTTTAATTTTGCAGGCAATTTATAAAATGGTTGGTTCAGTTATGAAAATGCCGGAAGACGAGAGTACGCCAGAGAAACGAACGGATAAAATATTTAGACAGATGGATCGAAATAAAGACGGCAAATTAAGCCTCGAAGAGTTCATTGAAGGCGCGAAGAGTGATCCGTCAATCGTTCGCTTATTACAATGTGATCCTCAAACACATTAACTTTTATATATATAAAAAGTTATAACAAGCAATAAACAATTAATCTCAAATACATGCAAAATAATAAAGTTATAAAACAATTAAACACCTTTGGAAATGGTTATAGAATGAAGGTTGGTTAAAGTGGTTTAATTATTAGAATTGAAAATTGGTTGGTGCTGTTAATGTGGCGGCAGAATTCAGTCGATCTGGCAAGGGGTTAAAATTGGGGCCGGGATTTGTGGGAACGGAATTGAAAATTGGTAAATGTAATCGTTTTAAAACTGCTTAGAAGCCCTATATCCGAGATTTGTGCTAGATACTTGAACGAGCTTTTCGATCAATTGTGTTGAGTGAAAGGCGAATTAGTTTCCTCGACTTAGCTCTCTCACTTCTCACTCTCAATAGTCATATAGTTTTATCTGAAACTTATGATACGAAAAGCTAAATTATGTATAATCGATGTTATATAAATTATTAATTTGGTTTGTCAAGAGAGAATGACTCAGTCCTGCAATATAATAGAGATCTTATGCAATTAGCCACCCTCTAATCGTGATAACGGCGTTTACGTCATCCTTGCAGGCTTTTTAACAGAACCTTGCGGTGTTAAGGTTGAAAATTTTGTCGGATCCCAAATGTCATAATTATGTGGAGGAATCGATATAGGTATAGTGTTATATATGATCAGGATGACGAGATTAATTGAGAACCGGCTGTCTGTCCGTCCGTCCGTTTAAGCTGTAACTTGAGTAGAAATTCAGGTATCTTGATGAAACTTCATATAAAGGTTCCTTAGTACAAAAACAGATCGAGGTTGTAGAAAGGCTTAATCGGATCACTGCCATGCTCATAAATCGCCATTAACCGAAAAACTAAAAAGTGCCATAATTAAGCACCTAATAAAGATATAAAACTGTAATTAGGCACAGGGAAGATCACAGTAGCAAGGGACACCTGTTGATAAAAAATTTTTAAAAAGTGGGCTTGCATATCTCCTAAACCACCAAAGCTACAACAACCAAATTCGCCTAGCACTAATATTATAAAAACTACTACCGATAGTGTAAAAATGAAATTGGATGAAAACTCACTCCCGCTCACTCCTCATATAACGGTATTGTTAAAAACTACTAAAAGCACGATAAATCAATAACTAAATGCGGCAGAAACGAAAAAATTTGGCAACGAGGTAGTATGATAAGGGTTTTTAAGGATCACGGTAAAAATTGGACGATGGGCTATGGGTCCCATACAAAAAATTGTTCAAATCCAACCAAAACTGCTCAATACCCTAGGTACCGAATATGTGGACCCCAGTACCTATAGTTGACTTTTGACCGAAAATGTTGATCAATGCCAAAAATGGGTTGAATCGGACCAATACTTCCCTTAGCCCCCATATACTTAATATTAAGAATTCCGGGTGACTTTGTACTGCATATACATATATGCATACCATGTGAGTTATCCAATTAAAATAGGAGGAATAAGGCATATTCATAAGAGTGTATCTTTGTGCCTAAATTAGATAAATTTGAGCGAAAACTTGGCCTAGCCCCTAAATAACTAATTAAGGATTTTCGAACAACCGGCTGACTTTCTCTATATGATTGGTTTTACACCTTAAATTATTTCCCTGGTTTTTATTTTTGCAAGTTGCAAGAGTATAAAATGTTCGGTTGCACCAGAACTTAGCTCTTCCTTACTTGTTGAAATTATGAAACGTTATATCTCAGAAACGGTAACTCTTAGGAAAAAAGTATTTATTAGCATTATTTTTGTGTAAGATAATTTTATTATATAACTTTTGTTTCGTTTTTGATGTGAAACATGTATGTATAGGCTTATAATAGAGAAAGTTCACGTTTCAAATATCGTAATTTTTCGAAGGGGTACTCGGGAGAGTTGGAGTCTTACCACAGACAAATTATAAGCAGTTTTCACCACGAAAATAGCAGAATTGAGCATTTTCAGTGTTAAATGAGAAAAATAATGCTAATTCCAATGTAAAGAAATTTACGCCTTGAGATTCGTTTATTTTCTAAGCGCAACCACCTCGGCATACAATTTATATACATACATACATATGTTCCGTATATATTTGGTATCAAAACATATACTTAGTACATAAGTATGTAAATTAATTCCCGTAACGAGGGAATTTATAAAAAAATATATTTTTATATCCGCGAACGCGCGGATTAAAGAAAACGCTTGTAGTTCGCGTGGATTGCCAGATACAAATCAATCTTTATTTTTAAAATACTAGTATTTATACAATTTTGTTTTATTGACTTAAGGTTAAAGCTGAAGTTACATTTTTAGCTATGACAGCAATTTCCAGCAGAACGTTAAGCGTTCTGTTTTCTTTACAAATGTTATTGTTATGCCTTCTTGTGAGGGCGAGCGATATTGCTTTGATAAAAATGGATTATTGGAATCAGGACGGAAAAAGCATATTGAATTCTTAAATCATCAAAAACGTTAATAGTGTAATTGCAGAGTGCAAAGATACAATTTTGTTTACAGTTATGGTAAGGTTTCTATGCGGAGGCTATCGTTAACTCCCCCCTTCCTAAGATGAATCGTCCCCGATTCACTATTATTTTGAGTTAATTTATGTATTTGATTTAAAAGAGCATTATATGTGACTTCTTGCAATTGCACATTTTCTATTGGTTTGGGAATTTCGCGAGATTTTTTTAATTTTAATATTATGTAAGATAAGAAAAGTATTCCCAAGATTAAAATTATGTACCAAAAATATGAATGGACTGTGATATGCTTATTCCGTTCTGCTAAAATGTTTATATTATCTAATTTCAACAGTTTATTAGTTGTTTCAATATATTCTAAAATTTCAAAATTATTGATATGGTTATTTTTCAGATAATTCCAGATTTTTGTTTCTATATTTTCATAAATTATATTATCAATGTTTGTATAGTTTTCAAATGTTACAAGATAGACTCCATTTACGGCAGAGTCATCTATAGTATGATTTCCAGAGATTAATATTGCTCCTTCTTTAATTATATCTATATCTGTTTTTCTTTAATTTTTTTACATTTTCCTTTTTATTGGACAAAATATCTGATAGGCAAGTATTCTTATTATTAATTTTACAATATGTATTTATCATTTCTCTTTTGCAATTTTTTATATTTATATATACTTTTTTGCATTTTGCAATTTCATTATTAATTATTAATTTACCATCTTCTTGTGTGATTGCTCTTACTTCATAATTTTGCAATCATATATAATTTTTGGGTACTTAATATATATAACTATTACATCTTTATTTTGTACAATTTTAAACTTTGAAATATCTATTAAATCAGTTATTGTCAATCGTCCCTGTTCATTTTTAATTATGTTTTTAATCTCGTCTAAATTTAAAATTGTTGGGTTTAAAATTCCCGTTTTTCCTATAGCTATTGTATTAATCATATTTTGTAATTCAGTTATTAGGAACTGATTTTTCCGTTTCGTTAGAATTCTAATATTTGAGTTTTCGTTAATATTATTAATTGTTTTAGTTAATTGGTTAATAATTCCAAAAATTTTAGAGTTTGTTGTGTATTGTTTATTATTATTGTCAATTAATTCGTTTAATTTATTATTTACTAACACTAGGTCGTCATGGTCTGGTGTTCCTGCTATCCACTTCCATAATGTACCTATTTCATTTATTCCTCTCCTATATCTTGTATCTTTAATTTGTAGTTGTTCTAATAAAGTTTTTATTAGTTCTATTTCTGGATCTGTTTCTAAATCGTTAATATATGCTTTGTCTTGTTCATTATTTTGTTTAAAATTTCTATATCTGAATTTTTTATTATAATAATTTGTGTCTGAACTTATAAGTTCTCTAAAGTATGTTAAATTAGTGATGTGGAAAATATCTCCGTAGTCACTATACAGGGCTACATCTCTGTCTTCTAATAATACGTAATCTTCTCTTGTGTAGTCCACAATGTCTGCCATTATATTAGTTATTAACGTTAGAAAAATTAAGGGTATCATCCTCTAAAAATATATAATCAAGATTTAATATTATCTTTATGTACTATTCTATTCCTGTAGTTAATTCTAACTTTATTCCCTAAGTCTTCTTTTACTACCTGTTTCTTGTATCTAGGATTTAGTTTATTTCTCTCTCCTGTAATCTTTTCATAAATTATTTCTCCAGGGTGAAATGGGAAGCTTGTATTATTGCCTGAATACATTTGAGCAATTTTTTCTTTTACATGTCGCTCATTTAATTCTTCGAAACTATTCTCATCGGTAATATTGAGATTATTTATTTTTAAGATATTAATACCTCCTTTGTTTGTAGTATATTTTTTTATTTTATTGTCGGCATTATCTTCGACTGGCATCCTAGGATTTTCTTTTCCCAAGTAGTTTAAATTTCGTATTTTTATATTTTTATTTGGTTTTTCACGATTCTTTTTTTGTTTTATTTTGCCGGTAAAATCTTCGGCTGGCCGAGTAAAACTTCTTTGTTCCACAATAAATTTTTTATTTAATTTGCCGGTATTATCATCGGCTGGCGTTGTAGAACTTTTTTGTTCCACAATATATTTTTTATTTAATATGCCGGTATTATCATCGGCTGGCGTTGTAGAACTTCTTTGTTCCACAATAAATTTTTTTAATATAATATTGCCGGTAGTTACTTCGGCTGGTTTTACGGAATCTTTATGTTCCTTAATTTTTTTATTTATACCGATATTTACCTCGGTTAAATGTGCAGAATCTTTTTGTTCCTCGATTTCTAAGTTTTCTCCTTTTTTATTTTTGAAATAAATGTTCATACTGTTTGCTTCATTTTTATTATTATTTTTTTCCATATAATTTATTTTCCTATTGGGCACGTCGATAAGTGCCTCAATTTTTTTAAGGAAATTATATCCTAATAGGAGATCCGATTCTATACCTTCTATTTCGTAGAAAATTTCCTCGACCCCAAATATGGTTATTATATGGTAATGCTTTATTATGGAATAGCCGTTCACGGTTTTTATCCGTTTATAAATGGCTAGTTCCTTTTTGTTATTATAAACCTCAGGCTTAATGTAGCAAGAGGTTGCTCCTGTATCGATTAGAGCCTTTAAACTTTTCTTTATTTTTGAGTCGTAGAGCTTTAGATAGGGGAGTTCATCCCCTCTTTGTCTAAAAAATGACTTTCATTCATGTTGTTTATCTTCTGGGTTTTCTCCTGTGGGCGAAAGCTATAATTGCTTTCCCTTGGTCGTTTTATTCCTTGGATGTTTCTATTTGGAATATACCTATTTGGTTGGTCCATATTGGCTTGATGGCTTGTAGTGGCCAATGGTTTTCCAAAATTTTGGTATTTATGGCTATTGTTTAGTTGGGGCTTTGGGTAATTTTCCCTTCGGTATGATCTAGACATAGATGGATCTATGTCCATTGGTTCTGGTTTTGGCATGTTGCTCCTCTGATGAAATCGTAAATTATTACTTGGATAAAACTGTTTAACTCTTGTCCTATCATTTGCAAAATTTTGTGCAAATCGAGCTCTCTGATTATTGGACTCTAATTCCTGAGCTTTGGCCAATGCGTCGGGCAAATCTTCCGGACAGAGGGAAAATATAATATCTCTTAATGGAGCGTTAAGCCCAGTTATAAATATTCTAAGAGCCTGGTCTCTATTCTTTTTATTCAATTCTTTTGTTATTGGTGCGGCCCCTCCATAAGTCATAATGGTTTTATTAATCATCAACGTTAGTTTTTTGTTAACTAAATTATAATATTCAATGACCGTCATTGAGCCTTGTCGTAGAACACTCATTTCTTGTTCTATGATATGTATCGGACGTTTGTCCGAATACGCAAAATCGAGACGCGCAATTATCGCGTCAAAATTTAACACAGTACCATGGTTGGTTAATGTGTCATTTGCTTCTAGTGTAATTTTGTTACGCAAAATCGTAAGGGCTGCGAAGTACTTTCGGCTACCTCTTACATATAAGCTCATAACGTTATGTGCGGCTTCGCGCCAGCTAACATAAGCGTTTATCCTTCCTGAGAATTCCGGTAAGGATTTTATAACATCTAGTGACTCATGACATTGAATGTTGTCATTTATTATTTCCGTCTGAAAATCTGTTACTCTATGTGTTTCAATTTCAACTTGATTTTTTAATCTGTCAATTTCTTGCCTTAATGTAATATTGCTTTCCGCAATTAGGCGCGTAATTAAATCTACCGTTAATCCTGCCTCATTAGTCATGATTAATTATTATTATTTTTTTAGTTTAGAGAAAGAACTTTCTTATTATTTTATACTTGTATAATCTCTTCTAGGAAGAGATGCTCTTCTACTCTGGAGGGTCCTATTATGTAGGATTCGCAGAATTGAGCTAAGTTATGGGGGTCTTTTTATTTTGTTATGCGGCTGGTCGAGCCTTAATTTATATTTGTATAATCTCTTCTAGGAAGAGATGCTCTTCTATTCTGGAGGGTCCTTTTATGTAGGATTCGCAGAATTGAGCTAAGTTATGGAGGTCTTTTTATTTTGTTATGCGGCTGGTCGAGCCCTAATTTATATTTGTATAATCTCTTCTAGGAAGAGATGCTCTTCTATTCTGGAGGGTCCTTTTATGTAGGATTCGCAGAATTGAGCTAAGTTATGGAGGTCTTTTTATTTTGTTATGCGGCTGGTCGAGCCCTAATTTATATTTGTATAATCTCTTCTAGGAAGAGATGCTCTTCTATTCTGGAGGGTCCTTTTATGTAGGATTCGCAGAATTGAGCTAAGTTATGGAGGTCTTTTTATTTTGTTATGTGGCTGGTCGAGCCTTAATTTATATTTGTATTTTATCGCAGTTAATCGCAGAGTTTTTTTTATTTTAAGCTGGAGGGTCCCCCCGAAGGTGGTGAATCGCAGCTTTAATTTATTTTATTATTGGTTGCACAAACTAGAAATTATGTTTTATTTTTTTTCTGGGGCACTTTTTCTCTTCGTGATCCCCACCGCAATTTTTACAATAGTATAATCTAATATACTTAGGTTTAGTTTGGGTGTTCCCCATAAATACATATATATATATATATATAATTTATAATTTTAACATATTTATTTTAATTTTAACTTACTAATATATATTCCGTCGCTGTCAATAAATTCCCGCTGATGATGCTGATAATAGTTGCTTTAGATACAGTAAGCTGGTCAATTCCATGAAAAATCGCACTAGGCTCGTTGTTGAAGCTAAGGGGGGTCATATGTATATTTGACGATGAGTGGTCTCCCTCCAAAATCCCTTTATTTTCTTGCTGTTCTCTGCTTCTGTTGCTTTTGTTGCCGCTATTTATTGTTCTTGTTGTTTTGTAATTATTTCTGCTACTGTTGTTGCCTCTGTTACTTAGTTGTTTTTGAGTTCTTGCTTTGTTTTTGTTGTTAGTGTTCTTAAGCACTTGCTTTGTTCTTGTTGTTTTTATAATTATTTCTGCTACTGTTGTTGCTTCCGTTACTTAGTTGTTTTAGAGTTCTTGCTTTATCTGGTATTAATTCTTTTAATTGACCCTCTTTTTGTATTTGTTGGGGCGTGTTATCACTTTAATTATGTTTTGATTTTCACTTAAAATCTGGCTTTATAATTCATCAATTTTTAACTGAGATAAACAAGCAAAACGATCCGTTATTTTAACTTTTTATTTGTGGTAAGCACTTTTTTTGAATTCATGCCCCACGTTGGGCGCCAATTAATTCCCGTAACGAGGGAATTTATAAAAAAATATATTTTTATATCCGCGAACGCGCGGATTAAAGAAAACGCTTGTAGTTCGCGTGGATTGCCAGATACAAATCAATCTTTATTTTTAAAATACTAGTATTTATACAATTTTGTTTTATTGACTTAAGGTTAAAGCTGAAGTTACATTTTTAGCTATGACAGCAATTTCCAGCAGAACGTTAAGCGTTCTGTTTTCTTTACAAATGTTATTGTTATGCCTTCTTGTGAGGGCGAGCGATATTGCTTTGATAAAAATGGATTATTGGAATCAGGACGGAAAAAGCATATTGAATTCTTAAATCATCAAAAACGTTAATAGTGTAATTGCAGAGTGCAAAGATACAATTTTGTTTACAGTTATGGTAAGGTTTCTATGCGGAGGCTATCGTTAACTTGTATGTATGTTAAAATGTAACTATGTATTTCATGATGATTCCATAAACTCCTTAAAAATATATAATATAGTAAGATTTGTATTATTATCCAAATAATTAATATAGGTTTTGACATATGTATATATACATTATATGTGTGTGTGCATGTAGACAAATGACCATACGGATAATGTTTGTAAATTTGTCTAAAATATTCATTGTGTTGTTGGTAAAAAAATCCGAGCTGTGCCGAAAAAATAAGCGAACAATCGCCGATTGTCACCGCTTCCCTTGCCACTGTAACAGCTTCGGCAACAAACTTGCGTAAATATGTATGAATGCAGATTTTTGCGAGCTACGAAAAATCGACTACTGCTATGTTGCCACTTTTGTCACTCCGTGTTTTTCTGCGTTTTGCATCAGAAAGTTGTTCAATTTATGATTTTTAGCTTTTGCCATCGTCGCGAAAAGACGCTTGTAGGCAAAGGCATGCTCGAGGAGATGTAATGGAGTTTGTTTTTATGAATGAAGCGAGTTTGCCTGTTGAAAGTGAGCTTGCCACCCAGGATGTCTATGGGCGGCATAATAGTCCTTCAGATGCTTCGCTAGAGATAGCTCCTGTATCTATACTGGAGCTGCACATAGTATAACTGAGCTCATAGCTTTTGCGATTAGAAGTCGGCGGCTGGAACGCACACAGCCTCTATTTGCCACCATTCTTGATAAGGTGTTATAAATCTTATTTACTTTAATTGCTAAGTGCTGCTTGAATTTTAGTTTGGAGTCCAATATTACCCCTAAATACTTCAACTGTGGTTGTGAAGTAATTACGCACTCTCCTATAGTGAGAGTTATTTTTTCCTCAATTTTCCTGGTGCTTATGAGCAGTACCTATGTTTTGTGCTCAGCCAGTTCCAAACTCTTGGAAGAAAACCATTGGCGTAGACCATTTATGCATTCATTACATTTATTTTGTAGGTCATCAAGTTGTTTACCTTCTGCTACCACTATAAGGTCGTCCGCGAATTATATTTATTACACTTCTCCAAGTTAAATTAAAGACAATGTTTGCTCCAAATTAAATATAAGACAGTATTTTCTCTTTGAACGCCAAAATCATTCTGCCCTTTCTTCTTAATTTTTAATGCAACATAACTCCTAAGCTTAATGCTATCGTCTCTTATTACAGCTAAATGAAACGTTTATTATTTATGTTTGTGCACTTAATGCTGTCAGCAGTTTTGATGAGAATGTTTATACGATATTTCTCAACTTTAACTTGCTGTCAGCAGCTTTGGTGGGAGTGTTTATTTGACGATTCTTAACTCCGTGTATGCGATTAGCTTAACGTTTTTAGGCTGTGGAATTCTTAGCACCCCATCATAAACTAGATTCCACATAATAGGGTAGCTCTTGATGCCTTTGGCGGTGTCGTAAATCAGCTTTCTATTTTTAAAATAACTCATAACGATATTTATGAGGTACTAAGGGGCGCGTATTCCATATAATGCTTCGAAAATATTTTCCCATTTAGCAGAGTTGAATGCATTCTTCACATATAGGGTGATCAGCGCACAATATTTTTTTGTGCCACCTTTCCATCTTTTGCCACTTACTGCTCTTTTCGCGGTGTCGACAACTTCTTTCAGTGCATCGATAGTAGACCTCTGTTTTATGAAGCCATATTGTCTTTCTGATAGTCCGCCGGCTTCCTGGATTGCAATCTCCAATGTGTCGAGCATACACAGAGGTCGATACGAAAAAGGTTCATCTGGTGATTTTTTTTTTTTGGTTTTGGGATTAAAAGCAGACGCCGGACTTTCCAGGGATCGGGGAATATCCCTTCTTTTATGCATGCGTTGTACACATACAATTACGGCTACCTTTAGAGCTCTGTTTGGTATTCCGTCGATACCAGGCGCTTTGTTGTTTTTGGTTTTTTTTGGCTATGGCCAATAGTTCATCTTCTTTAACCAGTGGGGGTGATTCAGCAGTTGCTCAGCGTTAGTAATCGGTTCCTGCGTCGGAAATAATGCCTCGCCGACTTTTTAATGAACGGAGCGCATTGGGGTTGCTGCCGCTTATTTTTGAATTTGGACAGACAGATTTTATAAGCTGTCTCCCAGGAGTCTATATTCGCTTGTGCATAAAAAAGTTTATTTTGCTTCGGGTTATAGCTAACTTTAAGAGCTTTTTGGCGCTTTTAAAAGCTTCTTTGAGACGGTTTTCGTTTTCGTCGCTTTGATTGCGTTTTAGGCGACGTCGAGCTGCGTGACGGGGCTTTCTCAGCGTGGCAATTTCTTCATTCCACCAGTATAGAGATCTTCGCTTATTTTGACTTTTCGTCCTTCGCATTGTAGTGTCGCATTCTGTCACCAGTTCCTTTCGCAATGCGGTTACTAATTGGACGCAGAAAATTCTGCAATGATTGCCATGTGGCCACTATATGTTAACATGTCTGACACCTCCCACTTAATGTGTCTGCTGATTGCGTCATTTGCAACCATCAGGTCTATTATAGAGCCTTTAGTTCCTTTTTGATAGGTATTTTTGGTGCCACTTTTAATAATTGTGAGGTTGGTTTGGCTCAGGAATTTTAGAACTAGGCATCCACGATGGTTTGAACCTCTGCTAACCTAAGCAGTAGACCATGCGTGAAAGTTACCTGCCCTTATTATTGGTGATTTGCATCTACTTTCTAAAGATAATTCAAGGAGGAAGTTTTCAAATTCTCTAATGGATGCCCTGGGACGGGTATAACAGCTTATGAAATATATTCCTCCTATTTGCGCCCATGTGAAACCATTTTTTGCTTCTCTGCAGCAAGATGTGAATAATTGTCCGTTGCAGGACCATATTGCGGCTTTGCTACTTATATCTGTGATCCAAGTACTTTC
Organism: Bactrocera correcta; assembly: GCA_027475135.1. NCBI lineage: Eukaryota > Metazoa > Arthropoda > Insecta > Diptera > Tephritidae > Bactrocera > Bactrocera correcta. The sequence goes on along the minus strand of CM050325.1, from coordinate 151,271,964 downwards.
CGAACGTTGGCAATATTGCTCACTCAGTAAGGCGACATAAATGTTGCTTTCTATTATGGTTTGCTGCAGCAGTGCTTTTTTTCGTTGGCTTTAGCAACTCCATGTACTTAGGGCAAGTCGTGCTCAGAACCTTTGCACAGCATGCAATTTGGTGTGTTAGTGCCATGTGGCTTGGATGGAAACATCTGTAACAACGAGTACTCTCGGAGGCGACAGATCGACCACTCGATCTTTACATTGCCTATTTTAAGGGCAGTCTTAGCGTCTTGAACCCGCAGGCATATAAGGGCTGTTTGAGTGCCGCTTCTTGTCTTCCACATATATTTTGATATTTACTGTCCCTTTGTTCTGAAAACCACACTCATTTTGTAACGCGTCGCAAATTTCTTCGGGGGTGGTTATCTCGTTCATTTCCTTGCACATTATAGTGACGTTATGCTTTTTTTGCTGTATTACAGCCATTTCTCCAATCACTCCCTCTAGAGCGCTCTCGAACGAGTCTGCTCTCTTCTCTGCTTGAGGTTTTAATTCTAGTAGCAACTCTCCTTTGAGCGTTTTCCTAATTTGCTTTGCGTTTGTGCCCAGTTCCTCAAGGCCACTATCGCTCTTAATTTTTTTGAGAATGTCCGCATATTATCCTCCATCCTTTTTGATTATAATAATGGCGTCTGGTTTCATGCCAATTCTTTTTTCAACCGGCTTTCTCTTTTTTACCACGTCCACCCGTTTCTCGGATGCGGGCTTATCGACAGAACTGTCTTTCGGTACAATCTTAATGACCTCACTATATGACACCTGCACTTTATTGTTCGCGTTTTTTGGTTGGTGGTAAGTAACCTGATAATTCTCGTGCTCTCTTTGGCGTATGCTTTTCTCAGGGGATAGGGGATACTTGCGAGGCTGTCGTACAGGCTTATTATGCGGCTTATAAGGTCTCGCATAGCTTGATTAATATGCCTCTGACCAGACATCATTGTTTCAAGCTCCTTGATTTTTGTGCCCAGTTTCCATCACCGTTCTGCATATGCTCAGATTTTCCGCACTTGTTATGTTGGTCGGCGTTTTCACAACTTTTTATCGGTCCAGCAGCGGTGGCCTCCTCGTTTTTGCCTTTTGGAGGCGTTCTAAAAATCTTTGAATTCCTCCGAAAAGGATTCTCTAGTGTACTTCCCAAACTATTTTCAGAGGCCATATCACTGCCAGAAAATAGTTGGGAGCACCTGTCAATGGGTATATTCAGTCCTTTGCCCTAAAACCTTATTCGCTTTTTTAATCGTTGGCAATGCCGTAACCAAAGGTGAAGCGAAAAAGGAGAAACTGCTGATCGCTGTTATATGAGGAAAATCTAATTTATGTTTTATTTTATGTAAATTAACCACGAAAAGGGGCAAGTAAGTAAAAATAAAATTTTTGATACAAATCAGATTTTACTTATCTACTTCACTAATTATAATTATGAGATTTCGCGAATTATTCAGGGACTACAAAGAAACCCGTTTACTCATACCATACTATATGTACGCATATGCGTACAAGTATGTAGGTTTGTGCATGCGTTATTTGTGCCAATGTCATACGCATATATTTAAGTATGTATGTACATATGAGCATCGCGCACTTGCTATTACTGATAAGTGATAATATCATTTGAATTCGCGAAAGCGTACATAAGTTTTGATAGATCAAATATACGATTTATGTACATTTATCCCTATTGTAATAATTTAATTTTTTTTAATATATTATCATAGTTTGTTATATACATATGTAATGAAGTATGCACATAAGTATGAATATATCAAATACAATAAATAATTAAAAAATAGGCCTTATTTTCAAATTAACTACGAATATTGCTTTGAAAAAGTTATTTAATTCAAATGTATAAAATTACATCTGTATTCATAAATATGCACAAAAGGAATTCATATGTATACACATGTTTGCATACAAACGTATAAAAATATAAGCAAAAGAGCGAACATACATATGTACGTCTGTTAGAGCAATATACAGTTTTGAGCTTAATTTTTATTCCACGCCCAGCTCTGGTCAAGCGAAAATGTTAAAATGTCTCCTGTCGAGCTGGCAGTGGTGAAACTCCCTCATCTCCACCGAGTTAGCAAAAAATATTTTTACGTTCTTCGCGCCGTGAACATTTTCTATTATAAACGTTCTCTGCACGGCCTGTATCGCCACGACGACAATCATTTCTATGTATATGGGTATACATATGCTATTAATATCGTTTCTCCGAGAATAATTTCAGTTGGAAACAAACAACAATCCGAGAGAATGTACTACAAGATATGGAATAACAATAGATGCTGTATTTATTAGATACCTTGATAATGTGACGTATAATACTTTTTAACATTCTTCAGTTATTATCGATCAATTGTTACAGTAATACCGTCAGACAATGTAACTATTATCACTGGTGAAAATAATTGAATTGACGTGATTTAAAACAAATATTTTGATAAAATTATGTAAATAAAGAAAATAAATGTTTATTGAATAAACTAAATGCCATCATTTTCTGGAAAAAATCATAATATTGTATTTTTTCATTGTGTACCATATTTAGTTCCTGTGATAATCTGTACTTTTTAACCTATTCTTGTATAAAATTATTTCGATGTTTCCCATCTGCCAGCTGTCAACTGACAGCTCACCCTTTTTTTTAACTTTGACCTCGACCATTATTTTTTCACATATCGGAACGATAAGTTTTATTTATTTTTAATCATATTTTGAACATTTTCGCTAACTTTCAGCTTGTCGTAAATTTATGAGTCCTCAAATGCATATTTTTACAGGATTATAAAAAATATGTTTCCTTATATTTTATTTATTTGTAAACGCTTCTATGGAGTAATTTACGAAAGTTGTTGTTCGAAAACGGTTATCCTTTAAATATTTTGTCAATAGATGTCCTTGCAGTCGTATATCTTTAGCGTTAACAGCCTTATTACTACATACAATGTTATCCAATGACTCATATATGAAATACAATAACACTTGGAAAATGAAGGTTTTTTTATTTATATAACTAGTAGACCCCGCAGCCGTTGTCCTGCGTGAAAATATGTATTTTGAAATGAAAAGAAAGTTAAATTCATCATTTAATTTTTGGTATTTTTTTTTTTTTTTTTGTTTTCAATGTAACGCAGCTTTATAAACAAAATTTTTGGGTTTCTGTTCCGGTGTACAGAAAAGATGGTTTTCCAACTCGTGAGCACGCCACGGCCGTGTGAAAAACATAGCATTTCCAAATTTATGCCTCACACTATGCGACTATCTTTAGGTCCTGTTGATTGTCATCTCAAAAACAATTTTCACTGGAAACGGAATACGTTTTAACTGAAATGGGAAATCGTTAGAACTCATAGGAACTCGTAAAATCAAGCATTCCCACCCTTGTATTCGATAGGTGCATCACAATCGGTCGGGTTCCATTACACATAATAACGATGGATTCAACTTTGAGACGCAAATAATGCGGTGACATACCAAGCCTGTCCAAAGAATTTAGAAATACCACTGGATAATTCACGGCGTCGTCTTCATTGTCAAGACGATCGATCGATTTGTATGAGCGCAAGTCTCCCGGAATTTGACTTTGAAACTTCCAGTTTAAGTCAACAACATCGGTATTTTTGGCAGCTTACATTGCGCGTGCACTTAAGGAATCGTAGTTACGATAATTTGGCCAATGTCCGAACATTTGTGATGAGTTCATCTTTCGTGAATTGATAAAGGGAAGATGGAATTGATATCGAACCACCGAAAATGTACCATTTCCAATTTTTAGAGAAGACGATGTAAACTGTCTTCGGCAATTTCATTTGTGTTCGTATCGCATAATAGACGCGGATTTGAAGGCTGATATGTCGAAATGATTATCACGAAAAGTGTGCGAACTTCATTTTCATTCCAGTGATTAACGTGTTCCAGGAATTGTAGTTGTTGGCTTACTTCTCCAAAACTTGCACACATCGAACCATTTACAGTACGCAATGACTCAAATAATGTTGAACCGCGTACATTAATCAATAACAACCGAAGGTAGAAACAATCGTCGTTTTTCGGGTGGATTGTATAAATTCGTCCTAATCCATTAGTTTATAAGGCACCTGGATGTCAATCTACTGGTTGGCCTTGCTTTTTGCGTACCAATTTCTTCGATGGTGCATTCTATACATAATATCAAGGTATTTCCGAATAGAGCAATGTTCCCACAAACAGATGACTGACGAAATTTGAGAAAAAAAGGTCAATGTTAATTTTGTTGCTGGCGATTTTTCCACTGTATAGCCAGTGGAAACATCGCCAGCAACTAGTATTCTCTGGGTTGAAATACACTCTTCATGAATTGCAAAATTAAATATCCTACAAAGCGCTTTATTGCAGCGCTTTGGTGACGTACTTTCAAACGTATTTTATCGATTTCACCAAACTGCAAAACTAAACACAGATATGAGTTTTGAATATGAATTAAACAATAATAGTGAATATAGTACGATCCATGTGTTGTCAACTTCGATATTTACTTTTCTAAGTTGAATGCTGAATGTTCTGCCATTGTCGTCTGGTGAGCGACACCGATAGAGTTGATATCCATCATTTCCAGTTTGTGTTTCCGAAAGAAAAGCACATGAATAGTGTTTCGTGCACTTATTGTCAGACATACAAACCAAAAAGGGATTGTAGTGTCCGCAATGTCCATGCACCATATTGGTTTCCACCACTTCATATAATACTGGATCTTTCTCTACATCAGGAATTTCCGGAGAAATGATTTCACTAATTTGATCTGGTGTAACCATCATCCAAAGAAGAATGTGTGCGTGCGGAAAATCTCTATTTTGCCACTCAACAGAGTACATCTAGCATCCAACAGCACCACATATACGTTGCTTCAAGATAAAGTTAATCAAACATCGTAACTGTTGTTTGAATAGTTGTGCAGTGACATCGTGACGATTGCTTGCTGATTAACCGCGATCCATAATTCCTCACGTATGTCGCGGCATCTTGGGATAACTTCTTGCCTTCCCTTGCCTTGAGCTGCCATATTTTGATGGCAAAAAGAACACCGACCGATATTAGGGCGACCTCTTGGTGGCTTCGTGACAAATTTCAATTTGCAATTGACCTCTTTGTGTGAAACACACGTAAAGTTTTCATTGAATAATTTTCAATAATTTTTCTTTTGAATAGCCGGAATAAAAAAGCAAGCGACCGAAATTCAACTATTCAAATAATTTTCAAATCAAAATATTGAAAAACAAAACAAACAAAAATTGAAAAAAAAAATGTTTATGGAAAAAAAGTGAATTATCCAATTTGCTAACTTTTCATGAAAAGTATAAGATATGTATGTACATATGTATTTTTATTTCTAAACCTTCCTTGATCCACAAAGAACAACCTCTTAAAATTTCATCAATATTGGTTCAGCCGTTCTCTTGGCTTTACTAACGAACAAACATTCATTCGTTTGTACGAGAAAAAGAAAAGGACTGTTTTTAGGGGTTTTCGGGCAATTATTCAAAAATTTTTCTCCGCAGAAACCATCTCTGAACCTCAACGAACATTTTAAAAAAAGAATTATCAAATTTGGTTTAGTCGTATGAAAGTTATGAGCGTACATACATTTTGACGATTCATTTTTATTTATATATGTATGTACATATATGTAGATAGATATACAGTGCCGCACATAAGTATTGGCACAGCAATCATTTTGTGTTTTTCGGCTATTTTAAAAGCAGACTAATAGGTTTTTTAGTGTAAATATATTTTCCCTTGTTAAATCCATTCATTAACTACCACATACAATAATTTTTTTATAATAATTCATTTTTAATTATACTTTTTAATTCATATTCATAAAAAATAAGCAATTTCCGCGACAAAAGTATTGGCACACTCAGTAAATTGTAAAGAAAAAAGACATTATGCAATTTAATTAATATTTGGTGGGTAGTCCATTTTGTTTGATTACAGCTTCCAGACGCCTTGGCATGGAATGTACTAGCTTTTGGGTTGTTTGCTGGGTTATTTTGTGCCATTCCTCTAACAAAGCCTGCTTCAACTCCATTTTGTTGCAAACTGCCCGCTTTCTCACCCGCCTTTCCAACTCCTCCCACAAATGCTCAATTGGGTTGAGGTCAGGAGATTGTGGTGGATGGGGCAAGACGTGTGCGGTGTTATAAGTTAACCACATTCTTACAATATGGGCCGAATGCTTCGGGTCATTGTCTGGCTGAAATGTGAATGAGCTTGGTAAATTTAGTTTTTGAGCACTTTTTTTCAAATTTTGCTTCAAAATATTTAAATAAACCGTTTTGTCCATAATGTCTTCTATAAATACCAGCTCACCCACACCTGCAGCAGCCATGCATCCCCACACCATCACACCACCACCACCGTATTTCACTGTTGGAGCAAGATTTTGTTTTTCAAATTCAGTGTTTGGCTTTCTCCACACCGAAGTACGACCTTACTCTCGTCTGAGAAGAGTACTTGGTCCCAGAATGTGTTTGGTTTTGTGTTATACTCTTTTGCGTAGTCTAGGCGCTTCTTCTGGTTACGTGAAGATATCAATGGCTTCTTTCGAGCAACACGCGAATTATAGCCAGCCGAATGTAGTACTCTTCTAACGGTCATCGCATGAATATCTTTTCCAAATTCATTTTTCAGCAGCATTCTGCGTAGATGATATTTTCGGATCTTTTTTGACTTTTCGAACAATGTGCTGCTTTTCGCGATCGCTTAAAACCTGAGGACGACCGGTACGCTCAGCACTTTTTAAACATGATGCTCCTTTAAACCGCTTTATGATATTGAGAATTGTGAACCGGCTTCTGTCCATCATTTCACCTATTTCAGCATACGATTTGCCTTGGTTGTGCATATGTAAAATAATTTTTCGCTGAGATATAGTGGTTTCTTTTAGTTTTGAAGACATTTTTTTAAAAAAAATTTAACTTTTCACGTTATTGAACACAAACGAATTTCACAAAGCAAAAATGATTGACAATTTGAATAACTGTTAATAAATGAAAAGAAAAGCGTTGAATTCTCGGAAAAGGAGTGGCCAGATTGAGTATTTTTTAATTAACAGACCGGGTGTGCCAATACTTTTGTGTCGCAGAAATTGCTTATTTTTTATGAATATGAATTAAAAGGTATAATTAAAAATGAATTTTTATAAAAAAATTAGTGTATGTGGTAGTTAATGAATGAATTTAACAAGGGAAAATATATTTACACTAAAAAACCTATTAGTCTGCTTTTAAAATAGCCGAAAAACACAAAATGATTGCTGTGCCAATACTTATGTGCGGCACTGTACATAGATATAGATATAGATATAGATATAGATATAGATATAGATATAGATATAGATATAGATATAGATATAGATATAGATATAGATATAGATATAGATATAGATATATAAAATGTGTTAGCGTGTGGTAGCGTCAGAAATTGCTAGAATAATAATTTTTCAGTTGTATAAGAATTGTAACTGCAATTCAGCTCAACAGCTGTAATTCTGCTGTGGTGGAATTTGCTGCAGGCGGATTTGCCACATATACTCTTCTCCCAGTGACTTTTGTAGGATACGAGGGGAACGAAACAATCTCTTCCCTCTTGGAATAAGTACGAACAGGCTTGTCCATGATTCCAGCTGCTGATTGAAATTGACTGGTAGTTCCTCAATTTGTTGAGGCTTATCATTTTTCACAGGTTCTCCGGGCTACTGAGTGTTTTCAGTGTCTTCTTTCGCGATGTATGCTGGCTTGAGCCTGTCCAAGGAGACAACTTTCTCTCTTCCATCGACTTTAATTTTAAAAATGGGTGGTTCTAAAGGTCGCTTTACTACACCGATGCGGAGAAAAAAGTGAGAGCAAGTGTTGATTTTTTTCAGGATGAAAATTTGAGATTTAGTGTGATGAGCAGTTGATGTAGGCCTTAATCTTCTAATATGCTCACGAAATTTCCCGACGAAAATCTGTGGATCCGGTGGCATGTCCTCTGAAACCAAAAATTCTCCGGGAACGCGTAAACCTGTGTCAAAAACAAGGTCAGCAGGTGAGGCTTTTAGATCTACTTTATAGCACGTGCGAAGACCTAGGAGCACCGTTGGAAGAAATTCCGGCCAAGGAGAAACAGAGTTGCACATTAGAGCTGCCTTGAGCGTTCTGTGCCAACTTTCTAACAGTTCACTTGATTGCGGATGATAGGGCGTTGTTCTTATGAGATGGGCACCAATCGCCCCATCAAAGCCATGAAGAGCGCAGACTTAAACTGGGTTCCTTGATCTGTGGTGATGGTGAGCGGTGTGCCGAGTAAATAATCCAGTTCGAGTAGAAAGCAGTGCAACTAACGTCAGCCGTCATGTCCTTCAGACGAACAGCAACGGATTATCTGGAAAATATATCTATGATTGTTAAACAATACCTGAGATGATTGACATCTGGAAGTTCAATGAGATCGAGGTGTACATGGTTGAACCAAGCGTCAGGTACGTCAATGTGTTTAGGTATGAGGCGATTGTGAGGCTGAATCTTGAAGCGTTGGCACGGTATGCAGTTTCAGGACCAGTTTGGTGCATCCTTCTTGATGCTCGGCCAAATGTACGGCATTATTATGATTCTTTTAGCGTCGCGATTTGAAAATGTATGCACATATACTCTCCTCAGGCTCATAGTTTTCGAGATATTTCTGTTAAAGTTCAAAAATGTGTAAAATCCATGCTCGTTATTTCACTATGTTCAACCCAGTTTTCACACATTTTTCAATTAATATACTCATATTTAATTACACTGTACACATTCAAATATATCAAACATTTACACTGTGTATTTTTGAAGAAAATAATTATATTTTAAAAACTATTTTGCACATTCAATCTTTTAAGAGATTTGTGTGTTTAAATTTATGACAAATAGCAGTGTTGCCATACTTTGTGTCCTGAAAATATAATCAAAAAATTTTCTGTTTCATATTCAGTGATATAAAGGATTCAAAATTAACTATTGTTTCATATATTTATATGGATTACATAACATATATTATTTAAAAAGTATAGAAAAATATTATTATACCACAGAAAGTAGTTCGACACAAAGGAACTATGAACACCCCCTTGTCCCTATATATAACAAACAGAAAATTGTTTAATAATTTTTTGAAAACACAATATGTGGCAACACTAGTCATGCAATTAAAAATAAAATGAGAGTGAATTGCATATAAAATTGTGGAACTTTAAATACAAATATCTCGTAAACTAGCCTTACATTTTTTAATCCAGAGATCATCTTCTTTCAGATTATAGTCTCAAATCGCTACGCCGAAAGAATCGTAATCGTGCAAAATGTACTTTTGCTTGAGTGTACAGGCCGTAACTCGACCTCTGGGATGAGAGAGTCCATGGACTTTGTCGAAGGCCACTAGGCGAAGATTTTTGGGAATGAATGGTTTTACCACATCGGATGATCTGTCATAATAAGTTGAGGTGTTTTCGCCAATTGATAGACATGGGAGTTTCAAAGTCGTGTTGTTGCGAATATGCTGCTGGAGTTCTTCATCCTCTTGTTGCTCATGCTGAATTCTTTCGGCGCTCGGCATGGTACAATGGTACTAATCCTGGATAGGACGCCAGCCACCACGTTCTCTTCACCTTTGAGATAAACGATCTCCGTGGTGAACTGGGAGATGCAATCGACCTGGTTTTGTTGTCGTGGGGAAGTCTGCTGGATCTCTGGGCGAAAGCGTAGATTAGATCCATTTTAATGATAAAGTGGCGTCTCTCCAGTATGTGTCGACAAAATTTAATCACTGAAAATACTGCCAACAGCTTTCTGTCGTACATGCTGTACTTCAGCTCTGTGGGGCTGAGCTTCCTGGAGAAAAATTCAATTGATTTCCAGTTGCTATCCTCGAACTGCTCTAACGATGCGCTTATGGCTGAGTTGTGAGAGAGAGACAGGTGGTAGATGAAAGGAATGTTGTTCTAGTTGCTGTTGCAATACTCTCCTTACAGTCTTCTAAGGCTTTTTCAGCCTCTGGTGTCCAAGGCACTTTGCATTCGTCGTTTTTCTTGGCATTTTTTAGAAAGGAATTCAATGGTGCCTGTACATGGTTGTGAAACATTGGGAATACACTTGCGGTAGTAATTGATCATACCCAGGAATCTACGAAGATCGGTGATGGCCTCAGGCTTGGGAAATGACAGGATCGTATAAATGCATTCAGCTGGAAATTTGTATCCGTCCTTGTTAATTGTATAACCAAGGTATGCCCCCTCTTCTTTTGTGAAATTGCACTTACTGGAATTCATAGAGATTGGCGGGTAGTACTTTGAAGTATTCCTCATGGGTTTCAGAAGCCACAATGAGCTCATCAATGAAACAGCCAACGAAGTCCAAACCTCTTAAGATGTTGTTCATGTGGCGCTGAAAGGTTTAGTTTGCATTGCGCTGTCCCGGCAGTATTATCAGGAACTCAAAAGAACCGAAAGGTGTTGCGACTGCTGCCTTCTCGATGTCTTCTGGAGCCACAGGAATCTGATGATATGCACGAGTGAGATCGATTGTTGAAAAAATTTTCTTTCCGTGGAGGCGCTGAAATAAGTCTAGCGACAGGTACTGGGTAGCGGTCAGGGACCGTTTGCTCTTTGAGCCGCCTGAAGTCTCCAGTAGTTCGCCAGTCCTCAGCTTCTTCAGTACCAGGTGGATGGGACTGGCCCAGTTGCTGCTAGAAGGTCGAATCACCCCAAGCTCTAGGAGCAGGTTGATGTCATATTTTGCTGCTTTTAGTTTGTCATCGGTTAGTTGGCGGACTCGTTCAACTACCGGAGGACCCGTGGTGACAATGTGGTGAGCTACGTCAGCCATGCTGAAACGATTTAGTAGGTCGACCTGTTATCGGTATCGGTGTTGAAAAGGGCTTGCTGGTCCACTGTCGAAATACCATATTCCGTGGTTTCAGCAAGTTCTCCAACGTAGTGAGTGATGCTAACGGGTCGATGAGTCAATGTTTTTTTAGGTCTATCAGTAGGCCATAGTGTACGATAAAATCAGCCCCAATGATCGCAGACTGAACGTCGATGATGACCATGTGAAAGCTCGACTAAGACTAAGGTTGAGGGTGCCTGGTTGATGACCGTATGTATTGATGCTAGGTAAGTTTGCTGCGTAAAGTTTAAATTCCGACGATAGTAGTTTTGCTTAACAAAAGCTCGTGGTACTATAAGACCACTGAGAGAGAGGTAACGAGAATTTCTGGAGTGAGGATCAGTCATGTACGTGCAACAGTCTTGACTGATGCCGACAGCCTCGCCTGGAGTTCGAGATCGTCAGCGTGGACGTCTCTCGTTGCTTTTGCTGAGTTTGCTGGGCAAATCGGAGAGTGCGGCTGTCAGAGTCTCTATGGCTCGCTCTGGGTTGCTGAGCCTGTGCTCGACAGAGGACCTGGTGTCGTAATTGAGAATGGAAACCCCTGTTTGTGACGGCCTGGACATGAGTTGGTAAAGCCTGGATGCTGGTTGACATAACATGAGAACTGGTGTGATTTTCCATGGCATTGTCTGCAGCTTCGGCGAGCTGATCAAGAGTGCTGTTATTATGGATGGCTTTGAGGATTTTGCATACGATGTCAGACAGCAACACTAACCACTTACTGCGAAGAGCTCTTCTGATGCTCTGTTGTCAGCCAGCATCCTCATCTCCTTGAGAAGCTGGCTAGGCTTCCGATTCCCGAGTTCAAACTCTGTCAACAGCTCTTATAACTGGCGGTCAACTGAATCGATGAAACATTTTTTGAGATTGGTTTTTAAATAGATGTACTTATCTTGAGCTGGTGGGGCCCTGATGATGTCTGACACCTCCTTGAGTACTTCTGGCTTCAAAGCGCCGGACGACTGCCTGGTACATGCTATTGTCGTTCCTGATGTTTTGCGACCCCAGCTGTGCGTGTGGGTGGAGTCTGAGTTGTGTGGCTGTCATAATTTGTGCATCGTTATTAGACTGGACGTTGCGATACGGATAGTGATTGTTAAAATTGCCTTGTACGGCATTGAAACTAATGTTTGCACCAGATGGTCTGTTGTCTGTGACAGAAATGCCAGTTGTTGCGTCGCTGAAAAGCATGTTCTGAGCGTCTCCGGATAATAAAGAATTCTGTAGCAGCAGGTTATCTCGCCGCTGCTGCTGCGTGTCTGCTACCCTTTGGTCTTGTTGATTTTGCTTATGGCGAACAGGTGAACAATCGAGTCATTTTTGTTGTACTTATAATACCATGTGCATACCATTGGGATTAGTTTGACACAATCCTCAGAAATAACGTCGGGGCTACCAATTTTAGCGTTTAAAGCCATATTACTCAAATGGTATCCAATGACTGTTATATGAAATACAATAACACTTCGAAACTTTTGCTTTGAAAAATGAACGTTTTTTATTTATATATATAAAAATGTTAGCGTCCCGTATCGTCATAATTTGCTAGAATAATGTTCTGGTAGCGTCAGAAGTTGCTATAATAATAACTGTTCAGTGGCATAAGAATCGTAACTTCAATTCAGTTCAACAGCTGTAATTGTGCTGTGATGGAATTTGCTACAGGAGTTGCCACATATTTCCATTGCTACCAATCACATTGTGTCATACCATATGGTGTTGGAAAGGTGAGATTTTAAACTTCATTTAAATAAAAAAAAATTAAATTCGAAGAAATAGAAAAGTTACAGCTGTTCAAAAATGAGTAAAAATAATGAAGAAATTCGCTATATTTTGAAACTTTTGTATAATACAGAGAAGAATGCCACGCAAGCCACCAATGAAATTTGTGAAGGTTTAGGAGACGATGCTGTATCAGTACGTGCAATAATGGTTCGTTCGCTTCCGTTCTGGAAATTTCGAAATTTCGATTTATACCAATGAAAGTATGTCCCTAGCGGAAAAATGGCAAAAAGTGGTAGACCAAAATGGTACATATTTGTTTATTTATTTATTACTGTAAATAAAAAATATAAGCTACATTTTGATCAGAAATGCGAAAAGACTTTTTCGACTACCAATATATTATGAAATAGCAATTTTCTAATCAATGGACTGATTTTTTCTTTTTTTTTTTAACTTTGATCGACCATTATATTTTCACATATTGGAACGATGAGTTTTAGTTACTTTTAATCATATTTTGAATATTTTTTATGCTTGTAAATTTATGGGCCCTCAAATGCATATTTTACAGGATTAGAAAAAAAGTTTGTTTGCTTTATATTTTATTTATTTGTAAACGCTTCTATGAAGTGTTTTAATGATGTAAAATTGTAATAATTAATAAATAATTCAGATTCCTTAAAATGGTAAATATAAATAATTTGAGAAACTGAGCCATGAAGATTTAAAAAAAGACAAGAAATGTTGTATATTGTCTGCTTCCCATAAAATGTTGGTAAATGCTTATAATCTGACAAAAACTAAGTTAAACTGCATAGTAATCGTTTCTTTTTTTGCAACAAATATCTGCTTTATTCTAAAACTCTCTGCTTTATCAAACCTCCATCGTACTACCATGAATCTCTTTATAACAAAACGATGAACAAGTACAACACACTGCATAGCATACAACATACATACGTACACATAAATAAACACATAAAAAATCATACACTGTTCAGTAAAAGTATGCACATATGCTTAATTGCAACTAGTACTTCAATGTGGTTTTGTCATTTTCAACTAAAACCTACATATTCGTTTGAATATATAGTATGTAATTTTTTTTTTGTTCGCCGCCAGCAGCCGATGCAATGCGCACTGTGTAACAATATTAAGTTTAAAAGTTTAATATTATCGAGTACTTGCCAAGCGTAATTAATCAATGTACATTGCACTGCACGAATTTAAATACGTGTATTTGCCTTTAAATCTAAAAGTGTCTTTCGCATAGGTATTAATTGGCGTAGTTGTTGTCTACTTAACGCTGATTGGCTAATCATTACAAATAAAATGCGATAAAACCTTCGCCTCAGTAATTGTTTAGGCTTCCAATTTCTAAATTAACTTTATCGATTGCAGTGTTTTTTGTATACCTCTTCAATCAACATCAACCTCTTGAAGGTATCAATTAGTAGTTGATCACTGTAAAGCGATTAGAAAATTCAATTGTGCGTTTGTAGAGAATTCGCACGCATGTTAATAACTTAATATATATAATATAATACATTATATATAAAATCATATTTCTATGCAAAGTATATCAAAATAATATTGCTTTTCATTAGAAAGTGCTCTTTCGAAATTATTGTTAACTAATACATTAAAAAAATAGTTATTTTTAAATTATTTTGGGTTTATTGTGCAACATCAAGCATATTTTAAGGTTATTATTTCAGTTGTTTTATCAGTTGAAATCTGTTTGTGAGCTGCAAGTGGTCTGAACGAATGAAATGTGATAAGTTCTTGCCATATTAGATGCAAACAAGTTGCATAATTGCAGCAGACAGTGTTGCAATGTTGTGTGAGGCGCCAACAAAACGCAAAAAGCCAATTGTAATGAATATAAATGAAATTCAAAAAATGCTGACGTGAACTCTGTTAATTTCGTTAATCCTATTGACATTGAAGTTATCAACAGGCAAATAAGGCGCTTTTTGTGTTTACTTAGCTTCTGTGGAGATTACATAACTTCAATCGATAATAATAAATAACTTCGAAAGTAAATAATAAAGAAAAATATAAACTCAAAAATAAATTAGTGAGAAGTTTTTAAAGATAAATTGTTTCAATTTCAATAGTTGTAATATATATATTTTTGTCCTTTAATTCAATGACAATTATTTACAAATAAAATTGAACACCTTATTAATAGTAGAGTATATGAATTAAATAATTAGTGGAGTTTAATTTTATATAACAAGTTTTTTTAGTTATTACATTTTGAACAAAATTTGTTAATCTTTTAGTTAGAAAATTAAATAAATTTTTCAACAAACCAAGATATACTCAAGAAGATTGAAAGTAAAAATTCAGGTTAGGTCATGTTCTCTTATTGCTTGCTATAACGGGTGGAAACTATGAGGGGTGCCTGTCGCTGTTTTTATAAATTGTATATATTATAAAAATTTAGAAACCATTTACCAATAAACATTGTTTGATGCATTCTCATATCGCTTAAGTAAAATACACATCTGAATAAAATTAAATCGCTATTGTGTTAATAGAGCATCTTCATTGCACATAATTACTTAATTCAGACAAATTCGAAATAATACTTTTCATCTTTATGATACCATCACTTCTAACATTTTGGTTGCAGTATTCTGACTTTGGTGCCTCTTCATCGGACAATTTATCACTTTCCACACAGTGTAACGTTCATGTATCATTCTTTTTTATATAATATTATAATTATATAATATATATATATATATATAAGGGTGAAGAGGTTAAGTTTTAAACTTCATTTTATTCATTCATTTTTTGGCATTATAGTTAGCGTTTATAAAAGAAAAGGATAAAAAAGACTATAACCAAGGTAGTTAGCGTCAAAGCAGTTTCATTTACTAGATATTTTGTTTCTGTTGTTAGACTTATGTCAGCGCCGTCTACTTAGAAAATAATAAAAATAAAATTCGAAAAACCAACCAATTGCACTTTTAGTCAAACTTTTCACTACTGAACTTTAAAATAATTCGAGTAGTTGCTTCCTCTTTTCTTAACTATCTTTCAAGTAAACTCGTATAATGGCTGATGAGGAGGATCCATGGGGTTTCGATGAGGGTGACAGTGAGCCAGCCGCTGCCTCTGCTCCTGCCGCTGCCGCTGCCGCAGATGCAGGTGCTGCCCCTGCCGCGGGTGGTGGTGAGAGCGCCCCAACAGGAGGCGAAACTGAAGCGTCTGCCGCCGAAGAAGAATCGGCACCACCACCACCACCGCCAGAAGACGATGGGTACCGAAAGCCCGTGCAACTATATCGTCACTGGGTGAGGTAAGTTGAACAAGTATTAACCTGTGTTTTTATGAATTTTGTTGTGCTGCTTTAAATTTGCATTTCGTACTTCGGCATGCAAACATTTATTTACTATTTATTTTTCAGACCACAATTCTTGCAGTATAAGTACATGTACAACTACAGAACAAACTACTATGATGACGTAATTGATTACTTGGATAAGAAGCAAGTTGGCGTTTCAAGGGAAATACCGCGCCCACAAACTTGGGCTGAACGCGTGCTCAGAACAAGCAACGCTAGGTAAGGGATTGAAATCAGCTAACTAGTGTAGACAGCTGTTAGACGCAGTTATTTTCAATATAATTTTTTTGGCTTTCTTTTGCCTCATCAACAGTGGACGCGACCTTGACTCATACACATGTTCAAGCAAAAGGGATAAGCATCTTGTTCAAACTCTGGCTGCCTCGATTCGTACTCATAATTATCACACCAAAGCTTATATTAACCAAAAATATGCAAATGTTCTATAAAAAAATACAATACCTATCTATAAATATGAATACCAACTAAAAAGTTAGTTAAAATTGTAGTACAATTTAATTATAAGGAGATGATTACCTAATTACGTTCTAATAAACAATAAAGTGGGAGCTTGTCGCTATAATACTCTTTTGATAGACAATATATTTTTTATTTCATACCATAATTTGTATGTAATTACATTTATACAAGGGAATAATGAATGTAAATCTGACACCACAAACTGATTGAAACTCGAGCTGGCATCTAACATGAGGACAACGGCAATACATCTTCATCTATGTAAATTCCTTTGCCTTAGAAATTAACGTACGCCAAATTCTGTGCAAATAAAGATATCTGCGAAAAAATGAACAGCTTCTTAGGGAGAAAAGGGTGAGGGCCAAATTTTAGTTCGATATCTCAAAAACTTAGGAAGAAGTTCGCGTATATGTAGACGTAGTTACGGGCAGACAAACGGACATGACCAAATTTTTTTAATCGTTCACCTTCAGTGATCTAAACTTACCCCGTAGTTAACATTTCAAGACTGAAATTATACTATACAACTTAGAATTCCGAAAAATAAAATATATACAATAAACTATGTTGTGGTGTCTTCGTGAGTGGATTGCGTTGGTGTGGTATATTGGCGAGCTCAACGTAGCAACCGTTTTAGTAGCTGCAGCGTGGCAACAACACTTCTGAGGTCAGTGGAGTGGCGATATGATGACCTGGGCTGCCAACGCCGCGTTGATAAGTACTTCATTTCGCCTAGATCTGTGTGGAGAGGCGTTACTTGCGTTCGGTGCCGACCCACGCGGCTTGTCTGTTGTTAGTGGTCTCGTGAAGCGGTTGCTGCTGTGTTTCTGGGCGTGATACAATAATGGTCGACCTTACAGTTGGCGTTGGTGGTGTTGACATATTTATCTGTTATTGTGATTATACGTTTGTGGCATGTAAATTTATATGGGCGATAGTGTCACGTTATGTGGCAGTTGCAATGGGGCGTCATGTGGATCGACCATTGCGGTACTGCCGGCAGATTTTTTATTATTTTGTTTAAATGGTTACCAGAAGCATAGTTTCACCATCGCATGATTTTTTCATCAATTAAATAAAGAAAGCGGCCATGGTTGGCGTTTCGAATCATTTGGATCAAATTTGGTCCTTTCATTTTGAATACAATGCTTTATGAAGTTTACTTTTTCCAATAAATAAGCAGAGTTTTTCATTATCGCCAAAATTACATTCAATGACAGCATTGCTAAATAGTTTCACGACTATTCTTCAAGTTTTCTAATCTCAATTTGGCATGTTGGGGCCGAGTAAGGGAAACTTCCAGAATTTTTCCAACATAAAATTTTTTTGGTAAAAAGTTGGTTTCATAAAGAATAGATTAAGATCCTGCTGTCCTGTTGATCTTATTTTTGTTTTGCTATGCATGCTTTTAATATCTTATATTTGTTTTGTTATATACTGCGGTGGATAAAAAAACGACTTTTTCTTCTTGCTCTTAAGAGACATCTCCAAGAAAATCTCTCCAAGTACGAGATCTTAATTTTAACCGTAAGGTCAAATGCCATACAGTTTCCAACTTTACTTATTGTCAGTTAAAAAATTGAAATCTTGCTTTTTAACTACTTGACAAAATATCTGGTTTGCTAGATGAGTTGGAATGCTCTACAAAAAGATCTCTCAAGATTGTTTCGTAAATCTAACCGTTTAAAGTTTGATCATTTAAGGCAATGTTTTTTCTTATGGAAAAAGCCGCTGAAAAAATCTTTATAAAACATAGAACTTTGACTGTGGGTTAAAAAAAACTCAGTATTTAGTTCCGCGTTGTATTTTGATCTGATTGGTTTTGGCAGGCAATATTTTTATCAGATGTACTAGGAAGCCAAGTTAATCTTAAGATTTGTTCGCTTAAAATTTCAGACTTTTTTGTTTGCTATGCATACTAATTTAAAAGTAGTCAAGAATGGGAGTTTTAAGTATAAAAATAAAATACCTACAAATCCTGTTACAAGGGAACAAAATGATATCGTTAATGAAAATTTTAAATTTAAGACATGGAGGATTGGTGAGGAGAGCATTGTGTTTCATAACTGAAAGCATACAGGCCTCACTATGTACTTAGAGGGAGACAGGAGACATTAAAAGGAATCGTGATGTAGAATTTTTATACGTCTGAAGCTGCTTCGTTTGCGTTTTATTACATATCGGTGCAGCGTAGTTAAAGACGATTGTCTTGTATGTTGCCAACACCGTTTCACCAGGAGCTACTGGCTGGCGACTTGAGGATTTGGCTGCGGCTCTGTACTTTGGTTTCAAACGAGGTCGTATTTGTATTATATAGTAAATTTCTTATAACGAATCATCCAAGGAGAGGTACATACGAGGTGTGTTCAAAAAGTATCGCGAATCGTAGCTGACAGTTTTCTTCGATTGCAGGGGCGTGGTGCATCATGAGTTCTTGCCACAGGGAAGAACGGTCAATAAGGAATATTACCTGCAAGTTATGCGCAATTTGCGCGAAGCAATCCGCCAGAAACGCCCGGATTTGTGGAAAAACAAAAATTGGCTTTTGCACCACGATAACGCCCCTGCACACACACATCGTTGCTTGTGCGCGACTTTTTGGCCAAAACCAACACACTAATGATGCCGCAGCCACCGTATTCCCCAGATCTCGCCCCCTGTGACTTTTTCTTGTTCCCTAAACTGAAGAGGCCCATGAAAGGACGACGTTACGCTTCCCTTGACGAGATAAAGACGCCATCGAAGAAGGAGCTGAAGAAGATAAAAAAATGATTTTTTGAAGTGCTTCGAAGATTGGAAAAACCGTTGGCACAAGTGTATAATATCTCATGGGGATTACTTTGAAGGGGACAAAATAGATATTCATGAATAAAGAAATAATTTTTGAAAAAACACAAAATTCGCGATACTTTTTGAACACGCCTCGTATGTACTTTTTTCAATAGCCTTTTTTGAAAAATCATAAGATAGCCGTGTCAAGCTGTAATGTTGTTTTTGCTCAGTATTCAACTTTATTATGCAAATTCATAATCGCGCGGTTCGCTCAACTTAGGGTCAACATAATCGGCTTACTGAGCGTACTATTCGCAACATCATAAACCATCTTGAGGCCCAGCATTTATTATTGGATAATGTAATATTCGACCGAACTTCGCATCGCTCTTTGGGCTCTTGAACAGTTTCAAGAAGATCCGATGTTTTTGAGCCAAATTTTGTTCAGCGATGCGGCCCATTTCTGGCTAAATGGCATGTAAGGAAGAAAAATTGCCGCATTTGGAACGAAGAGCAACCTAAAAAAAAACAAAAGATTCATTCAGAAAAACAACGATTTGTTGCGGTTTGTGGGTGAGTTCATTATCGCGCCATGATAGTTGACTATTTCATGCCCGAAATTGAAGCTTGAGATCTCAACGACATTTGGTTTTAACAGGACAGCAACATTTTTATGGATTTATTGAGAGAGTATTTCGTTGTTGTTCTTCCGACTGATAATAAACATTCTCTATTAAATTTGAAGTTTCTCTGTTTTTCTTTAAAAGTAGGGATCTTCGAAAGCGATCGGTCCTTTACTATATTTTAAATAAGTGTTAAACTAGGTTGTCTTTATATTTGGGGACTTAGCAACACTAGTGTTGAAATCTGAAAACTCACAATTTTATCGTAAGGTTTGACTTTTTTGCGTACTAAGAACGTTTTGACATACGAGCGCTATTTGCGTTGTTTTTAGTAGCTTAAAATATTATTCTCAGGAAAAAAAAGGTTATAGTAGGATTAGCATACCATACTCGTACATTCAACATTTTATGAACATTTGACTGTCAAAAAAATTGTGCACGTTGGATCGCACACAATCTCGTGTCAATTGATTGGGCGAAATGTTAAAACAATACGATAGAGGTTCTTCAAAATACGTCTATGACATGGTGACAGGTGATAAATAGTGTGTTTACGCGTATGAGCTCTGAAGTAACTAAATGGCATTCAACGGTATGGGTGCTGAGCCGAATCCAAGAAAAGGTGTTCGCGCATTTTCTTCAAGTTGTCCTTCAAAGAATCAGGAAAAATAACCGCTGAAAACGGATCACCACAAAACTACAAACTCTCACACATCGTCTGAAATATTATATCTGCATTTTTGTACTCAACATATTGATTTACAGTGTTCCAATAAAGTCTTCGTACAGCACCTAATAAAAATATTATTGATAAAAAAGGGAACACATTTAAAATTTTTTAGTGCGTATTTGATTATGACATATTTCATTTTATATTAAACGAAAAATAAATATAATTTATTACATTGCTTTAAAACCATACATAACAGTTTGAAAATTTCACTATTTAAGGGGGTATTCTACTGTAGAATTTTGAAAAATTCGATTTTTTCATATATTTGATGTTTAGACCCTTATATTTTAAGAGCTACTGTTACTTTATTGACGCAGTATCTAGTCTGGTTCGACCGGGACTCACTTTTTTAAACGCGTTTTTCTCGAAACTACCTTTATCCACACGGTACCGGCATTATCTCAAGTTCTATACAACCGATTTACTTCAAATTTTGTGCGAATCTTCTCTATATAATCCTTTATCGTTTATTTATTTTAAGGCAGCCGCCATTTTTCAAAAAAAAATTTTTTCGTGTTCCCTGAGCACGCATCCTTACTGATTAAGAATTTTTTTGATTTTTTTAAGGAGAGCCAGGAATGTCAATGTCACCAGGATGCGCCATTTTTTTAGACCTGTCCTCCCCCCCTATAATTAGTTTAATTTTTAAAATTTTTTTGAAAATTTCTTTTGCTGTATTCTGTATTCAGTTCGAAGTAGCACCTGTTAGCAAGAGTTATCCCACGTTGGATTTCCAGGCTGACATTGTTGGTGGTGTTTACACTGGTTCCAAGATAGACGAAATTATCTCCAACTTCAAAGTTATGACTGTCAACAGTGACGTGAGAGCCAAGTCGCAAGTCTTGCCTTCGTTCACTGCCAGACCCATTTGTTTTGCTTCCTTGTTCAGTCTGGAGAAAGCAGAACTAACGGCGCGGGTGTTGAGGCCGATGATATCAATATCCTCGTTTGGTATCGAACGGCTCGGAGAGGTCTTTTCCGATCCTGACGGATCTTTTGATGCTGCTCAACGTCAGTTTACGCAGCCGTATTAGTTTTGCGAGGATACCAAATTCGGACATCGCGGCATAAAGGCAGCTCCTTTTCGTGCTGTCGAAAGCAGCTTTGAAATCGACGAAGAGGTGGTGTGTGTCGATTCTCCTTTCACAGGTTTTTTCCAAGATTTGGCGCATGGTGAATCTGGTCGGTTGTTGATTTGCCAGGTCTAAAGCCAGTGAACAATCAGTTTGTTGACGGTGGGCTTTAATCGATAGAAACTTACACGCGATGTTGAGGAGGCTTATCCCACGGTAGTTGGCACAGAAACTTACACGCGATGTTGAGGAGGCTTATCCCACGGTAGTTGGCACAGATTGTGGCGTCTCTCTTTTTATGGATTGGGCAGAGCACACTTAAATTCCAATCGTTGAGCATGCTTTCGTCTGACCATATTTTACAAAGAAGCTGATGCATGTTGCTTATCAGCTCTTCGCCGCCGTGTTTGAATAGCTCGGCCGGCAATGCATCGGCCCCCGCCGCTTTGTTGTTCTTCAGGCGGGTTATGGCTATTCGAACCTGGAACGTCTGCTCCATCGTCATCGATTGGGGAATCGGGTTCACCTTCTCCTGGCGTTGTACGTTCAATAGATCACTTTTGGGGGTTCTACAAGAGTATGCTCCGGTCTTGAAGCCTTCTGTAAGCCGTCGCATCTTTTCGTAGAATTTTCTAGCGTTACCCCTGTCGGCCAGCTTATAATGCCCTCCATTTCGGCCTCTTTCTTTTTCTGTTTACAAATGCGTCTCGCTTTCCTCTTCAATTCTCGGTATCTATCCCATTCCGCACGTGCTGTGGTCGATCGTCTGTCTGTTTTCTCTCCGCTGCGTCACGGCACTCCTCGTCGGCACTCCTTGTCATACTAGCTGTTCTTTGCACTTTCGGAAAACCAATGGTTTCGGTTGCAGCTGTACGTAAGGAGTTTGAAATGCCGTCCCACAGTTCCCTTATACTGAATTGTTGACGAGAGCTCTCAGAGAGCAGGAGTGCAAGCCGACTAGAAAATCGTTCGGCTGTCTGTTGTGATTGCAGCTTCTCGACGTCGAGCCTTCCTTGTGTTTGTTGGCGTGCGTGTTTTGCTTCACAGAGGCGGGTGCGAATCTTGGCTGCAACAATATAGTGGTCCGAGTCGATGTTAGGACCTCGGAGCGCACGCACATCTAAAACACTGGAGACGTGTCTTCCATCTATCACAACATGATCGATCTGGTTGATGGTTTTTCGATCCGGAGACTGCCAGGTAGCTTGATGAATCTTCTTATATTTCGGGCCCCGGCGAAGTCCATCAGTCTCAACCCATTTGGGGATGCCAAAGATACCTTCTTTGCCCACCCTGGCGTTAAAGTCGCCAAGCACGATTTTAACATCGTGGCGGTGGTATCTCTTATAACTGCGCTCCAAGCATTCATAAAAGGCATCTTTGGTCACATCGTCCTTCTCTTCCATCAAGTCGTGGGCGCAAATCAGCGCTATGTTGAAGAACCTCGCTTTGATGCGGATTGTGGCTGGACGTTCATTCATAGGAGTGAATTATAGTACTCGGCGACGGAGTCTCTCTACCACCACGAATACCACACCAAACTTGCGGTGCTTTATATGGCCACTGCAGTAAATGCCACAAGGACCTACTCGTCTTTGTCCTTGTCCTGTCCATCGCATTTCTTGGATGGCAGTGATGTCACCCTTTGTTTTCACGGGGACATCAACCAGCTGGGCAGCGGCACCTTCCCAATTAGGGGACCGGACATTCCGGGTGCATGCCTAAATTCGTAGTCCTTATTTCGTTTGCCATGGTCGTCATCAAAAGAGGGGTCACTAATCCGAGGCTTGTTGTTCCTTTTCATTGGTATGATTTTTTACGTGGCGGGTCCTAAACCCAGCGCATTCTTTCATTAGTGCTCAAAAAATCGTACAGAGAAGTTAATCCCGAAACTGTACGAAAAGCTATAACTAATGCTGTGTTTAAGTCACGCACGCCTCGCCGAAAGCCACTCGTAAACGTGATAAACCGTATGAAGCTCATTGCCTTCGCTCAAAAGTACCAAAATGCATCTCCTGTGGTTTGGCGGAATGTTATATTCTTTGATGAAACCAAATATAATATTTTTGGATCTGACGGCAGGATTAAAGATGGTTGTATGGCTGCTAATGGCACTGGCAAACTCGAAATAATAGAAGAAATTATGGACCACAGTGCTTATATTGACATTTGTAGGTTTGGAACTTGCTCGAAAAACGGATCAAAACTCATCATATAAGCTCAAAAGCTCGCCTAAAAGAAGTCCTTCAAGTCGATGCTAGACTGCCTTAAGGGGAGAACCTGGTTTAGAGGCTTAAAAAAATCGATTTTTTTGGGAAGGAAAGCAATAAGTGATTAAAACAAAATTTCCAGGGTTTATACATAGTTATATATTTAAAGATCATTCACACATTTTTTGGATACGAAATCTTTTATATTCTGCCTTTGGGAAGCATTTGCAGGTGTATTTGTCGGAGGGCGGGCAGGTCGCAATTTCTATCGAAAGAAAAAATTCAAAGAGCTTCATTTTTTTTTTTAATAATTTATGTTTTAGTTAAACTAAAAAATTCCTTTCTAAGAATTAAAAAAAAAGTAGTTTTTGACCAAAAAAATTTCGCTTTATGTTGTTTAAAAATTTGTTCAAACTTGATCTTTCTTAGTTTATTTTTTAGTTTAAATAGAAGATAATTTAATTTTCTATCCTGCCCGCCAATTAAGAAAAATCAAATCTGCACAATCGCTCATATATCTGCTATACGCTTGGTCACTATTTTCCTTCTGGCTTCGAAAATATTTCAAATTTCCATCTAAAATTTTGGAGACATATTCTTAGATTATTTTTTTTTTATTTAAGCAAAAAAATTAGTTTTTTTTCAAGTTTTTGAAGCTCCCCCTTTAAAGCCGTTACTAAAAACAAGAGCGAGAGTGTTGTCAGTAGACGTGAATTGAGGACGCTTTAATTTAAATTTAATATGTGGTGAACTGTTCATAATTAAATTTGTACAGTTGTTTCCAGAAACTTTTTTGAAGTGAGATTTTAAGCCTTTTATTGCTGATTTCTATAAACCACCCTGTTGTAATTTATTTGCCACTACTGTATTAAAGGGAGCTACATATAATATTTGTTATAATTATACTTGAAACTGAAGCCAACTCTCAGTTATATTCATGAATGTCTTTTGTACCATTTGTCATTCGCAAATAAATTTTCTGGAAAATAAGACGTGTTGTATTCAGTTCCTCTAAACCGGCTGCGAAATAGGCTAAATTACTTTTCTACACACCCATGTGAAGGTAAATTGCATTTTAATGCCTTTAGAACATACGCTCTTAAATAAGAAATGAATTTTATTTGTATGTTAACAATAAAATTAACTAAAGTATAATATGTAATGTTATAAGTGCTTCTCTGTGACTCATTGAGCCATCCCGGCCCTCCTAGGCAACTGATTAGCCTAGGAGTCGCTGCAGCTGTTGCAGCGTTGTCACGACGCTGCTAACACCCGTGGATCGCCGTGGTTGGGGTCTAGGCTGACGACGCCGAATAGACATTCCAACCCGCTGATGCACTCGTGTTACGGGTTGATGCCTTGTTGCGTGGCTGCGAGGTATAGCTGGCCTATGATCGTCGCGCATCCCGGTGCGATGTAACAGCGTGTGATGTGGCCGGTTGCAGATTTGGCACAGACCCCTGGACTCACAATCTTGCAACCAATGCGTCTGCGATAGGCAGTTCACAAAATGCTCGTGTGCCTGGGCAACTCGCTGCCGTTGTAACAGTCGCATCGATCTAAATATCCCACAATGGTGCAAGCGATTATTATGGGGTGGCGTTCATTGTAAGTTAGGCTCGAATTAGCGAGCCGACCATTGGCACAAAGCAGACCTTTCGTGTCCAGAAATGGGTTTAGGACTAAGAGTGAGCTCTTTTTATCAATCGGCTTCGCTTCTCTTGGTAGTGATATATCGCGGCTGAAGTAGCGCGCTTGTGTGTGCTATTAGTGCGACCTTTGCCTTTTGTAACTCTAGGTGCGTCACTGTGTTGCATGGGAAATTATGTGATCCCTTGAGTTTGCTTTTGAGTTGCTCTATAAATTTGAACATATAAGCAACTACTCTGAGAGCTCTTGGAAACGACGAAAATCGTTCAAGGATGTCGGTATCATCCAATAATGTGTGAAAGGTGCCGATTTTTCGACCTTTTGGGGCGATAACGTTGCGCATGGGGGATTGTGGCCAAGAATCAGGATATTCTATCAACCATCGGGGGCCATTCCACCAGAGGGTGGTAGTGGCGAGGTGCAGTAGCTTGCACCCTCTTGTACCTAGATCGGCAGGATTATCAGCACTGGCTACGTGACGCCAAGTGGCTGATCCCACTAGGTCAAGAATTTGTGACGTAGGATTAGAAATGTACGTTTTCCATGCGTGTGGTGGTTTTTCCAACTAGGCTAGTACAATTTCGAAATCGGACCACATATGTATATAGTTTGCATTTTGCCATGTTTAAATGCTTTTGCACCATGGCTACTAATTTTGAAAGTAGTAGTGCGCTAAAGTCGTGGGAGACTTATAGTTTTTAAAGGTGCCACCATTGCTTTTGCTACTAATAAGTGGCTTGTGGTCGTTGTGTCCACATAGATAGTAGCGCAGTATGCCTTTTCTGAGGCGTCACAGAAGCCATGTAATTCGACTTTGTGATCGGGAGAGTAATTTACCCATCGCGGAATTTGTATCTGAGAAATATCATTCAGATAGCTTGCGAGCTGGGACCATTTTTCTCAGCAAAGAGGTTTGACCCAGTCGGTTCCATCTAGCTATAATTCTTGTATTAAGATTTTCGCTTGTATCATAATTGGCGAAAGCCATCCGGTGGGGTCGAAAACGTTTTGCCACCGAGGATAAAATCTGTCTTTTTGTGATGGCTGATAATGCGGATATGGACTCTGTCGTGTATGAGAACTGGTCCGATATCGCACTCCTTTGAATGCCTAGTGTTTTTGTTGTATTTTCCTATTCGAATATAAGGAAATTAGTGTAAAACAAATTTTCGTTTGGAATATTTTTGAGCATATTTGGGTGATTTGCCGTAATCTTTTTTAATGGAGACCCTGCGGCTTTTATTACCTGTGATAAGGCCTCCTATGCTTGTGGAAGAGTGTGACGTCCAGATAGAATATTGTCTACATATGTTTGAGTTTTCAACACTTCAGTTGCCAGAGGAAATTCTGACTTTGTGTTGTCTGCCAATTCGTGGAGTGTTCGAATAGCTAGGTATGGTGCACAGTTAATGTAACTGTTTTTAGTTTGAAGTCGCGTGAAGGACTGGTGGGGGATCTTCCGAACATAATACGTTGAAAATCTTGGTCGTTTTTATGTACGACTATACATTTCCGCCGATACATTTTTTCAAAGTCCCCATTGAATACGTAGTATTTGAATACACGCCAATTTAATATCAGAAGCATTAAATCTGGTTGGGGTGTGGGTCCCGTAAATACGATATCATTTAAGTAATTGCCTGAACTGGTGGTTTTCAAGGCATTAAAAACAACTCTTAGTTTTGTTGTTTTTTGTCTGGCCTGACTACTGCGTGATGTGGCAGGTAAAAGGATTAGTATTTGCCGTTGACGATTTTCTCACCTGGGTTTACTTCCTCCATATGATCTAAATGGAGGTATTCTTCTAACACACCATCATATTCAGATTTGAGTTCACCTTTTTTAAGCAGGTTTCTTTCCATACTTAGAAACTGCTGGTTTGCTGAGGTTCGAGAGGGACCTAAGGCGAGTGTGTAAGGAAATTGCTGCTTAAGTGGTAGTCGTACGACGTACCGACCATTTTCTGATCTAGTAGTTGTGGTTTTGTAAAAGCCCTCACAATACTGATCTTCAGGGGTTGTGACTGATATGGGGGGAGTTCTTCTAATTCCCAAAATTTCTTCAGTTGTGTATTGAGGTACTCGTTTGAGATTTTCTCAACTTGAGTTGTTATTGTTGTGACTGGTTCCGCAACTGAACACATTACGAGGGCCGCTTTGTATATTTCTGGCCTAGGCAACACTAAGTGTTGCTAGGTGCAATCTGACATTTCCATTGGAAAGTTTGACATTTTTTAGCATAACATCACACAGAACGTTTTGTCATTTAATCGTGAATTGTTTTATTTACAGGGAATTAAAAAATTCATCTCGGCCAAAAATTGGAATTAGTTCGTGAACATTTTCGTGCGATCATTTGTCACAACTTTCTACGTGGATTATCACGACAAGAATGCATCGATGGACTAAAATCTTGGTATGGCTATGAAGCACCATCCTAGCACTGTAAAAAACTGGTACAACGAATTCAATCGTGGCCGACGCTCGCTCAAAGACGAAATCCGTCAAGGTCGTCGAAAAACAGCACAATTGACAATCGCTCAAAAAAAGGCTCGTGTGGATTGGTGTAAAGAAATGCTGAAAAAATACGATCGCGGTGCTTCAAAAGACGTTTATAAGATCGTCACAGGTGACGAATCATGGATCTATGCGTACGAGCCCGAAACAAAACAGCAATCGACCGTGTGGGTCTTCCAAGACGAGCCAAATCCAACGAAAGTTGTTCGTGAAAGAAGCACTTCGAAGCAAATGGTCGCCTGTTTCTTCGGCAAAACTGGTCATGCGGCGACTGTTCCGTTGCTAAAGCAACGTAGGAGGTCAATTCTGAGTGGTACACCACCATTTGTTTGCCTGAAGTCTTCGGAGAAATTCGAAAAACGAACAAGAGGAGACGAATCATTGTGCACCATGAAAATGCGAGCTCTCACACATCGGCTCAAACCAGCGCTTTTTTGACCGACCAAAACGTCGAATTGATGGGTCATCCGCCGCACAGCCCTGACTTGGCACCCAATGACTTCTATTTATTCCCACACATCAAGGAAATAATGCGTGGTCAACGATTTTAGTCGCCAGAAGATGCTGTTGAAGCATTCAAAAACCATGTTTTGGAGGTTTCTCAATCGGAGTGGAAAAAGTGCTTCAAAAATTGGTTTAAGCGCATGCAAAAGTGTATAAATCTTGATGGAGAATATTTTGAAAAACAATAAAAACATTTTCGTTGATAAATATTCCTATTTTCATTATTAGGGCAGAAATATATATAGCAGCCCTCGTAATACTTATTTTATTGAGAGCACACGCCATGCTTTAGTTAAAAGGAAAATGTCTGTATACACTTTTTGTTCTTTTGGTAACAATTTTATTTATAATAATAAATTGACCCTTTTACACAGTACACCAAACATCGGCGAGACTCCAATGACGTAGATGATTTGATGGTATTGGCGATCGAGTTTTCGCGGACTAGGATATTAGCGAATTTGAAACGTATATTCCAAGGTTGATGCGCGAAAAGGGTCAGCGCGCAGAATTGTTGTCGATCGATGCAAAAATGCGCAAAGTTTTTTTTTTTTTGTGTTTCAATATCTTTTTATTTATTAAATCTGCTTTTTGTTTTAAAAGCCTAACAGTCTATATATATAAAAATAAATCCGTATATGTACGTCGCCGAACATCATAAACGCGTCGTGCGATTTCAACCAAACTTATACGCTACGTAGGCAGTGGCCCATATATGGTTTATACGAAGTTTGGTTGAAATCCGATAACGCATGTGTGTGCGGTGCGTATGTGAAGTGAGTGTATTTTGCCGCAAGCAATTTTTGTACCGCATACAGCATTCATTGGTATTGAATACATTTTGGTCGTTTGTGTATTGGAGAGCATTGCACGGAGTGATGCAAATAGCAATTTGTTATCATTTCTCTTTTCTCTTTGGACGTCATTGGTGATTGATCTTATC
The DNA here is from genome assembly GCA_027475135.1 of Bactrocera correcta. Lineage (NCBI taxonomy): Eukaryota > Metazoa > Arthropoda > Insecta > Diptera > Tephritidae > Bactrocera > Bactrocera correcta. Next base: position 151,242,395 of record CM050325.1, on the reverse strand, counting down.
ATAATCGATTTTTGAAAATATTAATTTCTTCGCATTTTTTGGTAAGTATTTTGATAAAAATAAATTAGTTTTCGTTATAATCATCGTTTTAATTTAAATATTTTGTTAAAAAAAATTAAAAAAAAAAAAAACAATGATTAATGAGATAAAAATCGATTGTTTTGCTAAACAAGTGTTCTGATTGATTTTGTGACATAATCTCAATATTGATATTTTGTGAAAAAAAGTTAAAAAATTGAGTGATTTTTTTTTTTTTTTTTGTTTAATGTCCGATCAACTTGAATTTTTTGGCCAATTTTTAATTGAATTTTGTCACTTTTTCAGCAGATTTTCGTGTCTATTCGTCACTTTTTGGTGCTTTTCCAGTGCAGACGATCTCGAACGTTTCATTTTCGCTTCCGAACAAAAAAACTATTTCGCTTTTTTGGCCAATTTTCAATTGAATTTTAAAACATTTTTAGCATATTTTTAACAATTTCCGTGTCTTTTCGTGACTTTTTGGTGCTTTTCGAGACCAGAATTTGCTGGATTTCATCAATTTATTACTGAAGTTCTTTATTATCTTTAGTTTAGTTCCTTCTAAAAATGCCACGAAGAGCAAGAGCTGACATTGGACGTCGGTCGCGTTGAACGCAAAATAGATCAAACGAAAGGGAAAATCAATCGCGATAACAAGAGATTGCGAATATAAGGGAACGTGTTGCAAGATCGCGTTCAGATCGTAGGCCGACAAGTATTAATCAAAATGTTTTAAGGCTTGCCGCACAAATCTATGTTAATGTTGCTTTAAATGGTCCTGAATTTAGATATAATCACTCACTTGATTACAGTTTGCATAAGTTTGTGGTGCACTGAATTTTCATAATGAAACACCTGGAATGTGTTGTGCCAGTGGCAAAGTAAGATTACCCGAATTACAATACCCACCGGAACCATTGGCAACATTAATTTCGGGAACAACGCCGCAATCGAAACATTTTTTTGGATAATATCCAAATGTAAAATTCGTGCTTCCAATTGACTTCCTTTGGAGCGACGAATATAATACGAAATAATTTCATGCCGACATTTAAAGTAATTTCGGCTCTGGGAATTTCGAATTTTGTTCAACAAGAATTAGTATGAAATGATTTAAATTTCCATTTGTTTTTTTTTTCTCTTCAGAACGTAAAGTCAATAAAAATGTCAGCGCCATGAACTATTATGCACATAGAGCTATGATACGACATAATCAGGAAAATCATATTTTGAAATGTCGAAGACTCTTTCATCAATATGCCGTAGACATGTATGCAAAGATAGAAACAGAGCGTTTGAACTTTATTCGATTCAATTAACGGAAGTTGCGATCAGAAGAGTATATACATCTCCGCGATGCAATCTATAATGATGGAAATATTGACAATGTTGGACAAGTTGTTATTTTACCAGCAAGTTACACAGGCAGTCCAAGGCACATGCATGAATATGCACAAGATGCCATTTGCTATGTTCGACCAGATTTGTTTATTACATTTACATGTAATCCACAATGGGACGAAATCAAGCAATATATATATGAAGGGCAGTCTTCTACAGACCGTCACGACATAACTGCACGAGTATTTAGACAAAAGCTTAAGTCATTGATGGATTTTATTGTTAAACCAGAGAACTTAAAACATAGAGAAGGTGCAAATCGAAATCTGTATGACGGTTCGATTGCGCGGCTAACAGAGCTGATAGAATCATAGTAGGGAATTCACCATATTCGCTGCTATTTAGCAGAATTGAGCACGTGCAGTGGCAGAAATTTATGTAAAATGACTGCGAATAAATAAAGAGAATTGCTTTGTAGAAAAGTATACAAAGTCACACAAAGAATGTAGAAAAGCATTCTCTGAGTGGCATATGCATGTTTATATTGTAATATATGAACCATTGTCACATATGCGTGATTATTTTGTATCAAATAAACCATTTTTTTCCAAAAAATTATAAAAATGGAAATTTTTTTTTACAAAATCGGGAAATATTAGGAAAAAATATTTTAATTTTATTTAATATTTATTTCCACTATTAGAAAGTTAAGATGTGTAAAATGAACTTCATTTCTTCAAAAAAAATTAAGGACCTTCGTGAAATATGCATATTCGCATTATTTCGTTATCATTTCCATATTTGTACCAATAGAATTCCTATGGCATATATGTACATACATACTTATATTATTTCTTTGGTGCATTTGTATGTTTACGAAAGCAAATGCGAGCCACATGCATATGTACATACATTCATAATAACAAGTGTCGCACGCGTCTTTTCGCATCTCCGTTGCCACGGTCAACCAATGGCTGTGCCGAAAAAAATAAACTAATGGCCGCCGATTGTCACCGCTTCCCTTGCCCCTGTAGCAGCTTCGCCTTACAACGTGCGTAAATATGTATGTATGTAACGTATGAGCATGAATACATATCGACGCAGATTTTTGTCACGGAAAAATATTTTAGACAAATATTGTAAATCGACACCTACTATGTTGTCACTTTTCTCGTTTCTTTCTTCAAACAAACACCAGAAGATGTTCAATTTATGATTTTTAGCTTTAGCCATCGTCGCGAAAAGACGCTTGTAGGCAAAGGCATGCTCGGGGAGATGTTACAGCGTCTGTGTATATGAGTGAAGCGAGGTCGCTTGTGGCATATGCGCGTGCGTTTATGAATGAAATCGTTTTTGTTGTAAAATTTACTACATTTGGGCTTCGCCAATTCGGCTGCCATATTGACTTGTGATGCTTCTGCTATTTAGGCAACTGTTGTTTTTGTAGAACAATGCTTAAATTTTTTGTTTGTGACATACTCACATCCCAGCAAAACTTCGCTAACGTATTCACCAACACATAAGCAAATCTTAAAAAAAAAAAATAAAAATTTACGTGAATGTGAAAACAGGTCACATGTTGGGAATATATTTCGTACTCCCTCCCTCCGCATTTGTGCTACAAGAATGGTTGTGCTATATGCAGATATGCATTGTAGTCGTTTGATGTAAGAAGTAATCAGTATCGTCAGTATCATGCAGGGTTGCATTTAATACTAAGTAACCACTCTTTAGGCATTTTAAAGTAACTGAATTTATAAAAAATTAGATTTGAACAATGTTATTATCGGAAAATATTATGTAAAATAATAATAGTGATTAAAGATGTTTTGCATTTAATGTAAACTCTTTTATTTTGATCCATAATATTTAATAATAAAAAGTTTGTTGTAGCTTTATAACGGATTTCTATTGAAAATAATGTCATGTGACATCTAAATAAATATCAACAATATTAATATAAATAAATTATTATAACAATATTATAAATCAAAGTATGTATTTATTTTATCATGCTGTGAAAAGTATTCAAATAGAGCTATTAATCAAATTTCTCGAAATAAGTAATATTCAGGTAGTAACAACCGGTTACTTGTGTTGTGTTTTCATCCCTATATAACGAAGTGGAAAACTGCATTTCTCACATTTGTGTGAAAACTTGTGAAGTGAATAGACGTGCGCGCGCATCTTTAATCGTTAATTAAAAAAAAAAGAATTAAAAATATTGGAATCAGCTACACACTTTGACAGCGACAAAATTGAGGCAAGTATTTATTATATAACTCACTATTTATTGTTTTTAAATATAAATATGAAATCGTTTCGGAACGCCATTTCAAAAGAGAAAAAAGAATTTGAAGTTAACGCGGCGAAATATAGAAGGCTAGATGAGTTTGCTCGCGTTGAAAGTGAAAATCGTGAAGTTATTAGTGCTAGTGAACCTGAAGAGTTACCCTTGTGTGAAGATGAGGGGCAAGAAAGTGCTAGTTTGGGTAGGAATAGTGAGGCAGTAAATTCCAACATAAATGAAAAGGCTACTGCACTGAAGGAGTGGGCAATAAGAAACAGCGTTTCACAAAACACCGTTACTGATTTCCTTCAAACGCTAAATAAAATCGGTGTTAAAGATTTTCCTTTATGTGCAAAGACCCTACTTGGGACAGAAAAAAAAGAAGTTAATATTCAATCCATTCCCAGTGGAGAATTCATTTATGTTGGAATACAAAAGCATTTTTTTTTTAAATATTTTGATTTTCTTGAAGGTAATAATGATATTGAAATTGATGTCGGGATTGATGGCCTCAGGCTTTTTAAAAATTCAAATAAAGTTTTGTGGCCAATTTTAGGCGCCATTGTTGCATATCCACAAGAAAGTCCTTTTGTGATCGCATGTTTCTCTGGAAGTGAAAAACCTTGGAACATTAATGATTTTATGAAGGACTTTTGCGAGAAAATTGCTGCCTTAAAAGATCATGGAATAAAAGTTGGTTCAAAAAAAATTGTAAAAAACTTCAGAGTGCGTTTGTTTACCTGTGACTCGCCTGCCCGGGCTTTCGTAACTAGTACACTTTCCCATAATAGTAAAAAAGGTTGCCCCAAATGTATACAAGTTGGTATATACACTCATAGGCGGATTAGCTTCTCTAGTAAACTTCACGAATTGCGTTCAAATAGTTCTTTAAAAATCGGATTGATATTGAGCATCATATTCCATCTTTTAGAGCTCAACCAAATATATTGGAGTTGTACGATTTTGAAATGGTATCCCAGTTTCCCCTTGATCCCATGCATCTGGTCGACCTGGGTGTTACAAAAAAACTGTTGCATTTGGTGATTAAAAGAGGGAATGTAACATAAATGAATGAAAAACTGAAATTCCTCTCTACTTTAATTCCCTCAGAATTTGGTAGAATTTGTAGAAACTTAGATGAACTCAATAATTGGAAATCAACAGAATTTAGGCAGTTTCTTTTATATTTCGGGATATTTGTTTTAAAAAATTGTATTGATGATGATTCATATTACCATTTCCTTCTTCTTCATAGTGGAATAAGACTGCTTTCATGCGAAAAGTCATATAAGGTAGAAGGAAATGTTGCTCAAAGTATTTTAGAAGAATTTGTCGCCTTGTTCGGTACGGTGTATGGGAATCATTTAATAAGCTTCAATATCCATGGGTTATTACATTTATCAGAATGTACCAATCAATACGGACCCTTTGAAAGCTTCTCTGCATATAAATTTGAAAATTATATGCAATATATAAAAAAAATTATTAAGAAACCCAATAAAGTTCTACAGCAATTGTATTTGAGACTTCAAGAATCCGCAGATTTGCCTTTAAAGAAAAATTTAAAACTCGGCAGTTTTGATATTAATTTTAAAAAAGAAAGGGATTCGTATTGTTATATTAAGAAAATTGGTCCATTTAAAGTCGTCGCTATTAAAAATGAATCGGGTCGTGACGTGGTTTTTGGATATAGTTTCCAAGAAATCGAAAATTATATCCAAGAACCATTGGAATCTTTACATGGATTAGGAATATGTCTAGCTCAAAATCTTAGTAATCAATTAATAAAAGTTAATAAGTTAGAAATTAAATATAAATATTTTTGCATTCCTAATGAAAATAAGTATTTATTAATACCTATTTTACACAATCTTTTTAATGATTTTTCAATTTAAGGTTTCTTAATATTTCTAATATTTTTTTGTAAAACATTATTTTATAAACCAATTTTATGATATTATGTACTATAAAATTCTGCACTAATATTTAATTTTGTTGTTTTTTTTTAAGAAATATGGATGAAGAATTATTTAGCCAAGAGAATGAATATGAAGAATTTGTGGCGATAAGTAACCAGTGACCACCACCGGAAGCCGAAATACCCCAATGTAAAATTTTAAATTGTTATTGAAATCAATAGCTAATTTAGTTATTTATTTGTTTAGTATCACAAAGAAGAAGGTTTCAAGTTTCAGCGCCATACAATGTTCAGCTACGACACAGCATTCTACAGCCAGACAACCTTCAACAGCAGGACACAGGTATATTATATACATTTCAATAAATTATGAATAAGATAAATTACGGTTAAATGATATAAATTATATAAAATATTTTTTTATTTTATAGTAACTCAAGGTATTAAGGAAATCCTAAGAAACCAAAAGGTGCTGATGACAAGGATGGATGACATTGAGAAAACCCTCAAAGAAAATGTATGTATATGTACCAATAAATTTATATATGTATTTCTTTATTTGATAAATATAAATACATATATATATATATATATATATATATATATTTGTACATTAGGTTATTGATAAAGGTCTTCTATTGGCTCAAACACCCACGCTGCGCGAATGTAAGGTGGTTTTAGCTAAAGATCCATCACTCCATTGGACGATTGGTAGGAGAAATAGAAAATCCCATGCAAATTGAAATAGCGTCAAGACTACCAATCTGCACACTAGACGCCGCGTTGGATTTCGAAGATAAACTAAATTCCAAAGAGTTTGCTGACGAAACGGTAATTTTTTGCTCTTACTATTTTATTATTTAAGTATGTATTATTCTTATACTTTGTTAATTAAAAATTTTATTTGGTAATTTAACTATTAACACATTTCAATTCCCTAAATTCACAGAATAACGAAACGGTAATTTTTTGCTCTTACTATTTTATTATTTAAGTATGTATTATTCTTATACTTTGTTAATTAAAAATTTTATTTGGTAATTTAACTATTAACACATTTCAATTCCTTAAATTCACAGAAAATTTATCTTCAACAAATGCAATGAGAAAAATCTTTACCCACAATGTCCTTTTTGAATTTAATTTTGATGGAAGGAAACAAAAACAGGCGCTTAACAAGCTTAAACTTGTTAATGAAGTTTTATTCGGTAATTTTATTTTCAAAAATTTAATATATTAGATAAAATTAATTTGCCATAGCATTTCTTTAAAAATATTTATTATAAAATTTTTTCCTATTTTTGTGTAGATGTATTTGTAATGGAAGGACGGCCAGGTTTTGAACGGGCATTAAGAAGAGTGGTGGACCTTAGCCACAATAGGTACCGCCAAAACAAATTATCTTTAAATAAACGGTAAGTTATTTCTTTTCCAAAATTTTAGTAATAATTAATGTTTTATAATTCCAGGTCGGAACAACAAAAACCAAAGTAGGTGCAATTTTTAAATAATGAATGGGTGCAATGGATGCAATTATTTTTATTTTTTTATTTTATAATATATATATATATATTATATGTATGGATGCAATGGATGCAATGATTTATCTTTTTCTTAATTTTTATTTATTTAAATATGTATATATTATACTTGTATGTGCGGATGCAATGAATGCAATAAATTAATTTTTTTAATCGCTAATAAACAAATTAAAAATATATTAAATATACATTTCCATAACAATTTAAAATAAAAAATTCAATAAATTTTTAAAAATAACCTGTATTTGTTTTATTTTATATGGAGTAGGATAAAAGGATAAGTATACCAAACTACTTTACCATCATACTGCTTTACCATCGTACTACTTTACCATCATACTACTATACCATCCTACCATGGGTTAAAAAGAGACAAGCATATGACAAAGTGATGGTAAATTTGTATGCAAAGAAAAAGGATAGACAACTCACACGTATTCAAAGCAGAGAACTTAAAAGCAGAGAACTTTTAAGTTCTCTGGTTATACCAGAGAACTTTCTGATGCTTCTTCACAGTAAGAAGTGACAAAAGTGGCAATATAGCTCTTGTCGATTTACAATATTTGTCAATTCTAAAATAAGTATTTTTCCGTGGCTCGCAAAAATTTGCGTCAATATGTATGCAAGCTCATACATATGCATACATATTTACGCTAGTTTGTAGGCGATGCTGTTCCAGTAGCAAGGAAAGCGGTAACAATCCGCGATCCATTGTATATTTCTTCATGCATAAACAAACCATAATTAGGACAACGCAATGTAGGCGTCAATGGTGGTGCTGGTGGTCAGCGCTTGAGAAGTCACTATGAGCACGAGGGTTCGAATCTCGACAGAAATTATTTTTAATTTTTGCCTTTTATTTATGGCAAAAGCTAAAAATCATAAATTGAATTTTTTTCGGCACAGCCATTGGTTGACCGTGACAACGGAGATGCGAAAAGACGCGAGCGACACTTGTTGTTACGAATGTATGTATGTACATATGTATGTGGCTCGCATATGCTTTGGTAAACATACAAATGTGTCAAAGAAATAATATACATACATATGTATGTAAGTGTCATAGAAATTCTATTGGTACAAATATAGAAATGATAACGAAATAATGCTAATATGCATATTTCATGAAGGCCATCAATTTCTTTGAAGAAATGAAGATCATTTTGCACATCTCACTTTCTAATAGTCGAAATAAATATTAATTTATTTAAAAATTAAAAAATCAAAATAAAGAGAAATAAAATTAACATAATTTTTCCCGATTTTGTAAAAAAATTAAAATTTTTACCATTTTTCGGATCATTTGATACAAAATAATCACGCGTATGTGACAATGGTTCATATAATACAATATAAGCATGCATATGTCACTCGGATAATGCTTTTTTACATTCTCTGTGTGACTTTGTATATATATTTTCTATATTTTTCTACGAAGCAAATTCTCTTTATATATTTTCAGTCATTTACATATTTTTCTGACACTCCACGTGCTCAATTATGCTAAATAACAGCGAGCACGGCGAATTCCCTATTATGATTCTATCAGCTCTGTTAGCCGCACAATCGAACCATCATACAGATTTCGATTTGCACCTTCTCTATACTTTTAAGTTCTCTGACTCTACACTATACAACCATCAAAAGCGACCGCTCCAGAGGACGACCTTCCCTTTTTTACGTCGACCAGAGCCGAGCGAACGTCTCACGCAGCGTCATTTTTTCCACCTACATTCCGCACGTATTATTGCGTATCTATTTTGAAGTGGCAATGCAGTGAATAAAAAGAAAACAAAAAAACAACCCCAATTGTGTATTTTTTTTAAATGCATATTGCCGGTGAAATAACCAGTGTCGAGTTCCAAGGTGAGTGGTAGCTAAATCGAAGTAAGTAAACAGAGAGGTTTGGTACGTCGCCGCCTCATTTGCGTTTCAAAGTGGGATCCCCCGAAGCCCCGAAACTGTGTAAGGGAACCTAACGGATTGTGACGCAGCTATCGAATACAAGGGGAATGCTTGATTCTGCGAATTCCTTTAAGTTCCAACGATTTGCCATTTAAGTTTAAACGTCTCCATTTTCCAGGAAAAACTGCATTTGCGATGACAATTAACAGGGCACAAGGATAGTCGCTAGAAGTGTCAGGCATAAATCTGAAAATGCCATGTTTTTTACACGGCCAGCTTGTTCAATATATTCTCTATACATTTACACACCGGAACGGAAACCAAAAATGTTGTTTATCAAGCTGCATTACATTGAAAAAAAAAAATGTAGAAAAATCGCAAATAAATAATTTTTAATACAATATAAATACACCTTTCTTTTCATTTCAAAACACATAATTTCACGCAGGATAACGCCTGCGGGGCCAGCTAGTTGCTAACAAATTAAAGTTTGAAGAAAGTAATAGCAATTCAAAATAAATAATATATGTTTGGTGTTATAATATGTTCTGTAAACTGTCCAAAGGTGGGCCACTTCATGTGGCTACCACTGTATATATAGTAAACCTATATCTGTTTCAATTAGGCTTAAGTGATACAAACAAACATTAGGTATATAACTTTTATTCTCTGTAGCAACACGTAGCAAGAATATAGAAACTGAAGCAAAATAAAAACAAGACTATATTAACTAGTAAGTAAGAGCTAAATTCGGGTGCTTCGGAACATTTTATACCCTTGAAACTTTAAGGTGCAAAACGTCTACCTTCTTCTTCTTTACTGGCGTAGAAACCGCTTACGCGGTTATAGCCGAGTTAACAGCAGCGCCCCAGTCGTTTCTTCTTTTCGCAAGGTGGCGCCAATTGGAGACTCCAACCGAAGCTACGTCCTCCTCCACCTGGTCCTTTTAACGGAGTGGTGGTCTTCCTCTTCCTCTGCGTAGCCGCTGAACTATGTAAATGTCTTATATCTTATACAACTCATCGTTCCATCGAAAAGGACCATGAAACTTTCGCAAAATTTTTCTCTCGAAAACTCACAACGTCGACTCATTAGATGTTGTCATCGTCAATGCCTCTGCACCATATAGTAGGACGGGAATAATGAGTGACTTATAGAGTTTTATTTTTGTCCATCCAGAGGTGACTTTACTTCTCAATTGCCTACGTAGTCCAAAGCAGCAGCCGTTGGCAAGAGATATCTTGCGTTGAATTTCAAAACTGACGTTGTTGTTGGTATTGATGCTGGTTCCAAGACGAAATTATCTACAACTTCGAAGTTCTGATTGTCAACAGTGACGTGGGTGCCTAGTCGCGAGTGTGACGATCGTCTGTTTGATGATAAGAGATGTTTCGTTTTGCCCTCGTTCACCACCAGACCCATTTGCTTCGTTGCCTTATTCATTCTGGAGAAAGCAGAACTAACGGCGCGGTGGGTAAGCCAATGATATCAAGATCATCAGCATGTGCCAGCAGCTGTACACTCTTATATAACAATGTGCCTTCTCGGTGTAGTTTTGCAGCTCGAATTATTTTCTCCAGAAGTAGGTTGAAGAAGTCGCACGAAAGAGAGTAGTTTTGTCTGAAACTTCGTTTCGAAGTAGTCCTCCCCGTTCCTGACGGAGCTTTTTGAGCAACAGTCAGTTTACACAGCCGTATGAGTTTTGCATGGATACCAAATTCAGACATCGCGGCATAAAGGCAGTTCCTTTTCGTGCTGTCAAAAGCTGTTTTGAAATCTACGAAAAGGTGTCGATTCTCTTTTCACAGGTCTTTTTGGCGCATGATGAATATCTGGTCAGTTGTTAATTTTTCAGGTCTAAAGCCACACTGGTAAGGTCCAATCATTTTGTTGACGATGGGCTTTAATCTTTCACACAATACGGTCGTTAGAACCTTATACGCCATGTTAAGGAGACTTATCCCATGGTAGTTGGCGCAGATTGTGGTGTCTCCGTTTTTATGGATTGGGCAAAGCACACTTAAATTCCAATCGTTGGACATGCTGTCCTCTGACCATATTTTACAAAGAAGCTGAAGCATGCTTCTTATCAGTTCTTCGCCGCCGTGTTTGAATAGCTCGGCCGGCAATCCGTTGGCTCCTGCCGCTTTGTTGTTCTTAAGGTGGGCAATTGCTATTCGCACTTCTTCATGGTCGGGGAATGGAACATCTGTTCCATCGTCATCGATTGGGGAATCGGGTTCAACTTCTCCCGGTGTTGTGCTTTCACTGTTATTCACCAGGGTGGAGAAGTGTTCCTCCCTTAATTTAAGTATGCTCTGGCTAGATCACCTTTGGGAGTTCTACAAAAGTATGCTCTGGTCTAAAAACCTGTAAGCCGCCGCATATTTTCGTAGAATTTTCGAGCATTATACCTCGTCGTACCAGCTGTTCTTTTGCACTTTCCGAAACCCAATGGTTTTGGTTACAGCTGTACGTAAGGATTTTGAAATGCCGTCCCACAGTTCCCTTATACCCAGTTGTTGACGAGTGCTCTCGGAGTGCAAGCCGAGTGGAAAATCGTTCAGCCGTCTGTTGTGATTGCAGCTTCCCGACGTCGTCCTTGTGTTTGTTGTCGTGCGTTTTTTGCTGCACAGAGGTGGGTGCGAATCTTGGCTGCAACAATATAGTGGTCCGATTCGATGTTAGGACCTCGGAGCGCACGCACATCTAAAACACTGGAGACGTGTCTTTTGTCTATCACAACATGATCGATTTGGTTGGTAGTTTTTCGATTCGGAGACAGCCAGGTAGCTTGATGAATCTTCTTATGCTGGAATCTAGTACTACAGATAACCATATTTCGGGCCCCGGCGAAGTCGATCAGCCTCAATCCATTTGGGGATGTTTCCTCGTGGAGGCTGAATTTACCGACCGTAGTGCCAAAGATACCCTCTTTGCCAACTCTGGCGTTAAAGTCGACAAGCACGATTTTGACATCGTGGCGGGGGCATCTCTCATAAGTGCGCTCCATGCACTCATAAAAGGCATCTTTGGTCACATCGTCCTTCTCTTCCGTCGGGGCGTGGGCGCAAATCAGCGATATGTTGAAGAAACTCGCTTTGATGCGGATTTTGGTTAGACGTTCATTCATAGGAGTGAACGATAGTACTCGGCGACAGAGTTTCTCTCCCACCACGAATCCTACATCAAACTTACGCTCCTTTATATGGCCACTGTAGTAAATGCCACAAGAACTTACTCGTCTCTGCCCTTGTCCCGTCCACGAGGACAACAATTCGTAGTCCTTATTTCGTTTACCATGGTCGTCATCAAATGGATTGTTACTTTTCATTGGAGGGTTTTTTTTTACGTGGCGGGTCCCAAACCCAGCACAACCCTATGCAGCTTAAAAAAGCTTAAAATTTTTAGTGAGATGGCGATATTATCAATATTTAGGAGAAAATATTAAAACACATTTTACCAAACCGTTAGCAATTTTTTTGTCTGGTCCTTAGGTCAGACATATTATACATTCAATCGACGTTGTAATTTTGCATTCGATGTTAAGAATGTTAGATATTGCGCATTTTCATAAAATGGCTCCCTAATTCGGAATTGAAATACGGAATTTAATTATACAACACTATAAAAGGGGAGTATAGCAGAATCTTCGTTAGCAGAAGGGTTCTCAGAAGGCTGGTTTACATGGAAGAATGCCCGATAAAACTATTCGTTAGTGAGAAAAACAAGAAACCTCATTTATAATGCAGTCCCAACTAGTATATGAAATATTTTAAGTTCTGAAGAGAGTTTTTTTGGACGTATCTTAATTTGAATTATTTGGACCAAACGGGAGAGTAAACGTTTGACGAAGACCAAATGAAGAGATGGATTGAAATATCTCCGACATGCTGGTGTGCATGTGATGGTGTGGGGTGCGACTACAGGAGTAGGAAATCTGTGTTTCCAGGAAAGGAATATGAACAAATTTTAATATTTACAATTGTTGTGAGAAAATCTTAAACAAAGTATAGAGAGCACATTTTACCTCTTCCAAGATAACGTTCGGAAGCATTCAACTTATATCGTGAGAAAATGGTTATTGTTTAACTGCTCTGATCTTAAGACTGCCCTAATTAAGAAGACTACAAAAATTGGCGCAATCTATTCCGAACCGATTAAAATCAGTTATAAATCAAAAACTGATGAACCTTGGTGAACGTATTTCTTTACAAAAAAGCTCGTAGACAAACGTAATTGGACCACTATTACGCTCCCAAATCGACATTAGTCGAAAATCTATGAATTGCCAAAACCAAGCCGCAAAACTTGAAAACAAAATTTGGCACATCGAATCGCTATAATAAGGCACACCTACTGCCTTAAGCTTGTTGTATATATCTCTCAAATCATTCAAACTATATCACAAAAATTTGGACACGGCGTATCATTTCAACCCCTATAGCATAGAAATAGGTAAAAACTACTACCAAAATAACTGATCCGGGATGTTGAGTGCCTTCAGAACAAGGTATTGTCGAAACTTTTCAAGCCTCATATTTCGTGTACGTTGGCCCCAGGACCTATAACTGATAATGTGTTGTAAATATAGGTAAATTTCTGAGATATTTTTATGAAATTCAGCGAAAATTTGTATCCTGATACTAGAGCGGTGTTGAGTCAAAAATGGATAAAATTGGGTCAAAACTAAACTTCTAAAAGCCCCGATATACTTTATATAAAGAATATCGACCTTAAGCCGAACATATCGGTCAATACGTGATCTGTTGTAATAAAACTAAGAGAACAGCGTTTTTTAATAACGGCGTAACCTTGTACCTAAAATGGATCAAATACTACAGGGTAGGCCAGGAATACAGGATGAGATATTGATGAAAGCATAAGAGAAGTCAATGATGTAATAACAATTGCAGCTGTCTTAGCAACACCATAGAAAAACTATAAGCCGCTTGGTCCCAGAAAATCTCTTAGAGAGAAATAGAAAAGCTTGTAAATGAAAAGAGGCATGCAAGACAGATGGCAGATAAATCGCTCCTCTTCCACTCAGCTTCAATTGAAAGCTGCTGTACGTAAACTAAAAAAGCGCTTAAACGTGAGGAAGAATTCAATAAAGAAGCTGTGTCCAAATTTCAACAAGCAAAATTCCCTTTGGTAAGCCCAAAAGTCCAGGAAGCCACCAACTAACTCCAACATGCCTATATGAGACATATGTAGGTGGAAATTGGGCTCGAAGTGACGAGGAAGAGGCTAATTGTTTTGCAAATCACCTAGAAAAGGTATTTCAACTTAATTTGCCAAAGAACAACTTTAAGCTGTTAATCTTACCCAACACAGCTAAAGAGTCGCTCGAGTCCTTTTAGACTTCACCTTCTGAAATTATTGGAATCATCAAACAACTTAAACCAAAAAAGTCGACGGAACATAATATTTCCCCAAAAATGCTAATTGAGTTACCAATTATTACTGTAGGACAATAAAAAGCATGCACTAAGTCGTCTTGAGAATGAAAGACTAATGCGAATTGTTCGGGCAAACTCATTATTAACTCTGTATAAGTGAAGTGTGTTAATCACAGATTAGAAGCCGAAGTACGCCTGTCCGAGCAAAATGTCAATATAGGAAAAGGCTCAAATTCTTATTTCTCTCAGCGAAAAAATCCCCATGTAAGGTCTATTTAAAATATGATTAAGAGGGAAAATTCAGAGGTACGGTCTATTGAACAAGTTCTAAATACTGTTCAACATAGGATTAGGGTAGGAAGATCCCAAAATTTGCTATAAAGATCAAATTAGAAATACTCGTAAATCACGATATAAAGTCTCTTGAACACAGTGCAAATATTATTCAGCATAGGATTAGAAGGAAAAATTCTGAGGTACAGTCTCTTGAAAAAGTACTGTTGAACAATGGACTAGGTGGGGATAAATCCGTGGAGTGGTATGTTGCTCCTTTTCATGTCGAGTATTGAGTAAACTCTTTGAAAGCACTCATCTGCAACTCGACATAAGGGAACTCTGGGACGGCATTTCAAGCTCCTACGGATAGCGAATCCATTAGTTTTCGGATTGGTCAAAAGAGCAGGTGGTTCGATGAGGACTGTTGAGTCGCAGTGGGAAGAATGTGTACAGACATGGGATACATACCGAGAGTTGAAGAAGGAAGCGAGAAAAATATGCAGATAAAAAATAAAAAAAGGGAACGAAATGCTGGAGTATGCTGGTCCACAAGGGTAATACTCGATGATTTTACGAAAAGATGCGAGGGAAGGTTTCAAGATCCAAGCATACCTTCAAAGGACCCAAGGAAATAATAAGAAGAATACTCCCAATTGTGTGACTTCTTTAATCCATTGCTGGGGAAGTGAGAAATACGAGCTGCACCGTTAGTTCTGATTTCTCTAGACTGGATAAGTGAGCGAGGCGAAGGGTCTGGTTGTGAACGTCGAAATATTTCCTGTCACCAAACAGTCATCGCATTTGCGACTTAGCTCACACGTCACTGTTGATAGTCATAACTTTGAAGTCGTAGATAATTTCGTCTTTCTTGGAACCAGTATTAACATCAATAACAATATCAGCCTTGAAATCCAACGCAGAATCCAAAAGGACTAACTCTTGACGAATAAAACCAAACTCTAAAAGTCACTCATTATTCCCATCCTGCTAAATGGCTGGAAGGCATGGACAATAGAATCATATGATGAGTGTTGCTTAGGCGTTTTGCGGGAGATTCATGGTCATTTGCGCATTGACCATAGTTCAACGAATCAAGATACATCGGCTGCTCTGGCTAGGGCGTGTTGCCCGGATGGATGAGAACACTTCAGCTTGGAAGGCTTTCCTCTTGGCTTTTCTTATTTCGGACTTATACATTGTGAGTCTTTTGAGGGTTCCAATGTCAGCCAGAGAGGCTTCCCTCTACCGCTTGGTGAAATAATTGGACTGGAGCTCTCCAAAAAATATTTAAAAGCAGTGATGAACACTTCGACGCTCTTGTCCACCGTGCCTTGAGGGACTGCGGAATTCTCCTCTAGCTCGTTAAGAAGGGCTAGTCGGAGCTTCCTGCCATATATATCCTAGTTAGTTTTACTGAAATTCTGTAGAGAGCTTTTGACTGGTTCCGTGTTAGCAAGTAAGCTCTCGTTCTACCTACGCCGCTCATCGCAAACAGCCTTATCCAGAAGGTTCAGGATGATATCGACTCCGTCTCATTGCAGACGAAGCAGTAAATTTGCGGGTGCAGCCTTTGTATGCTGAGATTAACTTGAAGAAGTCTCATTCTCCAGGTTTTCTCTAACAGCGCCAGTTAGGCGCCATGGGCTTTCGTGTATCGCTCCTCCTCAAACAGCCGTTCACAATGAAAGCGGTTCATTAATTGGTAAATCCTACTGACTAGATCCGATAGGACCGGAACCTCTAAAGTTCCTGGAATGTTTCCACCCTTATCGTCTACCGCGCTAGGAAGTTAAGGGCCATCTGCCCCGGTATCCGTGAGCCATCTCTCGAAGCCAAATTAGGGTCTCCTTAGACTCTTTGAGAGAACCGAGGTACTTCGCATTTTGCAGTATTACCGCTTGCTGATAAGGTTTCTCGGTTCTCTTGAGTCTCGAGCCAGTCTTGCGGAGACAGCAAAGGATTACAGTATCTTATAATCTAAGCAATTTCTCCTGTGGAGAAAGGTTCGGCCGGGAAGCTGACGCGGGCTCGATGGCGCAGGGGAAGATCCATTTTGTTTACGGTTGGTTTAGCGACTTCGCTAAACATTGACGTAAGTCCAGGGCGCGGCTCTTTTTCGAGAAGATTCTCCATCATGCGACCTTTGCCATTTTATGGTCGATTGAGGCGTATGTATTCAGATGCCCATTGACGGTACCTTCGCTCATCACTCTTCTGCTGAAGAGATAACTTTTTACGCTCCAAAAGCGCCTAGCGTCGTTCCGGCTTCTCCTTCTTGGCCGGAGTGTTGTGCTTTCTATTTGGTAGTCTCAGCGAGTCCGGGTTCTACATTCCCATTTCGATGACCCTTCAGCTCTCAACTTTTTCTTTTTCTTGATTTATTTATTTTCATAATAGACTTCAATGCCCCCACTCAGGGCCTCTGTCCGTCCGCCGGAAGATAGTCGCCTTTAATGGTACCAAGGTTATCTCTCATGAGGCCAACGGAAGGGGTAATGCCCGTCCTTATTATGCAATACGTTCAGAGCCGACCTGTCTAAAGAGGAACATATTCTGTGGACTGCCATGGTTTTAACGGTTTCGACATTATCCCACCTACCATTTTTCCTGAGTGTCACCCTAACATTCTTACGTTTACTTCTATTCATAGTCCAAGTCAATGCTGAGGTCAGTCGAGGAGTTGATAAGGCCGTGAAGACCGCAGGTCATTTAGCGTTACCCAGGATGCACCAGCTAGAAGGCGACCTGCACTACACCCATATTAGTCTTATCAAAAAGTGAGTCGTTGCCATTGATATCGAGGTTACGCTTTTTTAAGCCGCCCTGACAACGGATATTTGAAGCACAATTGACGCAGGTTAGCTTGTGACGCAACGACGAGTGGTAAACAGCTGCCCGCCGTGAAATTCGGGCGAGTAAACACAATTGCAACGGAAACAGAAATTACAAAAGTAATTTGACAGTATTTTTTATTTATTCATAGGGAAATGCACTTAAATTTTGCAAAATAATTTCGTAAATACGTACATACACTCATTTTTAATTTGTGAAATGTGTACAACTGATAAAAAAAAAGAAACTCTGAAATTTTTGAACCGACCGATAAAATAGAAATAGACTTAAGTATTGTGACGCCGGAATAATTGTTGACGGCAAAAAATCCGTTCCCGCGCAATTTTGTGCCATTACATACATATCCATGGGTTTTAATTTTGACAGCAGGGATAAGACTATCTGCAGCAATTAGTTAATGGTTGCAATCTCGTCTTGGAAAACATTGCAATAGTCAAGAAGTCTGAAAATGGAGTTCATAGAGAGCACCTGACAGTAAACACCTCCCTATCCACGACTAGAACTAAATATTTTACAATATCCGCTTCCCATTTGCTCATACAAGGTACTTAAAAACATTGTCTGCTTAGGCAATCACCCTGCAGACATTATCTCCAAGTTTTTTAAGCAGGTTAATGACCAAGATTCATGGAAAAAAGAAAAACATCTTCATATTCTGCGGTGCCCCTACTCACATTTCGCCGTTTCAAACACTCTGTCGCACAGATGACAGAAAATGAGATGCTTGAGTTTTGATTGAACGCCATAACCGTCCAGAAAGCTCTCTCAATATCAAGGAAAGTCAAAACAGCGAATTCATTAAATTTTGTGATTTCCGCAAGCCTTGATATTATAGTATGCAGGGCAGTATCCCTCTGATCCTTTGTTATGGGCCTCTTGTGTACCAACCCATCAGCTTTTGCAGAGCTTTTATTACGACAAAGGAGAGTCTGATGGACTGGAAATCGAGATGAACGTCTCTTGCCTCTTTGCTTTTTTTATCTCAGACTTGTCTATTGCAAGTTTTCTCTTACAATGAAATCTAAGAAGCGATCTTAACATTTTCTGCATTTCCGATCTGTTAGTCCCAGTTTGCAGGCGTGTGCCGCCACCAGACAGTGACCAGTTAGTATTCCGACCATGTTTCTTTCTATCAAGTGGCAGTTGGAATGTGTGTGTTGTCTAATGGAGAAGTAGATAAGTCTATGGACAGAGAACGACGGTGTGCTTATAACCCCCCAGTTTTCTAATAATTCATGTATCTCTACTTGTGTATAGTGTTATGTCTAGAACGTTTCTGGGGGCGGTTTCTATACAGGTGGGTTTCTCATCTACTTTCAAAATACTTTGTAAAATTAAATTGAGTAGGTACTCACCTCACTGATTGGTGTCGGAGCATCACAACCGTCAGACCATCTGTGGAAAGACTGAAGTCAATTTTTTTATCGCCATTACGACTTCAAAGTTATGACTGTCAACATTGACGTTCGCGAGTGCGACGACTGTTTGTTTGATGACAGGAGATATTTAGTCTTTCCCTCGTTCACTTCCAGACCCATTTGCTTTGCTTCCTTGACCAGTCTGGAGAAAGCAGAACTCAAGGCGCGGATGTTGATATCATCCATCCATCAACTGTACACTCTTATAAAAGATTGTACCTGCAATATTGAGTTCTACAGCTCGAATATTTTCTCCAGCAGCAGATTAAAGAAGTCGCACGATAGGGAGTCGCCTTGTCTGAAATCTCGTTTGGTATCGAGCGGCTCGAAGAGGTCCTTCCCAATCCTTATGGAACTTTTGATGTTGCCTAACGTCAGTTAACACACTCATATTAGTTTTGCGGGGAGACCAAATCCAGACATCGTGGCATAAAGGCAGGTATTTTCCCAGAAAAGGGCGCATGGTGAATATCTGGTCAGTTGTTGATTTGCCAGGTCTAAAGCCACTGAGGTCCAATCAGTTTGTTGCCGATGGGCTTTGATCTTTCACACAATACGGTCGATAGAACTTTATACGCGATGTTGAGGAGGCTTATTGCATGGTAAGTGGCGCAGATTGTGGTGTCTCCCTTTTGTGGATTGGGCAAAGCTCACTTAAATTTCAATCGTTGGGCATGCTTTCGTCCGACCGTATTTTACAAAGAAGCTGATGCATGCTCCTTATCAGCTCTTCGCCGTCGTGTTTGAAAAGCTTGGCCAGGGAATCCATCGACCCCCGCCGCTTTGTTGTTTTACAGACGGGTAATTGCAATCGTCATCGTCATTGATTGGCGAATCGGGTTCGCTTTCTCCTGGCGGTGTACCTTCACTACCATTCAACAGGCTGGAGAAGTGATCCCTACATAATTTTAGTATGCCCTTGGCATCAGTCGCTAGCTCACCTTTGCTGGTTGTACAAGAGTATGCTCCGATCTTGAGACCTTCTGTTAGCCGCTGCATTTTTTCGTAGAATTTTCGAGTTTTACCCCTGTCCGCCAGCTTGTCAAGCTATTCATGCCCACGCATTTCGGCCTCTTTCTTTTTCTGTTTGCAATTCCGTCTCGTTTCCCTCTTCAACTCTAGGTATCTATCCCATCCCGCACGTGTTGTGGTCAATCGTAACGTTGCGAGGTAGGCAGCCTGTTTTCTCTCCGCTGTGACACGGCACTCCTCGTCATATGTACTAGCTGTTCTTTTGCATTTTCCGAAAACCAATGGTTTGATGTACATATGCAGTTTGAAAAGCCGTCCCACACTTCCCTTATACCGAGTTGTTGACGAGTGTTCTCAGAGAGCAAGAGTGCAAGTCGAATAGAAAATCGTACTGCTGCCTATTGTGATTGCAGCTTCTCGACGTCGAACCTCCCTTGTGTTTGTTGACGTGCGATTTTTGCTGCAAAGAGGCGGGTGCGAATCTTGGCTGCAACAAGATAGTGGTCCGAGTCGATGTTAGGGCCTCGGGGCGCTCGCACGTCAAAAAGACTGGAGACGTGTCTTCCGTCTATCACAACATGATCGATCTGGTTGGTGGTTTTTCGATCCGGAGACAGCCAGGTAGCTTGATGAAATTTCTTATGCTGGAATCTAATACTACAGATCGATCAGCCTCGATCCATTTGGGGATTTTTCATAGTGGAGGCTGAATTTACCGACCGTAGTGCTAAAGAATAGCAATTGCCCGCCTGAAAAACAACAAAACGGCAGGGGCCGACGGATTGCCGGCCGAGCTATTCAAACACGGCGGCGAAGAGCTGATAAGGTGCACGCATCAGCTTCTTTTCAAAATATGGTCGGACGTAAGTATGCTCAACGATTGGAATTTAAGTGTGCTATGCCCAATCCATAAAAAAGGAGACCCCACAATCTGCGCCAACTACCGTGGGATTAGCGTCTTCAACATCGCATATATGGTTTTGTCGAGCGTATTGTGTGAAATATTAAAGCCCACCGTCAACAAACTGATTGGACCTTATCAGTGTGGCTTTAGACCTGGTAAATCAACAACCGACCAGATATTCACGATGCGCCAAATCTTGGGAAAGACCCGTGAAAGGAGAATCGACACACACCACCTCTTCGTCGATTTCAAAGCTGCTTTCGACAGCACGAAAAGGAGCTGCCCTTATGCCGCGATGTCTGAATTTGGTATCCCCGCAAAACTAATACGGCTGTGTAAGCTGACGTTGAGCAACACGAAAAGCTCCGTCAGAATCGGGAAGGACCTCTCCGAGCCGTTGGATACCAAACGAGGTTTCAGACAAGGCGATTCCCTATCGTGCGACTTTTTCAACCTGCTTCTAGAGAAAATAGTTCGAGCTGCAGAACTCAACAGAGAAGATACCATCTTCTATAAGAGTATACAACTGCTGGCGTATGATATCAATATCATCGGCCTCAACACCCGCGCCGTTAGTTCTGCTTTCTCCACACTGGACAAGGAAGCAAAAGAAATGGGTCTGGCAGTGAACGAGGACAAGACGAAATATCTCCTGTCATCAAACAAACAGTCGTCGCGCTGGCGACTTGGCACTCACGTCACTGTTGACAGTCATAACTTTGAAGTTGTAGATAATTTCGTCTATCTTGGAACCAACGTAAACACCACCAACAATGTCAGCCTAGAAATCCAACGCAGGATTACTCTTGCCAACAGGTGCTACTTCGGACTAAGTAGGCAATTGAGAGGCAAAGTCCTCTCTCGACAAACAAAAACCAAACTCTATAAGTCACTCATAATTCCCGTCCTGCTATATGGTGCAGAGGCTTGGACGATGTCAACAACGGATGAGTCGACGTTGCGAGTTTTCAAGAGAAAGGTTCTGCGAAAGATTTATGGTCCTTTGCGCATTGGCCACGGCGAATATCGCATTCGGTGGAACGATGAGCTGTACGAGATATACAACGACATTGACATAGTTCATCGAATTAAAAGACAGCGTCTACGCTGGCTAGGTCATGTTGTCCAGATGGATGAAAACACTCCCGCTCTGAAAGTATTCGACGCAGAACCCGCCGCGGGAAGCAGAGGAAGAGGAAGACCTCCACTCCGTTGGAAGGACCAAGTGGAGAAGGACCTGGCCTCGTTTGGAATATCCAATTGGCGCCACGTAGCGAAGAGAAGAAACGACTGGCGCGCTGTTGTTGACTCGGCTATAATCGCGTAAGCGGTGTCTACGCCAGTAAAGAAGAAGTGCTAAAGATACCTTCTTTGCCCACTCTGGCGTTAAAGTCGCCAATCAGGAGTTTGATATCGTGGCGAGGGCAGCTCTCATAGGTGCGCTCCAACCGCTCATAGAAGGCATGTTTGGTCACATCGTCCTTCTCTTCCGTCGGGGCGTGGTCGCAAATCAGCGATATGTTGAATAACTTCGGTTTGATGCGGATTAACCATTCTCCCCGGCACTCTGCGACCTACCTTCCCAATTAAGGGACCGGACATTCGAGGTACATGCCCTCTAATCGTAGTCCTTATTTCGTTTGCCATGGTCGTCATCATCCGAGGCTGTCGATTAGTTTTCATTGGTACTGTTTTTTAGGTGGCGGGTCCTAAACCCAGCGCCCAAGCCTGTGAAGGGGATGTTTCGCTTTTTCACCTTAGCTCGCCTTCAAACGGAAGTTCTTAGGCTACTTAGAGCATAATTGGTCAAACACCTGGAAGTTGTGAGCTGCTTGAGCCATGTGTAAAACAATCGTTTCTGACCACACCCAAGTGAATGGCGATCAGAGAACTTTCCTCACTTGCGTGAACTTTTACTCATATCTCCATCCTATTTAGGGTATGAAAACATACTCATTATATGCATATAACCAGGACTTGTATGTGTTTTTTTAGCAAAGAGAACGCACATGCACCCACAAATTTGCTTTATTTAACTTTGCAGCTGTTAACATTGGAACACTGGAGAATATGAGCACAAGTGTTGCCTTTATTAATCCAAATCTGCAATAAACAAATTTCCAGTTCTTACGCACTTAAGGGAACACATAAGTATGTATATATAGTAGATATACCTGTATGTGATAAAAAATATATAATTTAGCATCTTAGCTTTTATTTCCACAAAAATGCCTTCAATGCTTAGGCGAAATCTTTAAAACATAGGCATTTTGTTTCGCTTTCTCATATTATTTCAACTTTTTCAAATTGTTTGCATATCAAGTATGAGAAATATGTTTAAAATTAGTTCCTCTATTCAGTATTATGTAGGTAGTCTTAAGGTGTATTCGATAATTATAGTACACTGCTACAATCTGCATGTTTTTTACAGTATTATACGAACTTGGTGACCCAGACCTCATACCGTTCAATATTCACACAGAGTATTTATCCTCGAAAACTTGATTGGTTGAACATAAGACCACCGTACCGTACGAGGACCGTACTTACGAACAAATTAAGCCCTTTATGCTCTTGGTTACATTGTTTAATACTGCTTAGCTTGCAGCTTAGGAAATTGTGTCTCCAACTGTCTCCGAAAATATAAGAATTCTAGTTGCTTACAAAATTAAAAATTCTGCTTATGTTCTGCTTCTTCGTCTATTTAGAAATTATTCTCTATCCCAGCAAACAGTAGTTATTAGTTCTTGCTTAGTTGTTTGCAACACCTAAAACTAATCGAGATAAATCTTCTCAACTGGTTATGTACATAATGGTTGCTTTTTTAGACATGTTATTTGAATAAGGAAATACTTTTTAGGGAGTTGGAATCTTTATACTTGATTTATACTCAGCTTTGCTTGCTATAATGAACAGACTAACTTTGGAACAATGTTTGCAAATCGTATAAATTTATTGCTAAAATATTGGTTCGTCCAATATTGGATCGACATAATCGCGCAAAACAGTCGGTAGATCCATCAACCATGGATATACTTCGTACAACGTTTACTTAGAGACACCGTACAATCCGCACCAATGCCGCTATTGCTATTGTGGAGCAGAGTATTGGAGAAGACCCGAATGAGTGCACCCGCCACTGCGCGCAACAAGTCTAAAGCGAGATGGAAACCGATACCGATTTTTATAAGAAATTTGTGTTCAGCGATGAAGCTCACTTTTGATTGAATTGGTACATTAATAAACGAAATATTCACATTTGGAGTGATGATAATAACGAGCCATTATTCAGACACTCTTACATCGTCAAAAAGTAACTGTTTGAGTTGAATGACTTTTTCTTGCCTAAATTAGAGGATGTTCGTATGCAGAACCTTTGGTTCCAAGAAAACGGCGCCACATGAAATATCTAACGATGTTATACATATTATGTCGCGTTCTTGCCTGCACTGTTGCCTCTATAACCAATTTTACACCTCCGGAATATTTTTTGTGGAGTTATGTGAAGTCAATTGTCTACGCAAATAAGCTCAATTAACGCATTGGAAGAGAGTGTTCGGCGTATTATTGTTAACATTCGGTTCCAATTACTCTAAAAAGTAATCGAAAATAACATTGACAAACCCTTATCTAAAAATACTAAAGCTTAATTCTTGGATCATAACTTTAAATTATATGCGTTTTCTATCTTCTTGAAAACCATTTGTTTAAAAGACACCCTTTATAAGCGATCAGGATAAATTCCTGGTCCGCTTGTCCATGCAAAAGACAGCCTAAGTAAAAATTGAGATAACTCGATCAAAGCTTTTACACGTATTCCTTAGTGTCCTGTGAAGGTTGTTATTGGCGATGGGCGAATGATGGGCAGATGGGTTGTTTAAAGCATTAAATTTCACAGACAAAATGGCCGAGATCAAATAATTAATAAATACGAGAATGTGTTCATGGAAATAGTAGTGCCGGAGGGTTCTAACTATAAAACATAAAATTCAAGTTAAAAATATAAATTATGAATTTTACATCTGTAAAAAGTATTAAAGAAAATTAAGAAATGTTAATGTTCGTGAAAATAGTAGTACCCATTTTGTTAAAGAAAAAATAGAAAAAAATCCAGATAAAATTTTTAATTTTATATAGTAAATATTTTCGGTTGACTAATAAATATTTGATTGTATACCCTGTATTTTTTATTACATTCATACATCGACGTTGCATACGGAATATTAGATCCGGACCTCGTCTCATTAGGATTTGTCCATAGGGCTCCTTGACTTTAACCAAAGTTGTGTTCAACTTGATGGATTTGCTGTTGCCACAACTCGTTTAAGATTTCCCAAAATTTTTTTTTGTTTGAACTCGGTTTCAATGTATACTCTGGCCGTGACATTACGTCGATTCTTTCTGATGCAAACCGCTCTTTAGGTAGTTTGGTCGTATACTTTGGATCCTTTATCCTTTTCAAACGTCTTTTTTATAGATATTTCCAGCTGACAAATGATAACATAACCTCCTTCAGCAGTTGTACATACCAAGTTTAGTTTAGTAGTACGTAAATCAAGTTCATACCATAATGATCAGACCACCATGTTTAAAAATTTTGGTAGTGTACGTTGAATAACCCTATGTGTGTACCTGGACCCGGCTCCACCAAAACTAGGCAATTTTGTTTTTCATTGGTCCATATCAAATTCCGCCATTTTGTAGATGAACATTTTTCTTGCAGCCACATGATTCTTCGTTAAAAGAGCTACTTTCGGGAAACTTTTTATTTTCAAATAGTCTGCAAATTTTTTTTTATAATTTTTGTGTATGGTTAGTACATGATTTTAAATATCGTTTAATCTGTCTATATTATAATATTGAGTTTTGTAAATTTTCTTTCATGATTTACTGCTCTATCATTGTATTTTACAGCATTGTATATCATTATGCTGCTGTATTTTACCTTAGCTTCTATTTCTTCTAGGTTCTGTCCTGTTTCTTTAACTTTATTATCAATTCTGATTTCTCAATGGAACAATTTCTTCCTCTATCTACTAAAAATTAAAGAGAAATGACTTTTCAAAAAAATTGCATCAGAAAATTTGTAAATCACTTAAATAGTACATTTTTTTATCACAATTATCTAATATTTTTTTCATTTATTGACCCTTTATGACAAGCACTAATATTTTAATAAACAACTTAATTTTTAGAAAATAAAAAAAGGCAGTGAAGAAAATGTTAAAGAATTTTTACATTCTTATAATTTAAAATGTCTATACTTCCAAAATAATCACTCTTGTTGGCTTGGCAAGTCTAATAATATTAGGAAAGATTTTTAAATATAAGACGCTGTTACACTACTATTTTCATGAACACAGCAGTACATTCTCATACATCAAAGTCTTAAATTTTATATGATTCTTTCAATTTATATTATACTAATCAAGCATCAGTCTTTTAAAGTATGTCTTCTCCAAATATGGCTCCAAAATACCGAAAAAAAATTAACGAAATTTTGATCAATGGCTTATATAAATTATTGAAATCTTTTCGCATTAAAAAGTGTTCTTATTCTGAATGGATGAATCTGAGTTAATACTTTCTCTAACCTTATAACGGGTGATTTTTTAAGAGCTTGATAACTTTTTTAAAAAAAAAAACGCATAAAATTTGCAAAATCTCATCGGTTCTTTATTTGAAACGTTAGATTGGTTCATGACATTTACTTTTTGAAGATAATTTCATTTAAATGTTGACCGCGGCTGCGTCTTAGGTGGTCCATTCGGAAAGTCCAATTTTGGGCAACTTTTTCGAGCATTTCGGCCGGAATAGCCCGAATTTCTTCGGAAATGTTGTCTTCCAAAGCTGGAATAGTTGCTGGCTTATTTCTGTAGACTTTAGACTTGACGTAGCCCCACAAAAAATAGTCTAAAGGCGTTAAATCGCATGATCTTGGTGGCCAACTTACGGGTCCATTTCTTGAGATGAATTGTTGTCCGAAGTTTTCCCTCAAAATGGCCATAGAATCGCGAGCTGTGTGGCATGTAGCGCCATCTTGTTGAAACCACATGTCAACCAAGTTCAGTTCTTCCATTTTTGGCAACAAAAAGTTTGTTAGCATCGAACGATAGCGATCGCCATTCACCGTAACGTTGCGTCCAACAGCATCTTTGAAAAAATACGGTCCAATGATTCCACCAGCGTACAAACCACACCAAACAGTGCATTTTTCGGGATGCATGGGCAGTTCTTGAACGGCTTCTGGTTGCTCTTCACCCCAAATGCGGCAATTTTGCTTATTTACGTAGCCATTCAACCAGAAATGAGCCTCATCGCTCATCGGACACGGACGCGAAACACATTTCGAACCGAACACTGATTTTGGTAATAAAATTCAATGATTTGCAAGCGTTGCTCGTTAGTAAGTCTATTCATGATGAAATGTCAAAGCATACTGAGCATCTTTCTCTTTGACACCATGTCTGACATCCCACGTGATCTGTCAAATACTACTGCATGAAAATCCTAACCTCAAAAAAATCACCCGTTACTTAACAAAGATTTTCGAACTTCTTGGTAACTTTAAACCGAATTCAAATTCCAAAATGTATTAAATCCGGTCAATACGAACCTCTAACTATTAATATAGATAATAATAAATAATTTTCTTTAACTGTTGAGATATGTCGCCGAATATATCAGTGTTTGAGCTATCTTCATAAAGTTCGTGGCAAGAATGTTCTCGAGTAAACTTGAGTAATCTCAGTACACTCTACATAGTGGTTTCTAACATCGTGTTGTCTTTGAAACCGCTATACTTGATTCCGACTTTCCATCTGACTTTAAACGGTTATGCTAGTCAATATGTGTGATATTTCAATTAAGGGCATTTTCTGTTCCCTTAGAATAATGTAGATTTTTTTTAAATGACCAAAGAATGCCTGGCTATCGTTCCTACTAGATTCATAATTTTTTTTAATTTATTGAAAAAATTTATGTAAAAAAACATGGGGAAAAATTAAAAAAAAAACGTTAAGGGGTATTCTGGTATAGACGCATGAATTTTAGGCATTTTTTAAACTAAGATAAAAAAAAGATTAAAAACATTTTTACTATCCTTTTTTATATGTTTTATATTGACATTTTAATAAATATAAAAAATTGTAATATAGAAAAAAACAAAAATTCGTCGAGTTACGGACCGGTGGACGAGGGGCTTCAAAAAAAAAAACGGTGCGTCCTGGTTAACGTGATTTCAGATCAGTAGAGATCTAAAACTCAAAAAACAAGAATATTCTTCATTAGTAAGCATGTCGTTATCGGGTTGATCATTAAAAAAAAAATAACAAAATGGCTTCGACTTGAAAAAAAAATTTTACCCGGGTTTTTTGACCTTTTCGAATTTTTTAAAAATACTTCAAATCAAAATTTTTGGAAACCCAAGGCAGACACGATAGAGCATTGTATAATGAAGATATGTACCGAAAATAAGTCGTATTTTGATATCATATTTTTAAAAGTATAAACTTTTAAAATATGCAAAAAAAATTAATTCTTTCAAAATCCTAGACCCCTTAATTACTTTTTTATTAAGCAACATTTTTTCATAATTCTAGTAGGGACGATAACCATTTACGTATATTTTAAAAATAAATTTGGTATTTTTGACCTAACCGAATATAACCTAAACAGATTTACATTTTTAATATTTTGGTAACCTTTCGTTTAAATTTCTAATGTTTTAATTAGTTTATCAAAATCAAAGTTTAAATTATAGGCATTTTAATAAATCATAATTTTTTTTTTTTGATTTTGGTAGACTGCCTTGGGCATTTTAAAAACTTACACACCAACACGCAATTTTGGTTTATTTATATTATTTTAATGAATTGAGGAAAAACGAATAGTGAAATTTTGTGTGCTGTTACGCTTAAATACGTGCGAAAAATCTATTACAAACATGCATATAAATTTATATCTAAACTTATATATATATATATATATATATATATATATAAATATATATATATATATGTGTGTGCATATGCATATATAAAAGCATGTTTAAGTGTACAAATTTATACATATATACAAGTATGTATGTATAAGAGTATAAGATGTGAAATGTGTGATTAATAAGAGTACGTTGTGATCTATTTTTGAAAGTTCTTCTCAGCTATTCGAAACATATTGTATTGTATTTTTAAAATTAGTGTGTGATAAGTAACAGAAGAACTGTGAGGTGCAAATATTTTCAAGTAAGTTTAAACGCTGCATGCTTGTTTGGTGAAAAAAAGAAAACGCTTCAATTCAAAGTGGAAAAACTACACGATTTTTTAAAAGTGTTTTTGAGTTTTGGAGTTTACAAGCTTTAACAAACGGCGTGCATCCACTTCGATTAAATATTTTAAGGGAATTTATCTAGGAAGGTTTTTATTTAATATTATTATATAATTGTGAATTCGAAATTCTAAGTATTGTTTATAATTTAAATGGAGACAGTGTAAAAAGTGAAAGAACATATGAAAATTCTTGTGTTTACTACTTTTTTGAATGTTAAAATAAAATATTTACGAGATTGGAAAATAAAAAAAAAAAAGTAATTAAAATTCAATTTATTTTTCCTTGATTACGTATATGCCATATTTAATGACTTCTCAAAAAAAAAAAGAAATTTTGCTTTATTTTAATAACAAAAATATTTTAATCGAGCTTTTGCTTGTATTTTCGTGCTAATTAGCACTCGCCAATGAAAAATTAAAAGAAAATTTAAATGTGGTAAGAAATTAAGTGAAAATTTTCAATTTTTCAAAATCGTCCCGGCGAATTCCGGTATCTAACGTCGAAGGTGAAGATTTAAACCACTAGTCTATATACTATTGCTAACGAGGCAAGCGTACATTTCGAAATATGCACACTCTTACGTACTTTTATGCACATACTATATACTACAGATAAACACACCAAGGTATATACATACATATGTTTTTATGACCTCATAGTCACGTTAATTAAAATCAAAATGGTGCATGGAATATTTAAATTTGTTTATATTTCGGCTGAAAGTTCTAATAAACAATTTTGAATATTGAGGGCGTTCCAATGAATTACTATGTAGAGTACAGGTTATTCACATGTATATGTTTAAGGAAATAGGTTAGTCTAGATCTCTCAAAAAATCCTAAATTGGACAAATTTGTTCTCGGAGTAAAGAAAAGGGAGTTCTTACATGCTTTTCTAAAAATGTATTTAAATGTTTAAAAAAAATATATTAACATCTTTTTACAAAATGGTGAAAGTGTTTGTAGAAAGTCTATCTGAAACAAAATAAAAAACAGGATCCACGTAGGACTTATATTTTTGTTTTATGTAAATTTTTCACAAACTAATAAAATAGTCAAATGTGCATATATGATGTTACTCTATCGATCGCGATTCATCACGGCTGTTATCTATATATGGTATGTACATTCCTATATTTGTTAGTCATTTCCGCTATTTTACTATATTAGCGCTAATAAGCAGATTGACATTACGAATTTGCAAAAATCATTACTCACAATATAAATAAATTTGC
This sequence comes from Bactrocera correcta, assembly GCA_027475135.1. Classification (NCBI taxonomy): domain Eukaryota; kingdom Metazoa; phylum Arthropoda; class Insecta; order Diptera; family Tephritidae; genus Bactrocera; species Bactrocera correcta. The sequence continues at coordinate 151,211,995 of CM050325.1, read as the reverse complement.
ACAAAATAGCGTGCAACATATATGTACATACATATGGACCCAAGTGCTATCATATATACACATACAAATATGTATGTATGGTATGTATCATATCATATAGACTATAGTATTTTCGAAAAATGAGATGTGTTTTCAAACACAACCAACAATCATTTCTATTTTTATGCCCTTTTCATAAACGAAAAAAAGCAAGACAAAATATAAAATAAAGCCGTCTTTTACCAACATATCTAGATGAATGTTCTTATGTGTATGAATACGGATTCATGTTCAATGTACATTCTTATTAAATATAATTGTAGCTGTACTAAGTAAAGTGTCATGCGATTACGCATGCTACCATAAATGTGCATTCATTATTGTGGAAAAAATTAACAATTATTGAGATTCCCGAAATGATAAAAAATATAATACCGTTCTTTTGGAATAAGAGCCACTCTTTATTTGTATAAGCACAGGTTATGCAGGTTGTAATGTCGATTGTAATTTACACATGTATATACATATTATATATGTATAGTATGAAAATATTGCGGAATGCCCAGGGCAGCCAAAAAATTTATCATGTGAAAATTCTTAGAATTTTAATAAAAAATAACAGAAATATCGTATTCGGAAAACAAAACTGTTCTAACTCAAAACTACATTAATAAAGAACAACAAAAACATTCATACCATAATAATCAATTGTTAAACAAGTTATTTGGAATCAATCTATGCTAGTGACCAAAACGGAAGTCGATGATTTAATAATTCCACACTAACAACAGATATTTTGAAGACATCAAAGAAGACCTCCTTTAAAAGTTCCGACCGAATACTATAAACATTATTAGATCAAAGCTAGGGAATACAAAGACTTGTAAGTTATGTGAAGGTCTAGGGCAAGTTTTCACGCGATTTTTGTCCATATATATATATAAAGTCAACTGGAAGTTCTTCCTATTTGGTGTATGGGGGCTAAAGAAATTATTGATCCGATTCAACCCTTTTTGAGATAACGCAGTGAAACTTGGCGTGATCGGACCACTGGCAAGCTCACAAAAAACCATTAACCGAAAACCTGTAAATTGCCATAACTAAGACGAAAAATAAAATACAAAATCGTTACATATTTGGTATAACATGTCGCAATAATGGGTACCTATGGTTGAAAATTTTAAAAGTAGGTTAATTCTAAATATCTCCAAAACCATTTATGCTATAGCATATAATATGCGACAGCAGGACAATAAGTGACATCGGATAATAATAACGCCCGCTTTCCATAAAAGGATTTTGGTAAAAACTACTAAAATACCTAAATGCGTCAAAGACATTAAATTAAACATCCGGGATGTCACGAGAGTGCTTTATAGCAACAGGACTCAAAATTTGGCAATAGGCCTTGCATTGCCCATACTTAGGTTAAAATCCATATATCGGGACCTAATATCGATTTTAACCAAATTCGGCACAAATACTATCCTGACATTCCTTCCTTATAGTGTAATTCAGATCACAAACACCACTTCTTCTCATATAACATAATTTTAAGTTATATCTGACTCGTTCTTTTTTTATTATGCAAATCAATCACCAATCAATGTATCGGGTAAACCTTTGCTCGAATAGTGTGCTTAAAGTAGGCTACCTTACGACCAAAATTTGTCTAATTCGGTGCGAAATATTATTAAAACAATCATTTCCTCTTAATAGTAAGTCTGTATGTCAAAAATGGGTTGACTCTGATGAATATTTTTATTAGCCCACATATACTTAATAGAAAGATTTTCGAATTTCCTGACTTATAAGCCATGCATCGGTCAAGATGTCAGTTATCTTCATTAAAATGAGTGAGCGTGTTTTTCTCCTAACGATGCATCTAAAATGGGGTGAAAACTTGCCCTACCGTCCATATATGTACCTAATATCAGGTTTTCAAACATCCGATTGCTTTTACTCTTTATATGTATATATTGCTGATGGTATGTGCAATACTCGTAATATGTAGCAACGCCAAAAATAGATGAAATTAGTTAATCTCTCATTTACCTAAAAAAAGATTTTCAAACTTCCGAATGGTGCTATACCCTATAATAAGATATCTTAGTAAAATTAACTGAAAGTACTATATATTATTGGATATTCTTTAGTTTAAAGCGAAAATATGTAACATTAGGATGAATGGAAAGGCACCTTTGATGGCAATTCACTTACGATTTCAAAATCAATGTTGAATTTTTTCGCAACATATTTTATTTTAAAGTTTTGATAGCACCAGAAAGCAAATTTACAAGCTGCTTTAAAATGTTCAGTTACATCCGAACCCAGCCCTGCGAAATCGGCCTACAACCATCCCTACTAGCCATATGAAAGAATTTTAAATACCACCTGATACATATTAAGAACCAATCGATATATCCGGATAAAAATTTGTACGAATTTTGCTTTCGAGATATGCAATTTAAATCGAACCAATTCCAAATTGAAATGTGTACCCCAAAGCCTATGGCTCACAATGGGTTGAATCGATTCAAGGTTTCGCTTATCCCCCTTGTAGAAAAGCTTTCGAACTTCTGGCTGACTTATACTCTATATATCGGCCAATATGTCAATACATTTAATTAAATTATATGCGGTTATTCTTCTCCTAATGAAGCATTTTTTTTGCCTAAATTTGATAAAATCGTGTGAAAACTTGCTTTAGCCTCCATATAACCAATATCAGTATTTTCGGACACCCGGCTAACTTTACTCCATATGATTGGTGATGGTATGAGAGGTACCTTAATGAAAAACCATTTTATTAGTATGTGGTATTGGCAAAAGATACTTCCTATAATGATTTTCGTTTTAATTTTTATTTCCCCAGCTTTGATTCTTGAAAGTTTCTAAAAAAGAATTATAATAACAAGGATAAAACTGCATGCACTTTTAGAAGGCTTTTTTTTCTAGTTTCCGTCAGTTTTCTGGTCTCAGCGATTACATAAAACTGTAACCTTGTTGTATGTTTCTACAAGTATACTGTTTCGCTGACCATTTTTATATGAAGATCGCGGTGCAGATCACAGGCATTCAAAATATTTCTCAATACTTTTTTGGAATCTTTCCACGGTTTTGATATATAATACAAGTATGTCAGTGAAGCCCATCCCCAAATTTGAATTCCGTATGTTTCAAGGGTTTATTAAGATTTTACTTTATTCAGTTAATGGAGAATTTCCGGATTAGCCTGCTTATTTTGTTATATTTTAAGCTGAGCTCTGCAAATTGTTTTTGTGTGGGTGCTGAGATGGAGTAATTTCGAATATTTAAAGGAATATGTGTAACACTTTTTAATGTAGTTTACGTGAATGGATTTTGGTTTTGCACTTTTTCTATGTCAATTCCACTATGTGGTTAATTGAAGTTTGCATTCTGCTGGACGATTAAACTTAATTTTTATCGGTAGTAGCAGATATAATCGGCAAATCTGGCAATTATGCTGGTTATCGGCTTAGTCTTATCACTAGAAAACAAAATATATAGGAGTCGCCTGGGACACTTCCATGAAGTACATCGGTTAAAACGGCTGTGCAGATGTTCTTATTTTTTAATGCATCTTTTTTTTTGCTTGGCATGTAGTTGGTCAGGTCGGGTGTGAGATGTTGAGATCTACATATATCCAAATTGATGAATTGGTATAGACAATTAATTCATATGCGCACTTCCCAAGTTTTTTAATCACAGTAATTTCGTATACCTTTTATGCCATTGTAACCTTTATTAGTGCTTTGCGCCATGGATTTTTTACTATATTGATAGTTGTCAACTCGAAGCAGGAGCCTTTTTGGGTCTTATTCTATTTTTTATGAAGTTCTTTATATGTTGTTGGTGGAATTTCATTGAGATAACTCAAATATTGGCCGATATATTCAGTATAAAGTCACCTAGAAGTTCGAAAATATTAATATTAAGTATATGGGGGCTCAGGGAAGTATTAACCCGATTCAACCCATTTCTTCCCAAAATTTTTATAAAGTTTGCGGTCAACAAATTAAGTTGTAATTTAGAAGAAATATACATTAAACTTATTAGAGGTCGGGGCCATTTTTTTAATATCTTTGTGACCGCCTTAATTTATTGCATAGTTGCGTCACTTTATAGGTTAATGTCGATTTGTGGATGTGGTAGTGGTCAGATTACGCCTATCTACGAACTCGTAATTATACCCTGAACAGGGTATATTAACTTTGTCACGACGTTTGTAACACCCAGAAGGAAGCGTCGGAGACCCTATAAAGTATATATATAAATGATCAGGATGTTGAGCTGAGTCGATTTAGCCATGTCCGTCTGTCTGTCCGTCTGTCCGTCTGTCCGTCTGTCCGTCTGTCCGTCTGTCTGTATATATACGAACTAGTCCCTCAGTTTTTAAGATATCCTTTTGAAATTTTGCAAACGTCATTTTCTCTTCAAGAAGCTGCTCATTTGTCGGAACGGCCGATATCGGACCACTATAGCATATAGCTGCCATATAAACTGAACAATCGGAATCAAGTTCTCATATGGAAAACTTTCGCATTTGACAATGTATCATCACCAAATTTGGTATGGATTATTTTCTAGGGAAAAAATGTAATATCCGAGAAAATTGTTCAGATCGGTTAACTATAACATATAGCTGCCATACAAACTGAACGATCGGAATCAATTCCTTGTATGGAAAACTTTCACATTTGACAAGATATATTCACGAAATTTGGTATATATTATTTTCTAAGGCAACAATGTAATATCCGAAGAAATTGTTCAGATCGGTTAACTATAGCATATAGCTGCCATACAAACTGAACGATCGGAATCAAGTCCTTGTATGGAAAACTTTCACATTTGACAAGATATATTCACGAAATTTGGTATATAATATTTTCTAAGGCAAAAATGTAGTCTCCGAAGAAATTGTTCAGATCGGTTGACTATAGCATATAGCTGCCATACAAACTGAACGATCGGAATCAAGTTCTTGTATGGAAAACTTTCGCATTTGACAATGTATCATCACCAAATTTGGTATGGATTATTTTCTAGGGAAAAAATGTAATATCCGAGAAAATTGTTCAGATCGGTTAACTATAACATATAGCTGCCATACAAACTGAACGATCGGATCGGATCCTTGTATGGAAAACTTTCACATTTGACAAGATATATTCACGAAATTTGGTATATAATATTTTCTAAGGCAAAAATGTAGTCTCCGAAGAAATTGTTCAGATCGGTTGACTATAGCATATAGCTGCCATACAAACTGAACGATCGGAATCAAGTCCTTGTATGGACAACTTTAACATTTGACAAGATATATTCACGAAATTTGGTATATATTATTTTTTAAGGTAACAATGTAATCTCCCAAGAAATTGTTCAGAACGAGTTACTATAGCATATAGCTTCTATACAAACTGGACACATAGTTACTAACAGAAATGCACCTGTGAAGGGTATTTAGCTTCGGTGCAACCGAAGTTAACGTTTTTTCTTGTTTTTTTGTACTGAGGGACCCGCATACCAATTTTCATCAAAATATCTTAATTTTTACTCAAGTTACAGCTTGCACGGACGGACAGACAGTAACCCAGATTTCAAGTTTTCTCATCAGCCATGATCATTTATATATATGTACAAGTATCTATATATTTCAATCTCGCTTAGTTTTAGGTGATACGTACAACCGTTAGGCGAACAAAACTATAATACTTTGTAGTAACAGGCTGCAAGAGTATAAAAAATCCCTTTATGAGGCTTTATTTGCACATTGCTTAATGGCCATAATAATAAATTAGTAATATGAGTTATAACCTTTTAGGTAATTAAAATACGCTAAGCAACTTTGCTTGTGCTCTAAATATTGTACATGAGCGCACGAGTATAATATACATATGTATATACCTTTATGAATTATTTTGAATTTATGGGACACATTTGCTAATGCACGAAACATATGTATGTATATGCCTGTATAATAATAAAGTGCTTATCAGGTTCGAAATAAAAGCAATATACAAACAAGTTATCGATTTTTTTGACTGAATATAATTTTCTAAACATTTATCATATGTTCATATAAATTTAAATATATATGTGGCAAAAACAAAGTAAATAACATAAACTCTTTATTTCATAGCATACACTGCGTCGTCAGGTTAGCACACCTTCATCAGCCTAAACCAATTGCTTATGATTTTTTGTCATTCATTTTCAGCCACTTTATTATTTTCTCATGGGATAAGAATTTATATGTTATATGGCTTTTAGTATTTATTGTTCTTAGTCGATGAGTGTTCTTAATTTTTGCGCATTCTGGTTAGCACAAGCAATTTGTTTTCTCTTTTCTTTAATATGGGTTTAATATAATTCTATAGATTGAAAAGAAAACAATATCGAATTATTTCAATAATTGAAACGTCAAAAAAATTGGAAGATTCGAAAAGTTATATATAAATGCTGGGTCATAAATTTCCTTATCCTATATTGGAAACATGAATAATGGCAACCTAATCGGACCTTAGACATAATCCTCAACTCGGCGGGATCTACTTATTATTAATCATACTCATGTCTAAATAAGTTAACATTTAGGTTTAAAAGTATGTTTCAGCTAAAAATGTATAAGATTATTAAAAAAGGTGATATGTGCTTCCGTTAGGTTGGGTTAGGTTAATCTGGTAGGCCAATGAGACACGCATAAGCCACTTGGTACCGGCAGTGCGAAAAGAACTGGTCGCAGCATGCGATGCAACAATGCATAGAACGTCACATCACAACAAGCGGAGGCCTGTATATTGGTTGAATTGAGCAAATTTCCACGCTGAGAAAGCTTTGTAACACAACTAGACTACTTCTACAGTGTAATCGGGGGAAAACGAACGATAATCGAATTAGGGAAGAATTTAAAAGCTCCTGAAGTCGGCAATCACTCGAAGCAAAAAATCATGGTTTGAGAAGTTCTGTGGGAAAGCAAACATTGGCTCTTGGGGAACTGCTTACAAAATTTGTATGCTCCTAAAACCAAAGAAACCACCTGAAGAAACTTCATCGTACCGACCTCTGTGTATACTCGACACAATGGGTAAAGTATACGAAAATATAATATGAAACCGCTTGGAGTTAGCAATTCAGAGAGCCGGCGGATTATCAGAGAGACAATACGACTTTACAGAAAAGAGAAGAGAGAAAATACATATATGTATGTATGTACTTGTACAGATGTACATACATATATTTTTTTGGGGCTTTTTCTATCGTTTCTATGTAAATTTCATTTCTCCCAGTTAAAAAATCTTCGATTATGACATATTGAATTTCCAATGTATGATAATGGCAAATTAAAATTATCAAAATTTTTTTTTCGTATTTACTTGTATTCAGAATTAATGCAAAAATTGTTCATAAAACGTATTTTTCGCATCATTGCATGCAAAATAATTAGCATTCAAAGAAATTGTATACGTTTTAAGAATTCTTTTTTACTCATGTTAAATAAATAAGAAATTTGAGAATAATTTAAAATAAAATAATCATCATTTATAAATGTTCTTTCAGAATGTCTAGTTATCGCCCAAGAAGAACACGCATTTATGGCGCCAATTACGATATGGGGGAAAGCTCTTATAAAAAGTTGCTGGAAAGCTTAGATAATAAAAGAGGCATCGGCAGGTAAACTTTTACTTAAAAAATTATTAGAATAAAATTAATTAAGTGCTTCAATTATTTTATCAATAGATTATAAAAAAATATAAATCTAAAAACAAGTAAGAAAGCTAAGTTTTTTTATAACAATTTTATTAGCTTCACCTGTATACAATGTATACATACACCATGTATGTTTACATGTTTGTAAAATTTTCCAGTCCAGTTCAGTTCCAGTCTGTAACTTGAGTAAAAAGTGAGAAGAGAGTAAAGAAGTGTCATCGGACAACTGAAACTCCCACAAACCGGCATTAAACGAAAAAAGTAAAGTGCAGTTAAGCAATAAACTAATGTACATATGTATGTATGTATGTATCTTCTAAGCCGCTAACTCAACGAAACTTACTGAATAAATTCGGCACAGGCACTAAACTTCATAACTCATGTAGATGGTGTGGAAGACCTTTATATGAACAGCTGTAAAAACTGGGCAATAGGCATATCACCACTTTCCTTTATGTGATATCATATACCTACTTCTATCATACATTGAAAATGTACGAAATCGGACAATAACTACGTATACTTTCATCGTTCCATCGAATGCGGTATTCGCCGTGGCCAACGCGCAAAGGACCGTAAATCTTTCGCAGAACCTTTCTCTCGCAAACTCTTAAGGTCGACTCATCGGTTGTTGTCATCGTCCAAGCCTCTGCACCGTATAGCAGGACGGGAATTATGAGCGACTTATAGAGTTTGGTTTTTGTTCGTCCAGAGAGGACTTTACTTTTCAATTGCCTACTCAGTCCAAAGTAGCACCTGTTGGCAAGAGTAATCCTGCGTTGGATTTCCAGGCTGACATTGTTGGTGGTGTTTACTCTGGTTCCTAAATAGACGAAATTATCTACAACTTCAAAGCTATGACTGTCAACAGTGACGTGAGTGCCAAGTCGCGAGCGCGACGACTGTTTGTTTGATGACAGGAGATATTTCGTCTTGTCCTCGTTCACTGCCAGACCCATTTCTTTTGCTTCCTTGTCCAGTGTGGAGAAAGCAGAACTAACGGCGCGGGTGTTGAGGCCGATGATATCAATATCATCGGCATACGCCAGCAGTTGTACACTCTTATAAAAGATGGTACCTTCTCTATTCAGTTCTGCAGCTCGAACTATTTTCTCCAGAAGCAGGTTGAAAAAGTCGCACGATAAGGAGTCGCCTTGTCGAAAACCTCGTTTGGTATCGAACGGCTCGGAGAGGTCCTTCCCGATCCTGACGGAGCTTTGGGTGTTGCTCAACGTCAGTTTACACAGTCGTATTAGTTTTGCGGGGATACCAAATTCAGACATCACGCAATAAAGGCAGCTCCTTTTCGTACTTTCGAAAGCAGCTTTGAAATCGACGAAGAGGTGGTGTGTGTCGATTCTCCTTTCACGTGTGTTTTCCAAGATTTGGCGGTTGTTGATTTGCTAGATCTAAAGCCACACTGATAAGGTCCAATCAGTTTGTTCACACAATACGCTCAACAGAACCTTATATGCAATGTTGAGGAGGCTAATCCCACGGCAGTTGGCGCAGATCGTGGGGTCTCCTTTTTTATGGATTGGGCATAGCACACTTAAATTCCAATCGTTGGGCATGCTTTCGTCCGACCATATTTTACGAAGAAGCTGATGCATGCTCCTTATCAGTTCTTCGCCGTCTTCATGGTCGGGCAATGGAATGTCTGCTCCATCGTCATCGATTGGGGAATCGGGTTCGCCTTCTCCTGGCGTTGTGCGTTCACTGCCATTTAGCAGGCTGGAGAAGTGTTCTCTCCATAATTTAAGTATGTTCTGGGCATCGGTGACTAGATCACCTTTGGGGGTTCTACAAGAGTATGCTCCGGTCTTGAAACTTTCTGTAAGCCGCCGCATTTTTTCGTCGAATTTTCAAGCATTACCCCTGTCGGCCAGCTTATCAAGCTATTCATACTCACGCATTTCGGCCTCTTTCTTTTTACGTAAGGAGCTTGAAATGCCATCCCACAGTTCCCTTATACCAAGTTGTTGACGAGTGCTCTTAGAGAGCAGGAGTGCAAGTCGAGTATAAAATCGTTCTGCTGTCTGTTGTGATTGCAGCTTCTCGACGTCGAACCTTCCTTGTGTTTGTTGGCGGGCGTTTTTTGCTGCACAGAGGCGGGTGCGAATCTTGGCTGCAACAAGATAGTGGTCCGATTCGATGTTAGGACCTCGGAGCGCACGCACATCTAAAACACTGGAGACGTGTCTTCCGTCTATCACAACATGATCGATTTGGTTGGTGGCTTTTCGATCCGGAAACAGCCAGGTAGCTTGATGTATTTTCTTGTGCTGGAATCTAGTACCAGAGATAACCATTCGGGCCCCGGCGAAGTCGATCAGCCTCAACCCATTTGGGGATGTTTCCTCGTGGAGGCTGAATTTACCGACCGTCGTACCAAAGATACCTTTTTTGCCCACCCTGGCGTTAAAGTCGCCAAGCACGATTTTGACATCATGGCGGGACAGCGCTCATAGGTGTGCTCCAAGTGCTCATAGAAAGCATCTTTGGTCACATTATCCTTCTCTTCCGTCGGGGCGCAAATCAGAAATATGTTGAAGAACCTCGCTTTGATGCGGATTGTGGCTAGACGTTCATTCACCGGAGTGAATGATAGTACTCGCCGACGGAGTCTCTCTCTCACCACGAATCCCACACCAAACTTGCGCTCCCTTATATGGCCACTGTAGTAAATGCCATAAGGACCTACTTGTCTTTGTCCTTGTCCCGTCCATCGCATTTCTTGGACGGCGATTATGTCAGCCTTTATTTTCACGAGGACATCAACCAGCTGGGCAGCGACACCTTCCCAATTAAGGGACCGGACATTCCAGGTTCATGCCCCCAATTCTTAGTCCTTATTTCGTTTGCCATGGTGGTCATCAAAAGGGGGGTCTCTCATCCGAGGCTGTTGTTTATTTTTAATTTAATGTTTTTTACGTAACGGGTCCCAAACCCAGCGCACAACCCTATGCATGGGATGTTTCGCCTTTTCACTTTAGCTCGCCTTCAAACGGATGTTCTTAGGCTACCCAGAGAATACTTGGTCAAAGAGTCATATGTAAAAGAATCGTTTCTGGCCACTCCCAAGTGAATGGCGATCAGAGAACTTTACTCACTTACGTAAACTTCTACACATGACTCCATCCTCCAAATACAATTCATAAATACAAAAATTATATTGCAAACCATAAGAATTTGTTAAAAATTCATGTCAGAAGCATTTGAAAATTTAGTAACTCAAAGAAATAATGACTGTCGATTAGACTCGGTTGATTTCAATGAAGCACATCTGAAATTCAACAGTATTTCTCCACCAAAAAACAATGCTTTATTAACACGCGAAATGCTTTTTGACTCATGTTTTTGTAAACTAATACAAGTTGCTTCACCCAAATGCTATATCTCCTTAACTAATAGTTATAATCTAAATAATAGAAATCATATAGGTGGTATTAGTAGTACTGTCTAGTTGTTATATAAAAATCACGATTTTAAATTACAATTTAATTTATTATAAGAGATAATTTTTAAGCTTTTCTCACTCCACAGTCTGCGTGTTTCTATTGTCTCACTTCTCTTGCTTTTCGTAGCGCGTACGAATGGGATAGAGCAAAAATGTATTTACCGTTAGTTTTATTGATTTTTTAAGAAATATCTTTGAAACAAAGAGTGGTTATATTTCAAACTTTTATTTTTTTATTTTTGGCCTATGAAATCGACCAGTGTGCGGCCCTCCAACTTAAAAATGGTGCTATAGCATTAACTTTCCATGGTGTCATTACAATAACAAATTTACTCAAACACATTTTTAAAATAAGTGAAAACATAACGTTTAGTCAATAATACATACTATGGTTTAAAAGACTAAAAAGTGAAAAATTAATGTTGTTAAAAAAAACGCACTTTCAGAGCACTTCAAACTAAAAAGTAAAAAATAGTTCTGAATATAAACGGACCATTGGCTGAGAAATAATTGTATTATTTTGAGAGAAATGCGAGATGCTTTGTGCAATATTTTTCGGTTGTCGAGTTTTTCCTCCACTTATTCACAATTTGCCAACTGCCTTTTTAGTTTACGCACTCTAGTCTAAATCAACACTTGTGACATAGATACTCCAAAATAATCCCTGTAATTATCCTTAATCCACTGTTATTTTATTTCAAATCAAAAACTAAAAATTTTACTTTTACATTTTATATGAATATTACCAATAGGAGCTCAGATTCACATGTCCCTTTGGCTCGTGAAACCAGCTTGCCACCAAAAGTGACCTTTTTACAAGATGAGGATGACTTTGATCGGGAGAAATACAGAACCTCACTAAGAGCCAAGCTGCAGCTAGACGATGAGGGTAATTAAAGAATAAATAATTGACTAAAATTAGCTTAGTTTACGAACTTTCCATCTATGTCAGATTCCAATATTTTCGGCTCCACACTCAAACAACCTAAGTTGAGACTCACAGAAAGAAATAGATATCTGGAGAATGAGGGTAAGATAATGATTTTATTCAATTAAAATGTATATTATAAAAAAATTCTTATATACATATATAGATGAAGACATTTTGGGATCTACCTACAAGCCATTGAAATTCAAGGCGTTAGATGAATCCAATGCTGTAGAAACTTCGTTGAAATCATCATTGAAATATAGAGCTTCAGCAGAGCCTTTCGAATCGGCTTTGAAGTCCTTAAAATTGAATGGTACAGATGAGTCAGGATTCGGTGAAAGCATAAAACATAGAGCATTACAAACTATCGAAAGAACCGGCAAAGCGAGGTCCATCTTGGACGACTTAGATGATCAGGTAAATGAAATAATCTATCTTATGTGAAAATTTTATTTTTATTAGCATATAAAAATATATGTATATTTTGTTAACACCCGATTATTTTAAAATTACTAATTAATTTCATTTTGTAGGAGGCTAGTTCATTCTCTTCTAGACGTATTAAGATCAGAAGTGAGAACGTCATCATGGGTGATACCAGTACCACAACCGAAGCTTCCTCACGCATGAAAGCTACCAAAGCTCGTCTCGCTGATCTCGAATCTGAAATGTCCTCGATTAGTGAAAAACAAAGTGAGCGGGAAAGGCGTAAACATAATTTAAGAAAATTATTAAATGAAAGCGAATCTGATACCTTTAAGGCCATAGAAATGTAATTGTTGTAATATTGTGTTATACGAGTACGTACCATAAAAAGAAGAGTTGTGGAAAATAAAGTGTTTAAATAAATATTGAAAGTGGAATCTATAAATTAAAACAAATTTTTAGTTTATATTCAATAAAAATGAAAATACCAAAGCTTGCTGCAGTATTTCTCTATGCATTTTTACACTGAAGAGGGTATGTTAAGTTTGCATTAATGATCAGCGTGACGAGCTGAATCGATTTAGGCATGCTCGTCTTTTTGTATATACATATGTACAAGGTGCGTTCCAAAGTAAAAAGGACTTGAAAAAAACATAACAAATGATTTTTTCGGCAAAATCTATATATTTTATTCAAGATAGCCTCCTTTCGCTTCAATACAGCTTTTTGCACGGTCCTAAAGCATGTCGAACGAGTGTTTTAGCTTGTTGGCAGGTATGGCCGTCAGTATGCCGGTGCAAGCTTTTTGAATGGCCTCTACGTCTGCATAACGCTTTTCTCTCATGGTCAAACGCATTTTTCCGAAAAGGAAGAAGTCGCACGGTGCCATTCAGATGAATATTGGGAGTGATTAAAATGTGATTTTTGGTCAAATAATCTTCCTTCGTATATTGGAGTCTGAGCAATTTTTGGTCGTCAGCCAATTTGTGCGGAACAAACCGTGCACACACCTTTCGTAAGCCCAAATGTTCGGTCAAAATGCGATAAATCGATGTTTTGGAGATGTTCAATTCCATTTCCATGAATTTCAATGATGATTTCGGCTGTTTTGTGATGATAAGCAATCATTACCATAAACTTGTTTCATCAATTAAAACGCCTCGGTAAAAGTTTTACTATTCAAAGCAAAATTTAATGTTGACTCTTTGTTCGAAGCTCATTTTCGCACCGATAACACAAACATACTGACACTTATACCATGTTAAGACCGAAAACTTACATTTAATTACATTCACTAATTAGCCCGTTCTTACCGCCGTTAGAAGGGTTAAAAAAACAGCTGTTATTGTCATTCAAGAATTCACATCGCTTAATATTTATCGAAAGAAAAGATTGTCATATAGCATTTTGAAATAAAAGCCGTCTTTTTTAAATAATTTCCATATAATAGAAATAATGGATGCATTTTTTCATTTGTTAAGTCGATTTTCAGGTGAAATTAGATTCACTGCTTTAAAAAAAATTATTTATTTACATTTTTTTCCCTTTGTAGTGCCTAAATCAGCTGTGATAATGTAACAGATACCCAAGTAGATGGCGCAAAATCAGAGTCGCACAGAGAGATTTAGCGTGGATCAGTTTCAAACCATGAGCCAAAGCGATATCCGCGCCCAGAGACAACGCGAACAAGATGCACGCCGGCTCTCCGTCCAGCGCAACAATGCGTACTTTTCGATCAGGTCTCAGAGTGACAGTGAAAGCGTAAAGTCAAACTCATCGTCCACTCTTCAACCTCTTTCAACCTCCTCCAAATTTAAAAGTCCGATCTTGTTTAATGTCAACGATTCCAACGGCAGAGCTCGTTATGGCTGATGTTGTACAAGTTGAGGTCGGTGCATGCTCTGACTCTGGCAACAAAAGCAAAGCGTAAGATAAGAAAGATGGGATAACCCAAACATCTCAAAAAGTGGCTATACAGACCGGAATGGATCGGTACATTACCATAAAGCGTGTAAAATGAGACGCATAGGGTTTCGGTTGTTAAATTTTACTCAGCTCTGGTTGCCTAATTCATGTATGCACCACATGTTGAGTGCATACACACACCTTAACACTAATCTACTGTACATACCGACAGTATGTACACATATCTTAAACATAAGTGTTTTCAAGGGCCAACACAGTTGTCTATTGTTAGTTTAAGATCATTTGCGATCTCCAGGGCAAATATTATTGTTTCTTGTGTATTGTTAATTTAGGATCATTTGCGATCTCAATGGCAGGCACAATTGTTTTTTAGCTTTTATTCGTTTAGGATCATTTGCGGTCTCAAGGGCAAACAATCCTTTACATTGTATATATTAAATACTAAGGTCACTAATCAATATACCCGAAATGAACATTTATTACATTGTTGATAGAAATGGGTTCGTATGCGCTGGCGATTATGAACATAAATATTTGAAATATGATATCTGTATCTTTACAAAAATATCTTATTTATAAATGTTGGCCGTTAAGACTGTTCAGAAATCTGAACATACGCCCACGTTGAAGTGTTTACACTTCAAAATAATTCAAGTGTTTATATGTTAATCTTGGGAATTTTATTTAAATTTTTCTTTATAAAATTAGCGGATCGAACTCGTAATACTTTATCCTACACAAGCTATTTTTTGTTGTACTATCATTTAATTTTTACTATAATTTTGTTTTACTAATATTAATAATTAATTAATTAAGATATATCTTCCTAGCGGAAATGAGTGAATAAGTGTCTTGCTGAATTACAGATGCGTTGTAGGACTAGTGTTACGTACCAGCAATTAATATGATTAGGTTGTCAGTATTTGTGCCATAATGCACCATATGATGCCATTCTAAATCCAAGTGTTTCGAATTTAATCACGGGACTTTTCAGGTCCTATGCTCAATTTCTCCAAGTGTAAACTGGTGATCTCTTCATCGAGTATTTTCAGCAACATATGCAAATCTTCGTTGTATTTGTCAGCCTTGATCCACAATTCGATTTGTGCCACTACTTGATTTGTGATGAGTTGAACATCTCAAGCTGGGATCATCGTGCGCGAAGCCCAAATTTACCAGACGTCCTTCGGTCAACAAAATAATATGGTTACCATTGGATAGTGTATAACGATCGACTTGGGTTTTGATAATAATTGTCTCTTTGACGTTGCATTCAAAAATGCAAACATTTGTTGTTACGAAGATGATAGCTTCTTTGTATGCTTGCTCCATGGTGGTTACTTCATAACCGCTTGGAAAGCAATGATATAATCGATTTCGGTGACAATAACGATTCCGCCGAAACTACGGAGAGCTTATGCACAACTTTTGCTAATATCACATAACCAGCAACACAGCACACTTTGCCAGCAGTCATCACAACGATGGGCCGTTTAGTACCATCAATTAGCGACTCGCAACAACCGTACAGATTATAGAATTTACTTTTGGTCACCGAGTCATTGACGTTGATGGCTGGCACACCGAGACGTCTTCCTTCACCATTTTATATAAATTGCAAACACCGGTTGTAGTTTCTTCGCCCATACACTTGAAGCCCTTCGGGTTCGTAGGAACTTTTCATGCGCTAAGTCAAATCACCACCAATATCTGGAGTCAAGTTCAAGAGCTGACCACCTGAGGACAGTAAGGTCTGTTCAATACTCCATAAGAATTCTTCATTAATCAGGTCAAACAAGGAGTAGTGTAATGATCCTTTGAAGGGTAACACTGACCTAGTCTTCCTTTTCAACCTCCTCCCCGTGAACGCGATGATGTCGTGAAGCTGTTCAATAAGTATTTGTTGTGCAGCTGCTGAATTATTGAGTTCACTAAATTCTCTTCAAGTATCGTTGAGTATATTAAATGTTTTAGTGAATTTGAAATGTGCTGGGTTTCAACCGAATATTGAACTATATATTGGCAATTCTATCCCACGCTGTCCAAGTCAACCCAACAGGCACTCTTTTTTTCAAAAAAGCCTCCTTTATCTTACTGAAGTAATAAATATGTTTTTTTTTTAATATATTATATCTAAACATTTAAAACATGATGAAACTATAAGTAAGTTTAACAAAATAAGTATAAGGTTATTATTTTTCTTCTTTTTTAGCTCGAGTCGACCGCATCTCTTTTTATTGATTATTTATGTATTTTAGGAAAAGGGTAAACAATGTGCATCGCTACTTACGATGTGCTATTGCTTATCCTTACGTCTACATTTGCAATCTTGGCTTAAAATGACGTTTTCAATTCGTCCTCTCTTCCACTGCAATGGCGGAATTTTTTGTTCTTTAAAAAATACAAATGTACCACTTTTAATATTTTCAAAAAAAACTTGGCAGTTATTTCTTTTTCGTGATTTATTTTGTTTTTTTTTTTAACTTTTTATCTAGAGAGATTAATCATCCTTCTGTTTGTGAAGAAGAATCTCCTAAGTTTATATTTTTCTTTTCGAATGGAAAAGCTGCAGTAAATTTACTATTTGCAGAGAATTTTAAATTATTACCAAAGCATTTCTGCGTTTCTTTTTTGGTTTTATTAACACATCTTTCAAGGGATTCTATTTTCCAAAACTTTTTTCGTTGATAATCTAGCTTTTTATTTATATGTGTTACAATACCACAGTGAGCTAATTTAGAGCTTATGTTGGTTGATCCGTATATCAACCACCCAAACACACTGTTCAGGAGTTTGTAATTCATATTTTCAATAGTTATTTTTTCTTCTTTTATCAAATCAAAAAATATGTCCGCACCTAATAGTAAGTCAATCTTACCCGGAACATTAAATGAAAGGTCGGCCAGTTTTATATTCTTTGGAATTTTTTTGACTTTTATGTATTCCGTGGGCACATTCGACACAATTTTTTGTATTACAATAGTGTCTAAATTTGTCTCGAAGGGATCTATTAATGACTTTAAATGAAGATTAACTCTTTCATTTGTATTTGTCTTGTTTTGACCAACTCCTTCAATGGTCATAGATTCTCTCCTCGAAGTAAGTTTTAATTTATTTTTTAGTTCTTTGGTTATAAGGTGAACTTGAGACCCACTACCTAATAAAGCACGTGCCTTTATAATTTTTCCATCACGACCTTTTATACCAACAATTGCTGTGGTTAGAAGGACATGTTTAGAATCATTTTTTAATTTATCATTTTTCGTATTTTTAATGATTGTGCTTTTCGCTTTAGAAGTTCTATCTTTATGGAGCCATAAATGATGGTTTCCTTGACAAGGAAGGCAACTTTCGCCTTTACATTCTTTTATATTGTGCCCTGTTTTGAGACATTTGGTGCATAATTTGTTTTTCATTACTGCATCCCATTTGTCCTGTGTAGATAGAGCTTTAAATTTATAACAATGAAATATATTGGGTGAAGTATTACATCCCATTATGCACTTAAATTCTGCATTTTGAAATATTTGTGATGTTTTTGAAGCTTGTGCTGGTTCTAGTGCATTCCCTTCATGATTCAGAAACGACTGTAGTGAATTTAAGGGAGGTTTATCCTATTTGCGAGTAACCTTTTATTAGTAAATTTTTCATTAAGAAGGTTCCAGGCAACTGAAAAATTTGTTGAGGTTGAAGGCAAATTTGCAATACAACTTGCAGCCGATCCTCTTAATTTAGTTTTTAAAATACACATTTTATATGTGTCTGAAACATTTTGAGAGACTACGAGTTGCTCAAACAATTCTTTAAAGGGTTGCCACTGAGCGTAATCTCCTGAAAAAATGGGAATGTCAACTTGAGGCAGTGTAAAATTAGTAGCATTTTTTTGCTAATTGATTTTAATTTGAGTTTGTAAAATCTATTTCTTAAATCATAGAATTTACTCGTTAACTCATCATTTTCGTGCTGGCTAATAAATTCAAGCACAGTATCACGAGTTTTTTCTATAAGTCTCTCTATGCTGTGTAGAGAGCATATTTCGTTTAATTCGCAGTCTTCAATATTTTTTCCTAATTCCGTTAATAAGAATTGAAGCCTGAGAACTAAACCAGGATTTGGAAGGCATTCCATTTTCCTGGGTATTTTCTTGAATAATAGCGATCAATTCGCTTAACATGGCGAGCGCTGTCAAATAAAGCGTGCCTACCGACCCTTCTACGTCACTTTTAAAATAATTGTCTTTTTTATTTTTGCGATCTTTGGACAATTCTAAATGGTTTCGATGAAACTCTGACCATTTTTTGCCCAAACTATCTAGGAGTTTTTCCAAATTTCCCAAATCTTCATTTATATCCATACTAATGGACTTAAAATGAAGTTTTTGCAGTTCTTCTGCTAATTTAATTTGGTTCTCCATTTTCCCAAAAATAAAATATATAATTGTATATGAAATAAAAATAAAAAAATTAAAAATGTTCTTACCTTAGTAGAATGTAGATGTGGTTTATTGCCGCCAATGAAGTTTGTGAAGTTTAGTATATCACAGCTCACTTTTTTTTAATATTATTAAAATTTTTTGTTTTCTTTTTTTTTTATTTAATTATAATTAACACTTTTTCACTTTTACTGAACTCGCGTGTTTTTTTAATACTGCGGAGTCACCAAAATGTAAAATGAGACGCGTATGGTTTCGGTTGTTAAATTGTACTCAGCTCATTTGCGATCTCCAGGGCAAACATAGTTGTTTCTTGTCTATTGTTAATTTAGGATCATTTGCGATCTCAAGGGCAGACACAATTGTTTTTTAGCTATTATTCGTTTAGGATCATTTGCGGTCTCAAGGGCAAACAATCCTTTACATTGCATATATTAAATACTAAGGTCACTAATCAATATACCCGAAATGAACATTTATTACATTGTTGATAGAAATTGGATATTTGTAAATACATATCTACGTTTAAGACTAGATTCGTGTGCGCTGGCGATAATGAACATAAATATTTGAAATATGATATCTGTATCTTTACAAAAATATCTTATTTATAATTGTGGCCGTTAAGACTGTTCAGAAATCTGAACAAAGCGTAAGCTTAGTCTGCAAAACCCAGCAAACGCTAAGCAAAAAATAAACCGAGGAAATGCCTCTGAGCCATTAAGCACAAATCGATTTGCGCTTTTAAGTGACAACGTTGACGGTGAGAGCAACAAAACTCCTGAAAGTCCTACAAAAGTCACTAACCCCAAACCACCGCCAATATACGTAAGGGAGGAAAACTCTGGTGCACTCGTGAAAATATTTACTCAACTTATCGGCAATAATAACCTTCATATAGTTCCGCTGTCGAAGGGAAACATCCGAGAAACCAAAGTGTAAATATACTCCGAACAGAACTTTCGTACATTGTCTAAATACCTAAATGAGAAAAAGATTAAATTTTACACTTATCAACTTAAAAGTGCGAGAGGTCTGCAAGTTGTTATCAAAGATATTGAGCCAAGAACCTACATATTGGCCGGCAGACCCGAAAAAGCTCACAGCCTTATTACTGCAGAAACAAGAGCAGATCTCTCATCAGACCACTCACCAGTTCTCTTCACTTTGCGGCATCAGTCACATTATAAAGAGTTACCCTATATGCTCACGACAAAAGCTACAAACTGTACAAAAAATACATCAGCACACATAGAACTTGAACCAAATTTAGATACGCCGGCAGATATTGAAAGCACCATCGCAGCGTTCGAATCAACCATTATAACAGCCGCCAAAATTTTAACTCATCAAAAAAGTTATATGGAAAACAAAAAGTCAGCTTAACTAATAGGTAAATTGAAATACTAGTATGTATTACAAAAACGGCGCCTACGAAGGGAGTGGCAGGTTCATAGATCACCAGCCTCAAAACAACTGTTGAGAGAGCCACACATGCACTGACGAGAGCCCTCAGAAGCGAGGAACAGTACAAAGCACCCGTTGTGGAAAGCACATCAAACTCTAAGTGCGCCAATAGAGTGTGAAATGCCAATACGTGACAATAATGGCAAATTGGCTCGGAGTGATGCAGAAAAGTCAGCAACCTTCGCTGCTCATCTAAAAAATGTCTTCCAGCCAAACCCAGGCACTAATGACTTTACACTTCCAACCGTACCCTATTTGATGGAATCTAAACCAGTGAAATTCGTGCCTGAAGAGATATCAAAAATAATTATGGAGAAATTGAAACCAAGAAAAGCTCCTGAGCACGACTTAATTACTCAAAAAATAATTATTGAGCTACCAAATTGTGCTATAATCTGCATCTGTAAGTTTTTCAATGCAATCACAAAACAAGTTCACTTTCCTCAACAATGGAAAAAGTGATGATACCTAAACCTGGAAAGGACAAAACGCAGCCATCTTCCTATAGGCCTATCAGCTTGTTACTCTGCATGTCGAAATTATTTGAAAGACTTCTTATGCTCCGAATTAAACCACATCTTGAAACCCACAACATAATACCATCTCACCAATTCGGCTTCAGGGGAAAGCATGGAATGATCGAGCAAGTACATAGAATCACATCTGAAATTCGAACAGCTTTTGAAAATCGGGAATATTGCTCTGCACAGGCTTTTGATCGAGTATGGTTAGATGGTCTGATGTGCAAAATAAAAACGCTACTCCCGCAAAACACCCACGAACTGTGTAAGTCCTATCTTTGTGATCGAAATTTTTTAGTTCGATGTAACACCACCACATCTGAAGCCCAAACGATTGAAGCCGGTGTACCACAAGGCAGTGTTCTCGGTCCAATGTTATATGTTTTATACATTTCAGATATCCCAGTAAACGACCGCTTGACTATGTCTACTTTTGTCGATGACCCTGCAATAATCAGCCGCTCCAAGTGCCCAATTCATGCAAATGCGCTCCTAGGAAATCATATTGAAGCTGTGGCCAACTGGTTCGCAAACTGGTGGATAAAGGTTAACGAGCAAAAATGTAAGCACGTTACATTTACCCTAAACAAGAGCAGCTGTTCACCTTTGACACTGAACAACGTACAAATACCACAAAGCAATCATGTTACTTACCTAGGGGTCCATCTGAATAGGCGACTCACTTGGCGAAACCACATGAAGGCTGAAAAGACTTACCTTAAGTTAAAGGCAGGTTCTTTGCACTGGCTTATTAACTCTCACTCAGCTTTGAGTCTGGAGTATAAAGTCATTATATACAACACAGTTTTAAAACCAATCTAGACCTATGGGTTTGAGCTGTAGGGCAACGCGAGTAGCAGCAACATCGAAATTCTTCGTCGTGCGCAATCAAAAATTCTTCGTACAATCACCGGAGCACCGTGGTATATCCGAAATGAGAACATCCAACGCGACTTAAGAATTCCAGATGTACGAACTGAAATAGAACGAAGCGCGAAGTATGCATTGAAACTATCGGTTCACCCAAACCAACTAGCAAGATCGTTATTGCGTGTGAACAGGAGTTCAAGATTACGTAGAAACGACTTACCAGCCCAGACGCAATATATTTTAGGCCCCGTTAAAAAAAAAATAGTCACCCATGTTGGGTGCAAATTAAGTGAGTAGTTTAAGATTCGCAAACTTATTGTTAGGCTCTTAAGTAGGGTACATTCAATAAATAATATAAAAGTTAATAAAAAAAAAAAAATAATTTCCATAAAGTGGTTTGGAACTGTCATTTTTGTATGGCGAAATCTTGATAAATTTTTAAGATTAGTGGTTTACTCAACAGCCGAGTTCGTGTGATTAAGTGTCGGTCTGAACATGGTATTAAACGGGAATAACATCACTTCTAATCGATGAAATGTCATGAAATTCTTACTGGACAATCAATAGAGATAGCAGATTCCAACCACATATAGATGGTGCCACTAGATTCAAAAAGACCTGCTTACTTTGGAATGCACCTAGTTAGTAATTCAGTTTTTACAAGTCGACCTGAAATCTTTCACATGTCCTTTTCTTTTCAAGAAGCTGCTTATTTCTCGGAAACACCGATATCGGACGATATCGCATATACATATGTTATTGTCATACAAATAAAGTTTTTGCATGGATTATTCAATCTTACCTATCAATAATAATATATTGTAGGTAAACTTTTTTATTTGTGAAAGTATTATAGGAAACATTTTTCCTTCAAATTATTTCTGATTACCGGACAAAATTTAATGAAACTTGTAATAAAATTGTGTACAATTTGTGAACAAAACATTGCGACGGTGAGTGCCCGGTTATGAAGAACTTCACTGCATGTGTACATACATATCGATATGAGTTTCGGCCATTGACTCCACGTTTAGTGCTTTAAAAGTTTTTTTTAATATTTGCCGAAAGTCTTATGAAAACTTCATAGAAACTGATGTTGTATTTGATAAATATGTATATATATTTCGTTAATTATTGGAAGAAAATTTTTAGAGCACAATTGAATACTCGTATTTTTGTATTAGTAAAATATTCTTTTTTTTTTACTCAAAGCAAACAGCTAAAGCTTTTACTGTTAGATATAACATCAGACCAGAATAGATGTGTCAAAAATGTGATAGTTTAAGACACATTATGAAAATTCAGGATTTGGATACAACCGTTATTCCACCACTTAACACTAAAATATCTTTAAGCCATATTCAGAATCGGTTTAAAATTAATAGGGTCATTCTTATATCGAACTAATAACTAGGCGCCGAAGCTAAAGAGGGTAGTGATAATAAATGATTTTTTATGAAAATGTAAGGGCACAATGGACCACATGTCGCAGAACAAACTTCAATATGATGCTAATTCTAATTCAATACCTAAGCGAACACTTAATCATTTTAATAATTAGTACATATATTATTTTATAATGTGATTGTTTTTAAGGACATACAGTATCCAAAAATTTTTTTTTTACTTACCAAATAAAAATATTTTTGTATGCATTTTCATTCGAGCATGATCCACACATCATAGTTGTCAAATTACTAAGGCCCTTAGGTGCAATTTTGTTAAGAATGGATTTTAAATGGTCAGGCCATTCTTTTCCAGGGAAAACTCCCAAAGCTGGACGGTTGATTAGAGCTAAATAAGAAATTCGTTCCAGTTACTGATGAAGTGTTCATTACTTTCTTTCTAAAATATAATTAAAGTATTTCTAAAATACTTGAAAAAGTATTAGATAATACAATACCAACGCATTAATTCGGATTTCGTGCCAAACGTGGCACAATAGAGCAAGTAAATATAATTACTAACGAAATAAGGAAAGCATTTGAGCACTGGGAGTACTGTTCAGCAATATTTTTAGATGTAGCTCAGGCGTTTGATAAGGTGTGGAGCGAAGGTCTTTTATATAAAAAAAGATTCTACCTTTAGAATTGTATAAAACATTGGAGTCTTATTTAAATAATAAACAATTTATGGTGAAAGTAGGAGATTTCATATCGGATTAACGACAGATAAGGGCTGGTGTACCACAGGTCAGTGTTTTAGGCGCAACACCAAGAATGATAGAAAAGAAATTACGCATTGCGCAGGTCCGTTATACTTGAAAAATGTAAACAAACAATTGCTTACGTCACACGGCGTAGTAAAAAATTTGACAGCTATAAATTCGTGGTACCAATCAATGTGAATATAGAAACAATTTTTTTTACCCGTGTAATTTTGTATTTAAATAACAAAATGAAGTGTGTAGTGAAAAACTGTGTCAATGATTCTATCATTGAAGTAAAAATGTGAAGAAAAAATTTTTTATGTTTTCGAACGATAAAGGGCAGTAAAAAACGTGGATCCAATTTTGTAAAAATAATCAAGCATTTAAGCCGAAAACATGGCGAATTTGCATGGACCACTTCAACGATGAAGACATTATTCGAAACGGGATGTACGAAATGGGTAAGTTGATAAATCAACTTTGTTTTAAAATATTTTAATTTTAATCTTTTCATAGGCCTTGCCGCCAAAAGGACTTTGAAACCAGGAGCTATTCCCTGTCGCTATAACGTTGCAGCTAGTGAAAATGAGCAGCGAGCCACCAGAGCTGAGCGCAGGGAAAATAAGGAAATAGTGACTTCATTGTTGATAAATGTTGACCAAAGTCAAGAAGTGCGAGTACAGTGCATACCTGCTGAAGATTTTAACGTGACTGAGGATTGTGCAGACCTTTCAATGGAAAATAGTTTGAATGAATTGTGCACTGAAGACGCTGCTATTGAAGAAAGTTCAGGCCAAGGAGACAAAATAAAAATGCTAGAGAAAAAAGTGTAAGTAAAAAACACAAGCAGAATAAAATAAAAGACATTATAAAATCTGAATTGTTTAACTTAAATATTTCTTTTAATTTTAAGTTTTATGTTAAATATTTAAATTGATCTATAATTGTAATTATTTTCATATTTAACTTGCACTGTGATTTTTGTAAATGAGTTAATTTTTCCATATTTTGTTTGGTGCGCATTTTAATAGAACAATTAATAAAAATAGTTATATTGCAAAATAATAATTAATAAATTAATAAAAATCTAAAATCTCGCTGACCTTTAATATTTTATTTCATTTTTATAAACCAAAAACCAATCAATTATTATTAACAATCAATATTTACTTGCTACTCAAGCTATTTCACGCAATTTATGAGCCGTGTGACGTAGATGCGCAGAACGAAAAATTTTTTGTCTCTCATTTGCACAATCTTGTACTCTATCATTCGTGGCCCAACACTATACATCTATATACAGCAAATCTTCCAACAGCTAACAATGTATTAACTTTAACTTTTGCGGCTGACACAGCTATAGTGAGCCGTAGTAATTGCCACATTTTAGCATCAAGAATATTAGCGCAGCATTTAAATTCTGTCGAAGAATGGCTAGCGAACTGGCGTATAAATGTGAATGAACAGAAGTGTAAGCATTTACGTTTTCGCTAAGACCAAAAATATACCCGGTAGTAAAAATATGTAAACAATATTTTAGTACCCTAAGCGAACGAAGTAACATATCTTGGTATTCACCTAGATAGAAGGCTCACGTGGAGAAAACATATATCTAGTAAAATAACATGTACGAAGATTAGAGCTGCAAATTTAAATTGGCTTTTAAATAAAAACTCCAAGCTTAGCGTAGACAAAAAAGTGCTTTTATAGTATAATGTGGTCATAAAGCCAATTTGGATGTATGGCATTCAACTGTGGGGTACGACCTGTGCAACCAACATTGATATATATAATTCAAAGGTTCCAATCTAAAATGCTTAGAACAATCCCGTGTTCACCATGGTACAGGCGTAATGAAAATATCCATAAAGAATCAAATAGGCTTCATGATTCTCTGTCAAAGCTGGTAAGACTTGAAGCTGAAAATGCCTTAAATACCTTAAACACATAGCCGACTGCACTTCACGACCTAGCGACAGAGAAATTTCCCTGTCTGCAATTGGTGTCTTGAAGCCAGCTTCTAGAACATTTTCGTTTGCTGTACCAAAAATGCTACAGATACCGAAAGTAACTTTATGAATGTCATTCGTCTCGTTCATTCTGCAGCAGTCAAGTCAACCATTTGTAAGTGAACATCAATCGGAACGATTTCTATATTCATTCGTAATGTATGTATATATCTTATTCTCCAGACGAGGCACCCCATGACTTTACTCTCAGTTGTCAAGAGCAAGAAATTAAATGAATGAAAACTGTAAGATCGCTGTAATCACTGTACAGTTTTAAAAATTATTTTTTTAGCCTGACTGTGGGAATACTCTCACAGCACCACCTAATATGAGTCTATTTTAAAACGGAAACAGACTGCCTTTTAAAAAGAAGTCATGTTAAAGTATTCCATTGGCGACGGTGAATGTCCGGTTATGAACAATTTCACTGCATGTGTACATACTCATATCGATATGAGTTTCGGCTAAGTTTTTTTAATATTTGCCGAAAGTCTTATGAAAACTTCATAGAAACTTCATTTTGTATTTGGTAAATATGTACATTTCTTTATTTATTGGAAGAAAATTTTCAGAGCACAATTGAATATTTGTGTATTAGTAGGATATTCTATTAATCATCTTTCAAAAATAAAAACGCTTTGTCATAATAAATTATAACAATTTCATCATATAAAATTGTTATGATAAATAATACTAAGTATTCAAATACTTATGGGCATATTCCACTTTAGCGCTATAAAATGACTTAATCCGTTATTATCTGCATATACTATACATATGTATATTTGGTGCTAAATGCAAAAAGAGGAAATAACAGATGCAATTGTTTTGCTATCAAATTACAATTCTTTTAATACGCTTCTGAAGGCATCCAAAACAATATGTGCGTGTTTCTCCTGGAATATCAAAGCTGGTCTGAATCGAATCGAGAGTTCGCCGCAGCCACCAGTCTGTATACCTTTAAGTTTGAGACGTCCAACGAAATCATCGCGAGCTTTGCTGTGTTGGCAGTTCACTGCTAAAAATGTGCCGCGTCCTCTTGTCGAATTTAGGATATGTGAAAATTCTTTTTCCAAAGATAATAGACCATCCTTAAGCACCTTACCGGCAGCGTTGACATTATTCAGCAAATTATCTTCGTTAATTACGTTGATTACTTCTTCCAACATCAACAATTTGCTAGGCTCACCCATCCAGGTGTTGAAGACACGATAACCTTCTGACGGTTGGAATTCTTTTTTGTGGAAATAACCACCCAATTGCATTTTTTTGCTGAAAGTCACCACATCGGGAGGTCCATCCAAGTTGAAATGCTCGTGACACCAAAATTTACCAGTACAACCCCCACCGGTTTGTACCTCATCGATCAGTAAGGCAGTACCATGGCTTTTGCCGATTTTCTGCAGTCTTTGAAAGAATTCTGGTGATGCCTCGTTGTCACCGCCTTCGCTCTGTATGGGTTCAACTACAATGCCTGCCACCGGTATACCTTTTTTGTTGTACTGTACAATTAGATCTTCAACTTCGGCCAAACAACGATCGTCTTCTTTCTTGTTATGACGTTCGTTTTCCGCGAGCGGATATTTATATTCGGGAAAAGATGCAATTGGCCAATCAAAAGAAGGTACATCGATTTTATGTATATACTTAGAGTGTGTTGTTGAGAGTGCGCCCAAAGTGCGCCCATGGAATGCGCCCTTGAAGGAGAGTATGCTTAATGGCGGCGAGCCTGGTTGTTGATTAATCATGCAAGATAGCTTTTCGGCCTCTGAGAAATGGACATTCTCTCCACGCTGATGGCGACGGTACCTATAAAGAAAAATTAAATCATGTTAATATAGTATATTAATCATAAAAATACAGTTTCCGCTCAGAAAATAGAACCTTCAGTAAAAATCGAATATTCTAATTTCTAAGCGTATTTTAATTGAAAGAGTTTAATTTAATAAAAGGGTGTAATCATTCTGGCTCTCCGATATTGTTGTTTCAGATAAAAAAAAAAAACTAAAAAGACAGCAATTTTTTCTGACTTAATGTCAAGTAAATATTAGGGGTGAATTTGGTGATTGAGCTAACTATTGTATAATGAATATCTTAGCTTTGAATATTATCGTATATTTACTTTTCACTGTGATCGTTTGTTGAAAAATTTTATTTTTAACAGAAAAAATATATTTAATGTAATTGGG
The DNA here is from genome assembly GCA_027475135.1 of Bactrocera correcta. Classification (NCBI taxonomy): domain Eukaryota; kingdom Metazoa; phylum Arthropoda; class Insecta; order Diptera; family Tephritidae; genus Bactrocera; species Bactrocera correcta. The sequence goes on along the minus strand of CM050325.1, from coordinate 151,183,899 downwards.
GTGCATATCTACGTTTTGTTGTGATGCATCTATTTTTGATATACGTTTATATAAAAAGTGTGTGTAGCTGTCAAAAAAACTGGATCTAATTGAATTATTATACTATATATTGTTAATAAGGGTAAACCAACATAAAGAATCATCACAAAATTTGTGTCAGAAACAGTTTTTACTAGTGTAACTAGAGTTAACAAAATAGCGCAGAGAAACATATTTATGTAACGGGTGATTTTTTAAGAGCTTGATAACTTTTTTAAAAAAAAAAAACGCATAAAATTTGCAAAATCTCATCGGTTCTTTATTTGAAACGTTAGATTGGTTCATGACATTTACTTTTTGAAGATAATTTCATTTAAATGTTGACCGCGGCTGCGTCTTAGGTGGTCCATTCGGAAAGTCCAATTTTGGGCAACTTTTTCGAGCATTTCGGCCGGAATAGCCCGAATTTCTTCGGAAATGTTGTCTTCCAAAGCTGGAATAGTTGCTGGCTTATTTCTGTAGACTTTAGACTTGACGTAGCCCCACAAAAAATAGTCTAAAGGCGTTAAATCGCATGATCTTGGTGGCCAACTTACGGGTCCATTTCTTGAGATGAATTGTTGTCCGAAGTTTTCCCTCAAAATGGCCATAGAATCGCGATTTGTGTGGCATGTACGATGTTTGTTGAGAGCCCCAAAGTCAACCAAAGGTTGGGGGTTTTTTCCATTTTTGATTAACAAAAAGTTTTGGTTAAAAAATGGAACTCTAGCGAGGGCCCGACGTACCTAAAAACGTTAACGTTCAATAGTATCTTTGAAAAAATAGGGTTTTCCCCAAAATGATTCCTTCGGGAAACAAATCGAATATTCAAATTTCAAGTGTATTTTTTGGGAATTAAATGGGCAGTTCTTCGGTTTCCCCTGGTTGTTTCACCCCAAATGACGGCAATTTTGTTTAAATTTAAAGGGTAAGGTGATTCAACCCTAGAAATGAGCTATCGCTTTTTTTGGGAAAACCACGGACGTGGAAAACATTATTTTTAACCAAAACAAATATTTTTAATAAATTTTCAATCTATTTTGCAAGTGTTGCTCTATTTGTAAGTCTTTTTAAAAAATGTGTGTAGCTGTCAAAAAAACTGGATCTTTGATTATTTACATATTTTGTTATGGGACATCCCACGTAAAAATCTTTTCAAAACTACTATGAAAATTAACAATCCAAAAAAATTTACCTTTATATCTTGATTCAACGTTCCAAAATTTTGATTTAAAGTAATCATGCACTGACTTTACATCCAAAAACAGACCAAAATAGCAAATTCACAGCCAAACATATTATCTTCAAAAAGTCTTTGCTAGTCAAACGTTAGCCCAAACCATACTAACAACTGTTAGGGGCCATCCTTAAATTACGTCACACGAATTTAAGGACTTTTTAACCCCTTCCCCCGTCCTTGTCACATTTTGAACTCCGCCTCCCCCTGTCATGACGTAGCACATTTTCCAATTTTATGGAATTATCAAAAAATAAAAAAAAACAGGCTATTCTATATGTATTCAAGAAATAAAGATACCTAATTATGCTAATTAAAAATTCAAAACATAATCATCTTGTGTCCATGGACTTTTGACCCACTCTTTTATATCATTTATTACTGGTAAATCAGGCACTTCATTTTTGTTCTGAATTTGGATGTCAGGAACATCTTTCGTATCAACATCGTCTTCGTCCATCCATAAAGCAGCGTCATCATTTATTAAACAGAGAATCTCTCGGGCACTTCTTGATGCAATTCTTTGCGGACGAATTTTCGAAACAAATGGGTCAACTTTAAATGGCCTACCCTGTATATCTTGATTCAACGTTCCAAAATTTTGATTTAAAGTAATCATGCACTGACTTTACATCCAAAAACAGACCAAAATAGCAAATTCACAGCCAAACATATTATCTTCAAAAAGTCTTTGCTAGCCAAACGTTAGCCCAAACCATACTAACAACTGTTAGGGCCCATCCTTAAATTACGTCACACGAATTTAAGGACTTTTTAACCCCTTCCCCCGTCCTTGTCACATTTTGAACTCCGCCTCCCCCTGTCATGACGTAGCACATTTTCCAATTTTATGGAATTATCAAAAAATAAAAAAAAAACAGGCTATTCTATATGTATTCAAGAAATAAAGATACCTAATTATGCTAATTAAAAATTCAAAACATAATCATCTTGTGTCCATGGACTTTTGACCCACTCTTTTATATCATTTATTACTGGTAAATCAGGCACTTCATTTTTGTTCTGAATTTGGATGTCAGGAACATCTTTCGTATCAACATCGTCTTCGTCCATCCATAAAGCAGCGTCATCATTTATTAAACAGAGAATCTCTCGGGCACTTTTAGATGCAATTCTTTGCGGACGAATTTTCGCAATAGGAAACATTTCTTGTGTTGATTGGTGGCTTTATATGAAGAAAAATATGGGCCACATATGCTACACGATCTTTTAAATAAGTATGACTCGACACTAGGGCAATAAATATCATATGGAACTTGTTTCAGATGGGATGATGCTTGGATATTTAAACAGAGCGGGAAACGGTATTGCCCTAACGGACCACACTGAATCGTTACCCTGACAGCACGTTCCTCGTGCGACAACATTACAACGCGAGAGACAATTTGTAACTTTAATTAAAATTATAATATAAAATAAAATAAAGTACGATTCGCAGAAGAGCCCCAATGTTTATAAATTTATTGTAACGAGCCCTGGACACGGCGAGTATACCTCAGCAAGTTATACTTGTAAGAAGTAGGTGCAGTAAAAAGCTTCGTTACAACTTAAGTATTAAAAAACAAAGATTGTGTTTATAATTGTTTAATATTTTTTTGTTTACCTATAAATTTCACGTTTGTACATCACAAATTTTGAAATGTGATGTCACAAGCCCCTGCCCCTTTTCACACAATGTCACTTCTGAATGATACCCTCCCCCCTTCAAGGTGTGACGTAATTTATGGATGGCCGCTTATAAATAAATAAATAAAAATAGTTCAGCCTCAACAAATAGATGTAGAGCAGCAATTGGTTGTATCTCTATTAGAGGTATATGTGTAAATGTAATTTTGCGTTGATTTTAACGCGATAGTCTTTTTGTTGGTTTCGTATGCATACATATATATACGGAGAAATGGTGATGCGAAGAGGTCTAAACTTTTATAAAGAAATATCACCAGCTTTGACAATTTGGGAAGGATTTCGACGAATTATTTGATACCACCAAGCGGTGTTTTAATCAAAGCAAACCGTTAAAGCTTTTACTGTTAGATATAACATCAGACCAGAATTGATGTGGCAAATGTGTGATAGTTTAAAACACATTAGGGAAATTTAGGATTTGCATTCAACCGTTATTCCACCACTTAACACTAAAATATCGTTAAGCCATATTCAGAATCGATTTAAAATTAATAGGGTCATTCTTATATCGAACTAATAAATAACTAGGCGCCGAAGCTTAACAGGGTAGTGATAATAAATGATTTTTTATGAAAATGTAAGGGCACAATGGACCACATGTCGCAGGACAAACATCAATATGATGCTAGTTCTAATTCAATACCTAAGCTAACACTTAATCATTTTAATCATTAGTACATATATTATGCTATAATGTGATTGTTTTTAAAGACATACAGTATCCAAATTTTTTTTTTTTACTTACCAAATAAAAATATTTTTGTATGCATTTTCATTCGAGCATGATCCACACATCATAGTTGTCAAATTACTAAGGCCCTTAGGTGCAATTTTGTTAAGAATGGATTTTAAATGGTCAGGCCATTCTTTTCCAGGGAAAACTCCCAAAGCTGGACGGTTGATTAGAGCTAAATAAGAAATTCGTTCCAGTTACTGATGAAGTGTTCATTACTTTCTTTCTAAAATATAAATAAAGTATTTCTAAAATATTTGAAAAAGTATTAAATAATACAATACCAACGCATTAATTCGGTTTTCGTGCTAAACATGGCACAATAGAGCAAGTAAATAGAATTACTAACGAAATAAGGAAAGCATTTGAGCACTGGGAGTACTGTTCAGCAATATTTCTAGATGAAGCTCAGGCGTTTTATAAGGTGTGGCACGAAGGTCTTTTAATATTAAAAGAATTATACCTTTAGAATTGTATAAAACATTGGAGCCTTATTTAAATAATTAACAATTCATGGTATAAGTAGGAGATTTCGGATTAACGACAGACCACAGGTCGGTGTTTTAGGCCCAACACTATACATCATATACACAGCAGATCTTCCAACAGCTAACAATGCATTAACTTTAACTTTTGCTGATGACACAGCTATAGTGAGCCGTAGTAATTGCCACATTTTAGCATCAAGAATATTAGCGCAGCATTTAAATTCTGTCGAAGAATGGCTAGCGAACTGGCGTATAAATGTGAATGAACGGAAGTGTAAGCATTTACGTTTTCGCTAAGACCAAAAATATGCCCGGTAGTAAAAATAAACAATATTTTAGTACCCCAAACGAACGAAGTAACATATCTTGGTATTCACCTAGATAGAAGGCTTACGTGGAAAAAACATATACTAGTAAAATAACATGTACGAAGATTAGAGCTGCAAATTTAAATTGGCTTTTAAATAAAAATTAAAAACTTAGCCTAGACAACAAAGTGCTTTTATATAAAGTGGTCATAAAGCCAATTTGGATGTATGGCATTCAACTGTGGGGTACGACCTGTGCAACCAACATTGATATATATAATTCAAAGGTTCCAACCTAAAATGCTTAGAACAATCACGTGTTCACCATGGTACAGGCGTAATGAAAATATCCATAAAGACCTGATAACGGGATCAGTTGCGAATTACCACACCGTTTGGGAATTACTGGCATGCAGGTATGAAATAGATGACTCCATGATCCCCATGCTGCCACAGCCTAATGAAGGAATAAGTATTTTTTTTTTTAATAATAAAAAAAATATTATAAATACATATATACAAAAGTTGCAAAACATCTTAACAAAGTACGATACCACACATTTATTTATATATATATTAAAGTTCTTGGTATCGTATTACATAAAAATTAAATAAGTGATGCCAGGTCGCTGACAGTGAGAAATGTCAAGTCAGCACAACAGCTCTAAGTAAATTAAGCTAAGTATAGTTAAGATAATTAATAAGAAAACCGGACGACAAACTGCTCAGTACGGTAACTCGGGGAATGTTTTTATCAATAAATACATTTTTCTGTTACAACAACAGAAAACGTTACTGGCGCAGTCGGTTTTCTTGTTTCGGTTTAATAATTTACCCTTTTTTGTTTCGTAAAACAAAAGAAAAGAAAAACGCCACAGAAGGCAAATAAAAATATCAAAAAACATTAAAATAATTGAAAAAACATTTCATTACTTCAAGAGTAAGCAAAACTTTTGCGTAAATCAAAAGAAAAGAATAACGCCACAGAAAATAAGTTAATAATTTGAGAAAAAGGCAAGAATAACAACAACAGGAGTAGCAGCAGAAGGTAGCAACAACAACGGCAAGGTACAAAAACATTAACAACAACATAAAATATTAAATACTAAAGTATTAAACTTTTGTAATAATTTAACATAAGTACAATAAAATATAAAAATTTATACGTATGTAAAAATCATTATCCAAAAGCATTTTGCCTAAAAGAAATGATTTTGTAAGTTGTGATATTGAAAAATAAAAACAAAAATTAAATTAATCTTCTACCAATAATGGCAGAACAAATATGTAGAATTAAAGATGCTTGGCATCTTTAAGGCAAATAACTGCACAAAATACAGCAAATAACCAATTATCAATTAGGCAAAGAATAGAAAAAGATTTACAATATTTACCTTCCTTCGAAGGGAATGTAAAAAATTACCATCCTTCCTTGAGGCAATTGACAAAGTACGGAGAGGCTAAGGCAGAAAAAAAATTTTTTTGAGGGTGATTTATGACTTAAAAATCGGTGGTTAAGCAAACAATTTTTTACAAGCAAACCCACCTCAAGATTGAGTAAGTTGTAAAACTAAGCTAAGGCAGCATTATAGACTCACAAAACATGATATCCTTTGTTTTGAAATTGTTGAATGACTCCCTTATTGTTTGTGTTAGTACATCCCCAAAGTTGTGCACCATAGCTCCATATCGGTCGGAGTATTTGCTTATAGATAAGTAACTTATTTTCGATGGATAACACTGATTTGTTACCAATTACAATTTTTGAGTCGGATGTCCAGCTCTTTAAGTTTGTTTTTTATGTGAACCTTCCACCGTAGCTTAGAGTCAAACGTCATTCCTAAGTATTTAGCAGTATTAAAGTACGGTATTCGTGCACCGTCTATGAAAATTGGTAAGTGCTGTATCTTGTTGTATGTGAAAACAATGTGTACAGACTTTGCTTCATTCAGTTTTACCTGCCATTTCTTTGCCCATTGTAGGACTTTATTCACAGCTTTTTGGGGATTAGTAGTGGACTCGTGTTCACTACTACAAACAGCAAGCAACGCGGTATCATCTGCAAATGTTGCTGTCTTATAATTGCCGTCTACTGGCAGGTCGTGCGTGAATAGAATATAAAGAAGAGGTAGTGTGCCTTGTGGAACTCCTGCTTTTATTTCCCTAAGAATAGAATATTTGTCTCCTTGTTTAAAGCGAAAGCAGCGATCTGATACATACGATTTTATGATGTCATAATGCTGTTTCGGTAAAATCAGTTTCAATTTCGAAAGCAGTCCTTTGTGACAAACTTTATCGAACGCTTTTGCAACATCCAAAAACACGGCAGAACTGATTTTTTTTTCCTCAATATGTGTGTTATCCTGTGGATTTGATCAATCGTGGAATGGTTGGCTCTAAACCCAAACTGATGCGCTGGAATTATGGTTTTTCGTTCAATGAGTTTATTGAGACGTTTTCTGAGAATTTTCTCAAAAAACTTCGATTTTATCGGTAGAAGTGATATGGGCCAGTAAGAAGATACATCATATCCTGGTTTTCCTGGCTTTGGAATCATGATAACTTCAGCAATATTCCAATAAGTTGGCACGTGTTTAAGATAAAAAGCCGCGTTAATAATGTTGATAATTTTTACTATACTTATTGGAGGAAGCTGTTTTAGGACCTCGGTAGTAATCAGGTCGTAACCAGGCGATTTTTTGTTTTTCAAATTTCTGATTTCCTCACTTAGCTTACTGCTTTTGCAACTTGAGATTTCTTCGCTGGCGTTAGTTTTATTATCTTTTGTCTTTTTAATTGGAAGTTATAATATTTTAGATTTTTTTATTATCAAAAAACTTCTTTACTGCAAGCAGTAGGATAATCTACGTGTGTTTCATATGGGGAGAATATTTTGGCTAAATGATCCGAAAATACTTCTGCTTTTTTTGAATCGCCTCTGGCCCAGCTATCAGCACTTATTTTAATGTAGCATACTTTGAGTTGGGCAACGAGTTTGATGCCACTTACGTAGTAGCTTTCTCTTTAATTTAATAATTTCTCTTATAGCATTGGGATATTGAGAGTTAACAGCAATTTTCCTTAATTCTGGTGTATTCTCTAAGCTGCGTGCTGCATACTTGTTGTAAAGTGTATAATTTCAGATTCCAACTGGTCTGTATTTAATATAGTCATATTTACTTTCATAACATTCCATGATCATTCGAAAGTATTCCCAATCCGTACGTTTATTATACAAGGCCGCGGTTCTGTCTTTAAAGATAACGGGTTCGCTATAGGTTAAATAGATCGGATCGTAGTTCCGGGATATTTTGCCCACAATGAAAAAATCTATCAGGTTTGGAACCTCTTGAATATCTGATGGACAATATGATGGTAAGCTCGTTGAAAATGCGTAACTTCCGGTTGACTGCAGTGCTTTATAGAGTTCTCTCCCCTTTGTAGTCGTAAGCCTTGAACCTCAGTGCGTGTTCTTTGCGTTGAAATCTCCACCCATTATGAATCTATACCTGTGTCTGTTTATTAAGTGTTGGTACTCTTCAAATTGGATATGATGCCTTGAGGACTGTACAGAGAGGTAAGTGAGAGCGGACTTTTAACTCCATAAATAGTCACTGTTGTAGCTTGAAACTTATCAGTTGAAAGTTTTTCTTCCTCAAAATGTTTAATTGCATTTTTAATTAATATTGCGCTTCCGCCACGGGCACAATTGCTAGGATGAATTGTATGGTAAGTTTCATAGTTTTTAATTTTAAAATAGGTTTGTGACGTAAAATGTGTCTCCGATATCATACATATCGCACCCTAAATACAAAAGGGTCACAACTCAAAATTTTCCAAAACTGAGTTTTTTGCATAAATTAATTCAGAGTACACATCTCTAACTACTGCAAAAATTTTGTTCACATAACTGTCTTCTTTAACTGGAAAAATACAGTTATGTCTATTTTTAATGATTTGATAAATTTCGTGGTATATTATTTTGCATTGTGCCTCTTTAGTTGTGAAAAGTGAGTTCAGTTAACAGTATTATTTATTTATGTGCCTTCTTTGATGAAATAATCGTGAGCGTCGTAAGTTTTATAATTTTTTTTTTTATTTTAAAGTAGAAAAAAGAATTAAATGTTAATGATTTTGGTATTAGTATTTTGTTTGTTTACTTATTTTGCATGCCTTTTGTAAAATCTTAAATTATTTGCAATACAAAATTTAATTTTTAGTTGTGACCCCTTTGATGAAAATGTCTTGCCCAAACCTTGGACATTACTCAAACACAATGGAAACAGATTGTAGTGTGCCTTGTCACAATGATGATAGTAGCACTAATGCATTTAGTGACTCAGGGAGTGAATTTTGTGTGTCCGGAAAAAGCACCACCTCAGAAGAATACTCAGAAGAAGAAGAAGAAGAAGAAGAAAATATAAAAAGATTAAGTAGGAAGAGAACACTTTCTAGATATACATATCAAAATAAGAAACAACAGAAACAAAAATCTTTAAGAAACTCTGGAGCCTCTTATACATCACTTTCCAAGTCGAAAAAAGAAGTAAATGCCAGGTGTATAAGGCCACCCTGCGGAGCAAAATGCCGACTTCGATGCAATGAATTAATTTCCGAATCGATGCGCCTTGAAATATTTAAAAAATATTGGGGTTGCAGTGACTTGCAAAGACAGAGAGAGTTTATAGCCAGGCATATGAAAGAAATTAAACCAAAATACAGATACACCTGTACAGATGGGCTTCGCAAACTTAATAATGCTTTTTTCTTTGAGCTCAACTCAAAGACTATTAGAGTGTGTAAGACTTTTTTTAAAGCAATCCTTGACATAAATGACAAAGTTATACGAACAGTTATAAAAAAGAAGGACGAACGTGGTTTCATTGAGCTGGATCTTCGTGGAAAGCATGATAATCATATTACAGTAAGCCCAGAAATCAAAAACAGTATGAGAGAATTTATTCAAAATATTCCAAGAATCGAGTCTCATTATTTACGTGCTAAAACTTCTCGCGAGTTCATTGAAAGCAGTAAAAGTATAGCAGATCTATACCACGACTACAAAGAATCTCGTGAAGCTGAAAATTTGGAGTTTGGGAGTAAAATTATGTTTTATCGAATATTCAACACAGAATTCAACATTGCTTTTTTCAAACCAAAGAAAGATCAATGCGATGTCTGCGACTCTTTCCTAAATGCTGATAAAAATGGAAAAAGAGATTTGGTGCAAGCTTACAACACACATCACGAAGAAAAGGAGCTATGCAGAACCGAAAAAGATAGAGATAAGAATAAAAGCAATGTAGCTGTGTATGACTTACAAGCTGTTTTACCATTGCCAAAAGGCTTTACCACTTGTTTTTACTACAAAAGTAAAATTAACTGTTACAATTTTACCGTAAGTGACCTCAGTGCCAAATATGTAGAATGTTTTTTTTTGGACTGAAGTACAAGGAAAACGTGGGAGTAATGAGATCGGCACCTGTGTGCTTTTGTATATCGAAAATCTGGTACAAAAGGCAAAAAATGCTCAAGATTTAGATATAATTTTTTATTCCGATAACTGCTGTGGACAGTAAAAAAATAAGTACATTCTTTCAATGTATGCATATGCTGTACATAAGTATAATCTGAAAAGTATTACGCATAAATACCTTATTAAAGGTCATTCTCAAAATGAAGGAGACAATGTGCACAGCGTTATTGAGAAGCAAGTAAAAAGGCATTTAAGTAGTAATCCCATTTATACGCCAGACCAATACACAAGTCTAATAGCAACTGCAAAAAAGACTGGCCCCCCATATAAAGTTCGAGAATTGTCATATGAAGCGTTTTATGATTTAAAGTCTCTTCAAGAAGAGTGGGGTCATAATTTTTCTACAAATAAAGACAATCAGAAAGTTATATGGCGTGATATTAAAGTTCTCCAAGTCAATAAAGAAAACCCACATTCGTTTTTTTATAAAACATCTTATAAAGATATCGACTTTCAGGAAGTGTGTTTAAGAAACAACTTAAAGCCTTGGAGTTGCATCAAGTAAGAATTGGGAAGCATAACACAATTTACTTTATTTCGCTACTTTTAAAAACATTAAACATTCTTTTATAAATAATATTTTTGGCTTATGTGCCATTTATTCGGGAAGGCTATCGCTTCCACAAATAAAGCAAAAGGACCTAAAGGAACTGGTGGATAAAAATCATATTCCAAAAAGCTTTTATGAATCATATTACAAATATTTATTTATTACATAGTTTTAATGGCATTTAAAAACGTAAACTTTTGAAGATTTTCTTTTTTAATATAGTGAACTATTTTGATTTCTACTTTGTGCTACTTTGATACATATGTGTTATTGAAATGAATAAAGCTTTATTTCAAAATAGAAATATTTAAATAAAAACATACATTTCCTCACTCCTGTGATTTTCTTATTATTCTTATTCTTCTATTCAGTCGGCGGTTAGGAAACTTATAAAATTAAAACATTTTATCAGTTAAAAAGGCACAACTTAAGATAATATCGCTAGTTAATCGAAAAAATTTTAGTTAAAGAGTCATAAATCAAAATTTTGTTTTATTTTCGCAAACATAATATAAAATTGAAAAAAATATAGCAGAACCTTCTTCAATGTTGTATATTTTCATGATGGCACAATATTTTCTTTAAATATTGCAATAACTTTTACATAAAACGTTTTTCGTCTCTCCTGAAAATCTTAGTATTTTGAGTTGTGACCCTTTTGTATTTAGGGTGCGATATGTCAACATTTTCCGAGTTCAATACAATTTTGATTTCATTCTTATGTTTGAATAACCTATTTGAATTCCATAAAAGAATTTTTACGGATTTAGACATCTTTGGTATTAAAAATATATTTTTCAAGCTTGCATAAGCGATTTTGTAAAGAAGTGTTGAATTCGTCTTGTTTGTTAAGTTTCTGTAAGATCTGTGATAAAATGCTGTTATTAGATTGAATATTATCATTATTATTTGCTTTTAAAACATGAGCAAAAGTAGATTTTTTGATAATGTTCATTGATTTTCTTTCCGAAGTCTACAGGACCTTCTACCTTTTGAGCTAGACCATCACCTTTTTTGTGGCCGATAGTTGGCTGGATGTGCTTCGCAACACTTACAGCATTTAGGCTGCTGCTTCTCTGGTTTCGAACATTCAGATGTCTTATGCTTACCGGCGCACTTAACGCATCTTGGTTGTTTACCACAATAGTTTTGTGTATGTCCAAATGACTGGCAATGTTTGCATTGTGGTATCATCTCAGGCAAATTTACCGGTTCAATAGAAACAATTGAATTTAATATAGTTTTGGTTTCGTAAATATTTTTTATGTTCTCCATGGGATCGAATGTTACCAAAAACATGTCGAGGGGAGTTTTAGTCTTCAATTGAAGACGATTGACAGCACTCAGTGCATTTAATCTTTGATTTAAGGATTACTCTTGCCAACAGGTGCTACTTCGGACTGAGTAGGCAATTGAAAAGTAAAGTCCTCTCTCGAAAAACAATAACCAAACTCTATAAGTCGCTCATAATTCCCGTCCTGCTATATGGTGCAGAGGCTTGGACGATGACAACAACCGATGAGTCGACGTTACGAGTTTTCGAGAGAAAGGTTCTGCGAAAGATTTATGGTCCTTTGCGCATTGGCCACGGCGAATATCGCATTCGATGGAACGATAAGCTGTACGAGATATACGACGACATTGACATGGTTCAGCGAATTAAAAGACAGCGGCTACGCTGGCCAGCTCTGAAAGTATTCGACGCAGTACCCGCCGCGGGAAGCAGAGGAAGAGGAAGACCTCCACTCCGTTGGAAGGACCAAGTGGAGAAAGACCTGGCTTCGCTTGGAATATCCAACTGGCGCCACGTAGCGAAGAGAAGAAACGAGTGGCACGCTGTTGTTGACTCGGCTACAATCGCGTAAGCGGTATCTACGTCAGTAAAGAAGAAGAAGCTACTTGTGACTGTGACTTTGTAGTAGCAGTGATTTTAAACTGTGACTGTGACTGTTTTAAAAATTGTAACAGACAAAGGCCAATAAAGTAGAACAAAATTGTTTCCTTTCTTCATTTAAGTACAATGTACATATTTATTAGAATAAACAGAAATTAAAATAGTAAATTCATTTTTAGAAAATCAGCAAATATAAAATATATTGACATAAAAGATAAAATTAAATAGTGTTAAAAATAATTACATTAAATTGAAAAGAAAGCCAAAATATTATGTTTATAAATATTTTCCAATTGTATTCAAAAGGAACAATATTTCAGTATTCCTTTCGCTTATCGTTGGCCGACGATCACTTACAATTTGCCCAGCTTTGGAAAAAATTCTCTCGCAGGGAACGCAGGAGGCTAGAACACATAAACACTTTTTTGCTATTTCTTCCATTTTAGGGTATTTATTTTCAAACCATCAATGAAATGTGTCGCAACTACGGGAAACTAACCCATCTTTCAAATAGCACTGAATTTTAATAATGGCTTTTGCCTCTACGCTACTATTTGGTTTAAGTTCATTTACGTATTTATCGAAAGAATTCCATATTGATACTGATTTTTCTACATTTTCTTCTGTTCTTTTTTATGTCACAATAAATATAATCTCTGAAGGTTTCTTTCAATATAAGGATACTCAATAGAAACTAATTAAGGTAAACGAAAACATACTTTTACAAATATTTCGTTACTTATATTTACAGCACCAATATACATATATATATGTATATAAAATTGATTCAATTTTAAGATTAAAAGTTTTATAATTGGCTTTACTGTTGCATTAAGGTTTCTGTGATCAATTTAATTTGTACATAAGTATTACCCGTTTAAAGCTAAATTAACTTACTTTATATGTCAATCAATTTTTACTTATCTAAAGTTGAAGAGAATTCATAGCTTCAATGAATATGAATTCAACACAGCCGCAATTTCTTTAGTCAGTCGCAATTTTTTATGTTCCACTGTGAATGCTACTTTGTCACAGTCTCAATTTTTCATGTGATAATGTGACTGCTACTTTGTAGAAGTTTCTCATATCACTGCTACTTTAGGAAACTTGATTTTTAAATAGCAGTGACTGAAATATTTGCCATCTCTAATTTACAGTCAATTTGGACTTAAATATTTTATAATTTTATTTGATTTTTACAAATATACTATACTAATAAATATTTTTGTATTATGTTTCTTAGTAATAGAAATTGAATTTATCACAACATGTAAATACATTGTCTATCATATTAATCTTACCGTGCGATTCTGTAATGTGAGACAGTCTCAAGTCTCTAAATTTGAGATTTTAAGTTAGAGACGATTTTGCTATTCTGTGACAGTCTCAAAATCTATTACATTTCATTATTCAGAGTCACAGTTTTTACACTTGAATGATAATAAATATGTCCATAACAAATATTAACTTTTCTATGACATAGTCAAAAAACATAATTATTAATAAAAATATATGTTGACTTTGTTTCATAATATTTACGAAATTTATGTAAAATTGATTTATTTTAAATCTTTTCGTGTTTGAGTTGCTTACAAAATATAAAAAAACGACAATCGATTAATATCTATGATGATCTCTATTCAGTATATTCAAAAAGGCACACAAGAGCTCATTTTGGTTTTGTGACCTGCTAACTACCAGGTCTCAATATTTTGAGACTAACGCTAGAGACTGTTTAGTGAATAGTAACTAGTCACAAATTGAGATTTTACCTCAAAATGACACAAATAGAGACTAGAGACTGGTTACAGAATCCCGCTATTACTATCTGCTCATATGAATATACATATGTATGTATACGCATGTGCTTGTTCAGAAATTCAAATCATATCACTTATCAATATATTATATGTGCGCGCATTAATCTGCAATGGTCATACATTCATATATACTTATATGTACATAAGTATATTTGTATACGCTTCCGAACAAATAATGCACAAGCTTACAAACATACATATGCGCACACATGTGAATATGTCACCAACAAAAAATGGAAGCATTGTTCTACAAAAACAACAATTGTTTAAATAGCAGACGCATCACAAGTCAAGATGGCAACCGAATTGGCGAAGCCCAAATGTAGTAAATTTTACAACAAAAACGATTTCATTCATAAACGCAGGCGCATATTCCACAAGCGACCTCGCTTCATTCATAAAAACAAACGCCGTAACATCGTCCCGAGTATACCTTTGCGTACAAGCGTCTTCGCCACGATGGCAAAAGCTAAAAATCATAAATTGAACATCTTCTGGTGTTTGTTCTAAGGAAGAGTTGAAAAAGTGGCAACATAGCTGTTGTCAATATACAATATTTGTCAATTTTAAAATATTTTCCGTGGCTCGCAAAAATCAGCGTCGATATGTATGCAAGCTCATACATACGCATACATATTTACGCTTGCTTGTTGGCGAAGCTGTTCCAGCAGCAAGGGAAGCGGTAACAATCGGCGATCGTTCGTTAGTTTCTTTCGGCACAGCTCGGATTTTCTACTAATGTTGTGGTGCTTTGTAGTCGCATCAGTGCTTCGACAGATTAATGTGCTGAACACATAGAGCGCAACAGACTGCAAGCGACATCTAAATCTGATATTAAAATATACACATTCTTATGGACACAGTTATTTAGACAGCTGCACAACTACATAACTGTGTCCATAAGAACGTGTGTATTTTAATATCAGATTCAGATGTCGCTTGCAGTCTGCCCCACTCTATGAGTTCCGGGCGTGACTCTTTGACAAAACGTGAGTTTCGGCCATTGATTGTCCGTGGCATAAATATGTATGTATATGCCATAGAAATTCTTTTGGTACAAATATGGGAATGATAACGAAATAATGCGAATATTTATATGAGCACATTCAAGTTCATTTTATAATAGTTGAAATTAATATAATTTTTGAAATAATAATTTATTTAAAATTATTTTTTATTTAATTTTATAACATAAAATTTTTACCATTTTTCAGAAAACAATGGTTCTTATAACACAAAATAATCACGCATATGTATGTGACAATGGTTCATATAATATGTCACTCAGAGAATACTTTTTTACATTCTCTGTGTGACTTTGTATATTTTACCTAAAAGCAGTTTTCTTTATTTATGTCGTATGAATTCAGTAATTTTACATATATTTCTGCCACTGCACGTGCTCAATTCTGCTAAATAGCAGCGAGAACGGCGAATTCCTTACTTTAATTCTATCGGCTCTGTTAGCCGCCAAATCGAACATCAGACAGAATTCAATTTGCACCTTCTCTATACTTTACATTCTCTGCACTCACCATTCAATCAGATCCTTTATGCCTTTCAGTAAATTTTCCCGTCTGCCATTTAGCTGGATGAGAAGGAATCTTTCAACTTGTCCGTTTACAGAGCTCTTGTAAGGCCGGGCTTTAAAAACGTTTATACCTAGCTGATCTTTCATCATGAAAGTAATAGTTGCAGAATTAAGAGACTTTTCGTTATCTACTATAACGCACTTGGGTACTCCATAATAAAATGAATTTTCTTTTCTTTTATTATTTTACATTGTACCTAGTATAAAAAAGTAAAGTACTAACAACAATTTAGTCTAATTAATTAAGAGAGATACTTAAAAACTAAATATTAAGAAATACAATTGCTGCTACTGTTGTCTTACTAGATCGGAAGGTTTCTTGCGTTTCAACCGGATTTCTCGCCCAGCAGTTTCGATGAGTCTGGAGGCTTCCTCATTAACGTGCTGTTTAAGCCTCAGTTCGTGAGACTTTGCTAATTTGGAGATTTCATTTACCACTGAATTCACGCCTAGATCCTGATACAGGTCAGTAGATCTAATGTACCAAGGAGCATTAACTAAAGTCCTTAGTACCTTACTTTTAAAGCGCTGAATGCTGGCAATACAGCTTTGACTTGAGTAACTCCATTGTTGGGCTCAGTAGGTCCAAACTGGCTTTAAGACTTGACTATATATTAACAGTTTGTTTTGTATTGATGGCTTGGATTTCCTGCCAATTAGGTGGTAAAGTTTGCCAAATTTCATATCAAGCTCGCTCCTTTCTTTTTTGACATGCTCTTTCCAGCGTATCTTAGCATCTAAGGAGATACCTAGGTACTTAGCACTGTTATGGTGTGGTATAGGAATGTTATTTAAATAAATTGGACAATTAGCCGGCTTTTTCAAGGTAAAGTCGACATGAATTGATTTGGTGTCGTTTAATTTGATGCGCCACTTAGATGCCCACTTAGTAATTGCGTTGATTGCTGTCTGCATTCGACGACTAGATACTGAAGTTGACTCTCCAGCTGCTAGCAAAGCTGTGTCATCCGCAAATGTCGCTGTCATATAACTAGAATCAGGCGGGAGGTCACTGGTAAAAAACAAGTAAAGCATTGGCCCCAAAACGCTCCGGCTTCTATCTGTTGCAAGTTTGAATATGCATCCTCTTGTTTTATGCAAAAGTATCTATCTTTTAAGTACGAAGCAATTATTTCACAAAATTGTTTGGGTAGCATGTTTTTCAATTTGAGCAGTAGACCCGTGTGCCAAACTTTGTCAAAAGCTTGAGACACGTCCAAAAAGGCCGTCGTACAAACGTTCTTTTTATCGATTGTATTTTCAACGATTTCGGTGTACCTGGTCAATTGTTGAATGGTGGTCACGGAAGCCAAATTGATGTGTTGGTATTAAGTTTTTATAAGCGATAATTGGTTTGAGCCTATTTATGAGTACATTCTCAAAGATTTTAGATAAGACTGGCAGTAGCGAGATTGGCCTATACGATGTAACAGCGTGTACTGGCTTACCCGGTTTGGATATCATTATGACTTCAGATACTTTCCAAAGCGATGGCACGTGTCTTAGGCATAAAGCACTGTTTATAATGTTTACAAGTTTTTTTTATACAATTCTTTGGTAAATTGCGTAATTTTTCTCCAGCTATTTAATCGTACCCAGGTGCTTTTTTGAGTCTTGTATTCCCGATAAGATTTTTAATTTCTTTAATAGTAACAGGAAAAATACTGATGTGTGGATCCATCCAACTGTTTTCACAGTTTATCTCATACCCATCGTTAGGCGTAAATGTGTTTCTCAAATGGTTTGCAAATACGGCAGCTTTCTGTTCATTCGTTTTAGCCCATGCAGTTTCGTTTAGTTTTAATGGTGCTACATGTTTTATTCGTTTATTAATATTTCTTGCAGCTTTCCAGAGTGAATAGTCGGTGGATTTATCAGCTGTGAGTTAAGCCAGATAAGTTTTGAATGAAAAATTTTTAAACTCTTTAGTTTGTGCTGTACATTTGTTAAGCTCAGTTTTAAGGGCAGAGGACCTAGTTTGCTGCCATTTCCTTGCGCTTTTTATGGATACTTTCTAAGATGTGTTTTGGGTATTTGGTACCACTTAGATTCACGCGGGTATTTGGTGTACTCTTCCACGCAGCATTTTGAGTTATTTTTGTGAAATCTTCTACCTCACAGTCCAACTCAATACCAGTCGATATGCTTAAGCTTTGGGTCAACTTTATTCATTATATTTTTCAATGTATTCCAATTAGTGTGTTTATTGCATAACGTTGGCTTGGCGGCCGAAAGAATTGGCTTTTCATACAGAATTAGCAGCACTGGATAATGGTCAGAGCTTAGGTCTGAGCAATCTTCTATACATAAATTGAGTTTCGGTATTTTATTGATTATAAAGAAGTCCAGAAGGTCTGGCAATTTCTGACTATCTGTAGGCCAATAAGTGGGTCTTCCTGTAGAAACAAAAGTGTATCCAACTGCTTGTATAGCTTCGAGAAGTTCTCGACCTTTGGTTGTAGTTAAACAAGATCCCCAAGTGTGTTTTGCGTTATAGTCGCCACCAATGATATACCTTCCGTCATATTTTTTTAATAACTTCATATACGTTTCTATTTTTATATTAGGTCTTGGTGGACTATACAGAGCAATAAGATACAATGGGTGATTGTACAATTTAACTGAAACTGTTGTAGTTTGAATTTCTTCCATCTTAATCGGGTCTTCCTCGCTGTGTTCAATATTGCTTTTGATAATAATAGCGCTCACTCCTCATGCTGAGTTTGCCGGGTGTGGTGTGTGATATAATTCGTAATTTTTAAATTTAAAAGTGATTGGTTCGTAAAATGCATTTTAGATAATAGACATATATCAATATTTCTTTCGTGTAGAATAACTTCTAATTCATTCTTACTTTTGGAAAGACCATTAGCGTTCCATAGCATTATTCTCAAAGAGTTACTGATCATCAATAAATTGTGGATGGTACTCAAGAGCGTTGAGCCGCTGATTAAAGGACTTAAATAGTTTCTCTTGTTTATTTAGTTTATCCAAGATTTGGGATAACCGACTACTTTTTTGCATTGTATTTGTATGGCCTTGTTTAGCTATTTGCGCAAATGAAACTTTAGAAGCGGGAGGAAAGGATTTTACTTCTCCTGTGTTCACAACTGAATTACCATTCTTTTTATCTCTTAGTTTTTGCAGTTTTTTTGCGACGACACAATCACGGTAGCTTGCAGGGTGAGAATCGCCGCAGTTGCAACATTTAGCAGGGTCTTTTTCGGCTTTTCGGGATTCAGTAGTAGGATGTTTGCCTCCACATTTCACACACCTCGATGGCTTGCCACAGAAGTTTTTAGTCTGTCCAAAAGCTTGGAAGTTTTTGCACTGTGGAATTAATTTAGATGCTTTAATAGGCTCAACTTTGACAACGGTACTAAGAATGGTTTTGATCTGGTGAATTTTTTTAATGTCTTCGGTGGCGTCAAATACTACTAAAAACATATCTAGCGGTTCTTTAGTCTTCCATTTAAGCTTATTAATTGCATTTTTGACCTTAAAACTTTGAGATTTTAGATAATTTAAAATGGATTGTGTATCACATGTGTGATGTAAATTTTTTATCATTACCTTTATTGGCCTATTATGTTTACTCTCGTACCTAAACCAAGGTATATTTTCATTAGAAAAGTATTTTGCTATTGTGCTTGCTTTTACTAGATTTCAGTTCTTCGTTTTCTCTTTTTAATTCTATGTTATCTTTATGTAACTGATTGCGCATCGCTTCCAAATTTCTAAATCTCTCATTTATAAGTGAGTTAGTTTTTTCTAATTCTCTTACTTTATTTACTCTAAATGAGCTGAGACTGTTTCTCGGCGTCACTTCATGAAGAGGTTCAGGTTTCTAATGATTTCTCTACTGGGTATTAGAAACCTGTCGTTTGGTCGATAATGCAGTTTCAACAAGAAGTTTGTTTTTTGTTTTTATTTGGCCAGTATGGCAGCACTGAATGCAATTGGAAATAGTTAGAATAGAACAGCTGATTTAATATACGCACTTTTTTCACGGCGAAAATTAATAATTTGAGTGTTATATTACGTTTGTATATATTGTTATTATTGTTTAAAAAAAAAACACAAAACAAACTTCGATTGAAAATGTAATTTGATTCCAATGAGTTTTATCAATTTCTACCCTTAATCTAAGGAAATCGTTATGAAACGTGTTGACAACATCAATGCTTCCCACGGCGCACACACTCACGAATTACCACAGAATGGTTTATTTGCAAATTGTCGTAATTGCGGAGCACACCCGGATCTTAACCCCACTCAATGATATCAACAACAATCCAGAAAATGAAATGTCATGCAAAGATTTATTATATCTTCTATTGATTTTGACTGGATTATTCTAGCTTGTACAAGTTTTGAAAATTTATCTTGTGCTGTTAAGGCTCCTTTTTTTAATTGAGAATATGCCTATATTCAGACATAGCGACAACCGACAAGATATTCACCGTGCGCCAAACCTGGGAAAAGACCTGCCTTTATGTCACGATGTCTGAATTTGGTCTCCCCGCAAAACTAATACGAGTGTGTTAACTGACGTTAAGCAACATCAAAAGCTCCGTCAGAATCGGGAAAGACGTCTCCGAGCCATTCGATACCAAGCGAGGTTTCAGACAAGGTGATTCCCTATCGTGCGACTTTTTCAACCTGCTTCCGGAGAAAATAATTTGAGCTGCAGAACTTAGGTAGGGAAGGTACCATCTTCTATAAGAGTGTACAACTACTGGCGTATGCCGATGATATTTACATATATCACTGGTCTCAACACCCGCGCCGTTAGTTCTGCTTTCTCCAGACTGGACAAAGAAGCAAAACAATTGGGTCTAGCAGTGAATGAGGGCAAGACGAAATATCTCCTGTTTCGTCTATCTTGGAACTAACGTCCACCAACAATGTCAGCCTACAAATCCAACGCAGGATAACTCTTGCCAACAGGTGCTACTTCGGACTGAGTAGGCAATTGAGAAGCAAAGTCCTCTCTCGAAAAACAAAAACCAAACTCTATAAGTCGCTCATAATTCCCGTCCTACTATATGGTGCAGAGGCATGGACGATGTCAACAACGGATGAGTCGACGTTGCGAATTTTCGAGAGAAAAGTTCTGCGAAAGATTTATGGTCCTTTGCGCGTTGGCTACGGCGAATATCGCATTCGATGGAACTATGAGCTGTACGAGATATACGACGACATTGACATAGTTCAGCGGCTATGCTGGCTAGGTCATGTTGTCCGGATGGACGAAAACACTCCAGCTCTGAAAGTATTCGATGCAGTACCTGACGGGGGAAGCAGAGGAAGAGGAAAACCTACACTCCGTTGGAAGGACCAAGTGAAGAAGGACCTGTCTTCGCTTGGGAAATCCAATTGGCGCCACGTAGCGAAGAGAAGAAACGACTGGCGCGCTGTTGTGGACTCGGCTATAATCGCGTAAGCGGAGTCAACCCCAATTAAGAAGAAGAATATGTCTATATGAAGCATATGTCCTAGAAACTTATGTATTGGGGTTTCTGTAATTGCTGGATTAGGGAAATGCCTATCATATTTTTCTTCCTTGCATACCTGGCATTGTTTTACCAGTGTAACTATTCTTTGTCTCATTTTCGGAAAATGATATTTCTCTGATGGTTGCAGTTGGTTTTCCTGAGCGTTCCTATGAGCTCTGTTGAGAATCTGTAAAATTATCTCATACTTTTGTTATGTCTTCTACCTTCATTTGGGTAAATCTGCATTTAACGAACCTGAAATATTCTGGATACAGTCTTTGAATCTGTCCCATTATGTCTTCTGTCGTGTAGATTACATTTGTTATTGAAGGGTTTAAGTACATACTTTTTCATTATCTTAATTAAATTTTCATCAGAATACGTTGGTTGAAAAACAGTATGTTTATGGAATGTAAGGAATGGAATGGTAAACTTGTAGTCAGGAGGATGTTCTTTGTAAATAAAAATTTGGTTTTTAAAAGCGTTTATCAGTACCTCAACGCTGGGAATAAGATTATGAGAAGAGCTTTGAGCACTGTGTTGTGCTTCGGTTATTGTAGGACCTGCATCTTTTAATTGCTATTCTAGATTTCTAATTACAACCATGTGTAAGTTGTTTGTGATCTGTATAAATTGCATGATCAGAGGCATCTGTGGTTAATGTAAATTCTTTATTGAAATCAGGGTATTGTAGTATTACGTCATCAGATATTAACGTATTTTTAGCTGCTCAAATGCTTTTTTGCCTTAGCCGGACGCATATCAACGTCTTCTCCCCTAAGTAGTGTCGTGAGTGGTTTAGCTATTGCAGCATAGCCCGTTATAAACCTTCTATAATATCCATAAAGTCCAAGGAATGATCTGAGTTCTTTAAAGGTTTTGGGCATGGATAGTTGGCTATGGTTTCTACCTTTGTCGGATATGTTTCTATTATTTTTTCTGAGATAACAAATCCTAAAAAATCTACTTTTTTTGAAAAAAACACATTTGTCTAGTTTGCATTTAATATAAGCTGCATTTAGAGTCTAGAATATAAGGTCAAGATTTTTTTAATGAGTTTCTTTATCTCGGCTAAAGACGGTAAAACAATGTAAATATAGCAAATATTACCTATGTAATTCCTGAGTACATCATCAAGGGCGCGTTGGAATATTGAGGGGGCATTTTTCAACCCAAAGGGAAGTCTACTGATTTCATACTTTCCATTATTCACAGAATCTCAACGCTGTTTTTTCTATTTCACCATCCGTCATGAGGATGATGGAACCCACTCTTGAAGTCTAAACTGAAAATATTTCATTGTTGCCTAACTGTGCAAGTACTCCGTTAATGTCTGGTATAGGGTATCTGCCCGTTATTGTAGCACATATTCTATAGTCAATGACTATTCTGTATTTTCTTGTATTTGACGCATCTAATTTTTGGGGGACAATCCACAGGTGAATTGTACGGTGAAGGTCGTATTATATTGTTATCTAAAAGTTCTTTAATTTGTTTGCTGACTTCGTCTTTCAAAGCCATGAGGTACTGATAGAATTTTGTGTATACTGGTGTGTCTGTTCTTGTGCGTATTTCGGCTTTAACGTTAGTGGTATAGATCAGATTTGGGATTAGCCACGGCTTAATTCTCGTTGGCAATTTGTAAGATGATCTAATCTGGGTATAATTGCATTTACTAATTCAAATTTTTTCACTATTATATATTCACACCTTGTTCCTTCAAACTGTCATTTCCTAATATTCCGTCAAATGTTCTGAGTGTGGATAATAAAAAGAATTTAACTATTGATTTTGGATCATTAAACAAATTAATCATTTTGTAATTGGTTATTTTCATTCTGTAGTGGATTCTGTACAAGTTTTGACTGAATTTAATTTCTATTGAATCCCTTGTCTATCAGTATTTTAAGCATTATTCCGCTCCTCACCTTACATTCGAAGTATGAAAGTGAGGAATCAGTTATTCTAAAAAATTAAGATAAATATAATCGGATTGTTGTTCTTGATTACTATTTTCAATAACTTCGGTATAGTCGCTAAGTGTTTCATCGTAATCTGTCTGTTCTTCTTGTTCTGAGATACTTTGCTGATAACCAGCCATAGTTGGTACTGGTTCTTCTGTACCTGTTTATTGGTAAGTGTCTGTCTGAATATTTAAATGCCTTTGTCGTTTGGCTATTTCGGTAGGGGCATGAGTGGTCTTTTACCTAAATCAAATTGTGGTCAGTTCATGTAATTAATCTGCTTAGTTTGAATACTTCTGTCAATGTCCATCAGTTCTGGTCGTGGTAGTGGTTTGGCAACCATAGAACGAGATGATTGGTATATTGGTCGTATTACGTTGCGGTTCTGTGCGAATTGGTTACCTACATTAGTAAAATATGACCTTTATTCCGGTTGTTCAAAAAAATTATTTGATTGTCTGGGATTTATAGTTGGGCCTTACAGTGTGCTAATTCTAGGTGGAAGAAGTTGTCTAGCTTGAAAATGTGAATGGTGAGGAGTCAGAACCTGGCGTGATACTAACACTGGTCTATTCGGTTGATTTCTAATTATGTTTTGTTGTCCTCTATTTGACGCATGATTGGTACGGTATGCTTGATTCTCTAACTTCAAACATAAATACTATGTAGTTGGTAAATCAGTAGGCTCCTTCATGTCGAGAAGACGTGAAAGGTCTCCACGTAATCCGCGAATAAAGGTATCTCTGTACAGCTTGGTCATTAGTTGATCTGATTCCCTGCCTAATTCTATACAGCCTATCTTATTAAGGATCAAACATAAATGCTTATAGATGGCCTGATGGAATTCTTCAACAGAGTGGTTGAACTTTTTGCCATGGTTGTCATTTGGTACTCTAATGTACTCAAGTCCTTTTTGTCTGCATAGTGTAGCATAAGGCATTTGGAGATGACACTCCAATTTAAAAGAACGTTGAACGACTCCAACGCAGTGTCTGCGTTACCAGTTACTTTATTGCGAATAGTATGAAAAGGGTTTAAGGCAGGTCGCCTCCAAGCTGGTGCACCCTGGGTAATGCTAAATGACCTGCGGCCTTCACGGCCTAACAACTCCCTGGACGACTTTGGCTTTGGACTGGTTTTTGAGAAACTTTTTTATTGGATTTGGTAGAACCCTGGGCTGGTGGTGGCGGCATTCTGACACCTGAGTATGATGAGGTGACACTCATCAGAAATGGCTGACAGGCTAATGTCGCAACTGCCCCCGTCCCGTTAAAACCCTGGCAGGCCTCAGAGTACGAAGGGAGGTGAAGGGCTGTCAAAATCGGCACCTAGATACAACCCAGACGGGGTTGCTGCTCCTATGGCGACGAAACCGTCGCCGAGAAATGGCAGCAATACGACAAAGACTCCAGTAGGTGTCTCCTCAAGTAGCAGACTGGGGGTAACCGGATCCACAGGGGGTAAAAGCAAAGCAGCTGTAGCTAGATAGCTAAAGTCAGACCGTCGATTGGCGGCCAAAATCGTGGAACGCTACGGTGACAAGCATGTTGGTCAGGTTTCTGAGCAACACGCTAGTACACTTGAGTGGGCCAAGAAAGTGCTGAGCGAGGACGATAGGGTAGGCCCGGAAACCAGAAGGGGAACGGGAAAGGCGCCAACCTTTAGCGAAATCGCTAAAGGCGCTGGGGCCATAGTACTGGGGGTGCTCGACCGTAGTAGGGAGAACGGTGCCATCTCCCATGAGGAATGGAAGAGGGTAACGGCGGTCTTCTTGAGGGTGGTGAAGGGAAACCCGGGGCCACCCCCGAATTGTGTGAGTGCCGGTTGGCACCAGGGGCTGCACAAGCTCACAAGTTGCGCTGACGAGAGATCGGTCATCTTATACAAGAAGGCAGTCTCTCAGGTGGGGGAGGTCTGGAAGGGGGTCAAACTGGAGGCCGTGGCCAAAGAGGATCTTCCTCTCCGTCCAAGGGCTCGCGTTTGGTTGCCGGCCGAACCTTCCACGCCGAGTGAGATTGAGGAAATCCTCAGATATTGCAATCCCTTACATTCAACGCAGGACTGGAGAGTCTTAAGGCTGGAGAGAACTGATGAACCTTATGGGCAAGCGCTGATAATGCTAAACACCGAGTCCATGGGTCCTCTCAGCAAAACAAGGGGAGCCATTAGCTATGGTTTTGAGATGGTAGTGCTGAAAGTACTTCCATCAGATGCCAGAGCTGATGGTCCCCAAGAGGCGGTGACTGCGGTGGATGTAACAAAGGGTGCTGACGGTAAAACGGCTGTGGAAACCGATGCTCCAGAGGGCGTCGAAGGTCAAATGACCGTGGAAGTAGGTCCGAGTCTCTCAGATGTGGGGAGTGTTGGGGGCGGTTCGTCAATTGGCGACTCCGTCTTCAGCCTCGAACAACTGTTTGAGGAGGTTCGGGTCGATCACGACTTGGGCGCTGAAGTAGCGCTCCTGGAGGAAAATCTGAAGGATGAAATTCCTCCAGATTAACCTCCAGCATGCGAAGGCTGCCTCCGCCAACCTATTCATCTGATGTCGTCCTGATCCAGGAACAAGGTTGACTGGCAACGGGATTTCTGGATTGAGGACAAAGACCCATAGCCTCCTGACGGCCAAGGATGCAGGTAGGAACACAGCCTGTATGCTGGTAAGGAATGAACTAACGGTATTTCTTTTACCTAATTTCAGCAGCGCTGACATAGTGACAGCGAAATTGGAGTGTGACACCGGAGATTTCTGGCTTATCCCCGCATCCATGCCACACGATGATGTGGTGGAGCCACCTCCCTTACTGCTGAGGAGGACCTTAGCCGAAGCGTCTAAAACTGGCACTGAGGAGGAAACTCTCCTACTTTTGTGACCGCAGGCAGGGAGGAGGTCCTCGACCTCACCCTTGCCTCACAAGCGATTGCCCCGCTGATCTCGAACTGCAAGGTCCTCGATGATCACTCCTTTTCGGATCACAGGTACATCGAATTTAGTCTAGTCGGAGAAGGTCCGCCTAGGAAATCTTTTAGGAACCCTAGGAACACGGACTGGGTAGGTTACCGCAGGAGGCTTAGGCAAACTCTCCCACGCGCACCGGGGGTGGACTCGTTGGCCACTACCGATTCGGTGGAGGAGTGGGTCGAAGTCTTCAGCTCGGTGTGTAATGCTGCGCTGGAGAGGTCTTGTCCACTGAGATCACCGAAGGGCAAAGAGAAACCTCTATGGTGGACTACGGAGCTCTCAGAGATCAGGGCGTCTTGTAGACGGCTATTCAACAAGGCCCGCAGAAGTGGGTTATCTGATGAATGCGCTTTGTATAAAGTAGGACTTTCAATATATAAGTCCGAGTTAAGAAAGGCCAAGAGGACCTCGTGGAAGTCCTTCTGTGGAAGGCTGTCACGAGTCCTCGAGATTCAGGCGTATTCTCGCAAAAATCCCAGTGTCCCTGGGGTATCTCAATGACGCTAATGGGAAGTGGGCCCTCAGTAGTGAAGAAACACTTCAGACGCTTCTCGACGCTCACTTCCCGAGCAACATGTCCTCTATGAGGGGATCTCTCGGGATGCCACATGACTATTGTGCGGCCTTTGTCGGCATTCTGGATGAGCGTCACTTGACGTGGGCGATTAACTCGTTTAAACCATTCAAGTCCTTGGGACCAGACGGCATCATACCAGCGCAGCTGCAACAAGCTGTTAAGGTTTCATGCAGCTGGTTGGCACCTATCTATGTGAACTGCATCAGATTAGGTTACATCCCGGGGCCTGGAGACGAGTCAAGGTCACGTTCATCCCGAAGGCTGGCAGGGTCTCCCATGTCACGGCCAAGGATTTCAGGCCAATCAGCCTCTCCTCCTTCTTGTTAAAGACTCTGGAGCGGCTGATGGACTGGTATATAAGGAAGAGCATTCCGAGAGCACAACATGCTTATCGCAAAGGCAGGTCAGTGGACACTGCTTTGCATACTATCGTGTCATGGCTTGAGGAGGCCATTGAAGCCAAGGGCTTCGCTGTTGGGACCTTCCTTGATATTGAGGGAGCTTTCAACAATTTCCTGCCTGAAGCAGTAGTAACTGCTCTTGACGGTCTTGGGGTTGAATCGAGCCTCAAGTACCTCATTCTCAGTCTTCTATGCGACAGAGTAATCGAAACGGAATGGGGCAGCGCGTGCGAGACGTAATGTGAGTGGGGGAACACCACAAGGTGGGGTTCTCTCTCCTCTTCTATGTATCCTAGTCGTTGACGAATCGCTCAAAAAACTAGAGGATCGCGGCTGTCGGGTGATTGCCTACGCAGACGATGTAACACTTATGGTCAAAGGAAAGACTCGCCATAAATCCAAACAAAACAGAAATGGTTTTATTCAGCCGAAAATATAAAATCCCGGTGGCACCGTTGCCACGAATTGGAGGTATTCACCTGCAACCGGCGGATACAGTGATATATTTAGGGCTCATTCTGGATAAGAAGCTTTCGTGGAAGCCGAATATCGAGGAGAGAGCAAAAAAAGCATCTATTGCCTTATACGGCTGCACCCAAAGTGGTCTCTCACCCAAAGTGGTCCTCTGGCTCTATGACACCATAGTAAAGTCCATCTTATTCTATAGTGTCTTCAGGTGGTGGAGGGCTTTAGGGAAGACCACACTGGCCAAAAAAAATCGAGAGCGTTCAACGGGCTGCGCTAATTAGCATGTGTGGTGCATTAGGTTCTACCCCAACCATGGCACTTAATGCAATTTTGAATATAACGCCGGTGGACATTGCCGGTAGGAGGGAACGGGTCGGTGCTCCTGTTTCTTCTTGTGGTCTACTACTAGACAGCTGGGCCATGCGGATGCTCGTCCAACGCTGGGCCAGCGTCGGCACTTGTCGAAAGCCTTCTGGCCCAGGATAGATCGCAGGATCTTTTAGCCCTCAGCAAGGCTAACCTCTCACTGTTAGTGGGTCTTTTAACGGGCCACTGTCCTATTGGTGGCGGTAAGAATGGGTATCTTACCGGATGCCGACTGCTGAAGTTGTTTGGAAGAAGATGCGGTAGAAACAAGCCAGCACTTCCTGCTTGACTTACCGCTTTTGGGAAGTCAAGACTCAGACACTTGGGAGCGCATACCTTTGGACACCCCACCGAACTGGTGGGTGTTGAAGTTAAGCGCTTCGCCAATCTGTAAGTCCGAGCATGGAAGTTCCTTTTCAATGGCATCACAAAGGACTAATTGTTAGTCCACGTGGGATCTTTGATCAGCCATCTTTCCTTACCTAACCTATGCAAAATATCAAAGTACTTTGCCGTACCATCTGTGAATTCGTATGTTCTTAAAATTCTGTTCATACTTTTTTTCAAACTCGGCCGGGTCACCGGAAAATTCCCTTAGACTTTTTACTATATCGGGCACTTTGTCTAATTCTCCTAAATTGCATCGGTGCTCTTGGTCAATTCCTTGAGACTTTACATTAGAAAAATCAAATGTTTGACTTTGAGTCTGTTGCAACAAAATTGGTAATTATTCACTTAAAACTTGCCGAATGGCATTTGTTAAATCTATATTTCTATTATTTTGATATGCCACTTGTCTCTTTATCTGTCTTTGCCGTTGGGCATTTTCTTCAAGATTAAGTAGTTGAGGTCTAATCAAATTGTTTGGATTGGCATTTTGTTAACTTAATGGAAGTATTCTAACTTCCTCAAGTTTATTACTGATTCGCCTTAATCAATCAATCAATAATTTCCAACATTATTCTTATTTATTATTATTACTTTTTTTTTAAACCAGCAGCTGGGCTTACCCTTTTATCCTGGAGGGTCCTTGAATGAAACGAGTAACTCGGACAACTCGTTTGCTTCCTACTACGGATCCTGCAGCTTACACAAATGTAGAGGGCAAGTAGAAGACTTGCAATTTACCGATTCGCCCAAGGAAGTTCAATTTTTAAGTTTTTCTAGCCAGTTAAGTTTTTTTTTATTGAGTTAAGAAATGTAACTGAACATAGTATCTAAAAAATACCGTAAGGAATATGCATATCAACAAAATTTAGTGAAATTAAAAAAACAGAGTTCGCTTATGTTCAGTGAGAGAAATAAACATAAAGAGGAAGAAGGGCGTTTTTTTTTGTATTAATCCTAGAAATTAAGAGAGTTGACCACACCATTTTCTATATACACGCGATTGAAATAAAAGGCATCTTGTTTTTCGTACAAACATTTATGTAATTTTTCAATATTTTCGATTAAATTTTGTATAAAACATTTGTCGTCCTCCATCTTCAAATAAAAAAATGTTGAATCTGTTGACAAAAATTACTTTTAATGTCTCGTAACTAAGCACTCAATTAGATACAAAACTATTCTATTAGTAATATAGCGAATTTATTATATTTAATATACATATCTTCTAATTAAAGCAAAATCAACCGAATTTGCGCAAAAGAAAAAATTTTAGGATAATCGTTCCAACAGTGTGAAAATGTATGAATAGGATAAAACTCAACTCAACGAAGATACTCCTACCGCTGTGTACCGAGTATAATAGTTTTGTTCACCTAACGATTGTACATAGATTAAGATTATCAAATGATCAGGATGACGGGAAAAGTTGAAATCCAGGCGACTGTCTGTCTCTTCATCCGTCCGTCCGTGCAAAGGGTAATTGAGATATCTTGATGAAATTTGGTATACGGGTTCCTTAGTTAGAATAAAATTATGAGTTCGTAGATGGATCGAACGTAATCAGACCACTGCCATACTCATGTTGGCGTGGTCATTCCGCTCTTAAGTTTAATGTGCGTATCCAAACAACCAACAAAAGAAAACATTTTAATGAACAAGTAAGAAAGGGCAAAGTTCGGGTATAACCGTATTTTTATACTTTTTCAACATATTGCTACAGAACTACTACTACTTCCTACCGAAAATATCGGTCAATCTATGAGATATATAATTGAAATTAGGAGAGAATCCTTTTTTTATAACGGTAGCGGGTGATCCAAATAGAGGTACTGTTTTTAATAGCCTATTTTTAACAGACACACGAGAGTGGTGTTGCGACTCACCCATATTGAAAAATATATTCGATCGAATAGACCACGTCCAGCACGCAGTGGAGAAAATATTGGAGTCGCAGCTGAGAGTGTACACGAAGTGCGAAAGGAAAATTATGGAAAAGATTAATCAGGACCGCCAAAGAAGTAGCCATGGCATCGCTAAAGAAGTTAACATTCATCATCAAACTGTCCTGAACCATTTAAAAAAGGCTGGCTACAAAAATAAGCTGGATGTTTGGGTACCACATGAATTGACTGTGAAAAATTTAATGAACCGAATTAACATGGTAATAGGAAACGATCAAATACGACAATAATGTGCGAAAAAGATCATGGTCCAAGCTTGGTGAAGCTCAACAAATGGTCGCAAAGCCGTTGACTCGACATTTTGCTGTCAACAACCGATGAGATTGGAGCAAGCAATAAAAAAATCGGCCAGAACTGATCTACAGAAAGGACTTCGCGTACCATCAGGACAACGCTAGACTCGGCAAAACTGGGAGAGCTTGGCTAGGACGTTTTGATGCATCCACCAAATAGCCTTGGCATCATCTGACTACCATTTGTTTCCTCCCTTAATGGAGTAAAGTTTGCTTCAAGAGAAGCCTGTAAAAATCACTTGTCACAGTTTTTCACTGAGAAACCAGAAAAGTTTTACACCGATGGAATAATGTCTCTAGCGGAAAAATGGCAAAAAATGGTCGACCAAAATGGTACATATTCATTATAATTATAAAAAATAACTTAAATTTTCATTAAAAATTTTTTGTTTGTTTTTTTTGCATTTTAAAAATGTATAAACAATGTTTGTTTATGTACATATGTATTATATACAGTTTATACTATCTCAGCATTGTCTATGATAAGCATGTTCAAAGATATTTGAACATACTGAGGAGAGAAAATTATTATTTTAATTCCAAGGGTAGCCAAGTCCTTCTTCATCTGGTGTTTCTAACGGAGTCGAGATTTTCTTCTACTTCCCCCTGGGGGTACTGCGTCGAATACTTTCAGAGCAGGAGTGTTTTCGTCCAGCGTAGACTGTGCCTTTTAATGCGCTGAACTATGTATGTCAGAGTTGTCGTATATCTTGTAGAGCTCATCGTTCCATCTAATGCGATATTCGCGGTGAAGAAAGCCCAAAGAACCATAAATCTTCCGCATAGCCTTTGTCTCGAAAACTCCAACGTCGATTCTTCAGATATTGTCACCGTCCAATATATAGCAGAACGTATTCCCGTCGATAAGTTACTTATAGAGTTTGGTGTTTATTCGTCGAGAGAGGAATATACTTTTCAAATGCCTACTCAGCCCGAAGTAGCATCTATTGACAAGAGTAATTCTGCGTTGAATTTCGAGGCTGACATTGTCATTGCTGTTAACACTGATTCCAAGATAGTCGAAATTATATACGACTTCAAATTTGAGACCGTCAATAGTGACGTGAGAGCCAAGTCGCGAGGGCGACGACTGTTTGTTTGATGACAAGAGATACGAACATATCCTCAAAAGGATTTTTAAAAATTAAAATTATTTTAAATTATTTTAAAAGCTGTACTTTAGTGACGCAGTACCTAGCCCGGTAGGTAGGTAGACTCACTTTTTTAACCGCGTTTTTCTCGAAACTACTTTTTTCCACACGGTACCGGCATTATCTCAAGTTCTATACAACCGATTAACTTGAAATTTTGTGTGAATCTTCTCTATATAATCTTTATCGTTCCTACCAGCATCGTGTCAAAATTTTTGTTTTTAATATTAAAAAAAAAATTCAGAAATTTCAAAAGAAGGCGTAAAAAAATTATTTTTATTTTCAGGCACTCGCCATTTTTCAAATTTTTTTTTCGTGTTCCCTGATTTGATTTTTTATTTCAGACCACCAGGAGAGTCAGGATCAATGTCACCAGGATGCGCCATTTTTTTTACACCTGTCTCCAAATGTTTAAACTCTTATCGCTGGCGAGAGGAAAATAGAAAAATAAATCTTCATTGAGCTCACAATATTTGTATTTTAATTTTTATTTGGTTTTTCTTGTCATTTTATACTGTGTTTAAATCTATCTTAGGTAATTAAATGTTTGCATATCTATACAAGTATGTATATTGCCACACGACATAGGATTAAGTACACCAATGCAATTGATAACTTGAGTAAAATAAAACTTAGTATACGGATGCCTTGGCATAAAACAAAAGTCGAGTTTATAGATGGGCTTAATCGAACCACTCCACGCCCATAAAACGTGATTAAGCGAAAAGCAAAAAGTGCCACAACTAAACAGTAACTGCACTAAAATAAGATATAGAACTGTAAATTAGCACAGGGAATCGCAGTAGTAAGGGGCACCGGTGGGACCGCGCTAAAAGGTTTAATGCACGTACATATGTACATACATATCTCCTAATGCATTCAAGCTAAAAGAACTAAATTCGCTCAACATAAGTTCTATGAAAACCTCTACTGTCAATAATTAGGACAAGGTAACTTTTACCTCCGAGATGGTTTGAGGCAGCTTTACAGGAACCGCGCTCAGAGCTTGGTAATGGGCGTAGCTCCACCCATATTAGGTTAAATCCCAGATCTCGTTAGCCGCTCGAGCGATTTAAATCAAATTAAATATGTAGCAATCCTAAATCACAGGGCGAAAATGGTTGAAATCAGACTACCACCACGCCTACTCCTTACATAACACATATTTAAATTTCATTTGATTTCTTCACTTTGCATGTATAATTCCCTTGAGAGAATCCTTTCTCTGTGTATCTAAAATAGTTTGAATCTGGTCCATACTTCCCTTAACCCCCCCGTATATAGTACCTAATATAAGGATTTTCGAACTTCCGGATGACTTTGTAATGCATATATCGGCCAATATGTGAGTTATCTTAATGAATAATAACGGTGCAGTTTTTTACATAGATTGAATAAAATCTGGTGAAAACTCACCCTAGACTCCATATAACGAAAAAGCCTTATGTATCTGATAGTATTACCCCGGAAATTAACCTTATTACACCCCTACTTAGCCCTTCCCTACTTGTTTTTTGTTGACTTCTTTAAACATAAAAAAACACTCATTTCCATTCAATGGTACGAATAAATAATCTAAAAATAAAATGAGCATAATATAAAGTCATGAATGCATTATCAAAAACTATTCTGGGGTAAGTGCGATAAGTGGAGGCAGCTGTCCGCTTATCATGATCTACTTAGCATAATTTTATTTAACTTGCTTAAATATCATCGATAATAGCAGGTATTTGTACGTTTGATACTCACTTTTTAAATTTTTATCATTTTGGAAGACATTCAAGAGGCGGGGATGATTGTAACCCAATGGCATTGATGAAATTTGTGTATAGACATCGAGCAAAGCATTGCCATCGACATCAACCAGATAGTTTCCAATAGATTTTTCAAAGTCAGCGAAAAGCTGAACGGTTTCGGCATTCTGAAGATAAACAACACAAAGATATTTTGTTGAATAATGTAGAAATATTTACCTCATTAAAATATATTGTTTGTGTATCTGATATTAATAGGTCAGAACTTTTAAAGAAATTTATAACTATACCCTATTTTTCTTGGTGTCGAAACTGGGGTTTTTTCTGAAATCTCCACTCCACTCACTTTACATACACGTTACAAAATAGGCTCCAACGATTTATCAACATATTCTTCCTACTTCTTTGTGTTATGAACTATTTCATTTTAAGAAAATATGGTTAACACATATAAGATTTAAAACAAAAATATAGATGGGTTTCACAGCGGATATAGATATGATTGGCAATGCTGTACTATCTAAATATATGGACATCATCATGCCAGTAATGAAATAATTTAGAAACATGACAAATAACGATAGGTTTAATTATCTAACTAACGACTAATAATTAAATATCACTCTAAAGGTTATAAAAGTTATACTGAACCAGTTATAATCTTTGGTTTCCGAAAACAGTTGTTTTTAAATGTAAAAATTATCTATGAATTTATATAATTGCCTACGCAAACAAGGAGAAGTTGTTCATGCAAATAATAATAACAATAACGATTGCAATATGTAGGTATGGAGGTTTCTTTTTGAAATAAGATCTCTTCAGAGGTTTCACACTTTACGGCACTCGGAAAACACGAATTATTTGAAAAACTTCCTATAAATAGTTTACGATTTAGAATGAAATTTAAAGAACTCAATTTCAAACTCTTGTTTAAAATGTCAAAAACCATTTTGAATGTCGTTATTATATTAAACTTTACAAAAAATAAGTCAAACATCACTAAAAGTATCGAAACACAACGAAGAGAAACCGGAATATAGTTTAATCTTATTCCATATACCTATTATGAGGAACTTTAAATGACTTCATGATATATCTTAACAAAATTAACAATAAGAAGAAAAATCGTTAACTTTGGTTGTACCGAAGCTACAATACCCTTAACAAATAATGAAGTTCATATACAGGAACTTAAATTTGATCGTAAAAGTTTGTATGACAGCTACCGAACTAAAAATGTTGTCGAATATTGTAACATTGCCTTGGACAATAATCCACACCCAATTCCTTTCATTTGTATGGCAGCTCTATGCTATATTGATCCGATATCGGCAGTTCTGACATATGAGCAGATACTTTGAGAAAAAATTACATCTACAAAATTTCAGAGCGGTATCTCAAAAACTAAACGACCTATTCGGGTATTAATTTACATATAGACAGCCATGGCTAAAACAACTCAGCTTTTATAAGGTCTCCGACGTTTTCTTCTGGGAATTACAAACTTCAAATTTAATATACTCTATTATTTTATTATTAATTTATTCATATACATACATATAAGTATGTAAGTATGTATGTATATTGTGAAAGTTTTATTAAACGAACGCTCTTTTAAGGGAACATATCCATTATGCATATGGATTGGTGAGCCCAACAATGTTTGAAAACTATTAAGTGGACAGAAAGACCAGTGACCGTTTTTTTAATCTTATATTATCAATTTGTAAATATGGTTTCTATTTTTCGTTCAAAAAAGAAACGATAGCATACCTTAAAGATAACTTTTATATTTTTTCACAGTTATAATAGGTTCTCCCCGCAAATAATTAATGAAAATCAATTAAAGCGAAATATCTATTTGCTTGAGCACCTGCATTTAAAGTCACTCCTTAATGAATTACTGCACTTAGACACATTTTTTGCCTTCACACAAACGAAATACATCTTTATATATAAAAATTACATGTCATGTTGTTTGTCAGCAATGCACTCCTAAACTACAGAACCGATTTCAGCAAAATTTAGCACACTGTGTTCATTTCGAACCAACATAGAAGATAGAATAGTAAAAACAATTCTTTAATAAAAAATACAGGTTAAAGCTATATTAAATGAACACTCCATTAAGCGGACAACTCCATTGGCTGGTCCCACAATTTGCTGATGTTTATTAAGTTCAATTTATTAACTGGACAGATTATTTTTTCCAATGAAATTTATTTGTATTAACATATTCAAAATTAAACCTCAATTACAATTTCTTGGATTCTTATACCGACAAAAACGTTTTCGACTTTTTTCGTAAGTAAAATTTTCACTATATTGAATAGTTTATTATGTAAATAATAGTACCCGGATCCACTAGTATGTATGTATGTAGTTACATATATGAATTCAAATTTTTGTATATCGTGTGCAAGGAATATGTATGTGCATATACATACTTATACAGCAGAACTCGTCAAATTGAATGATTAAGTGTCAAGTGGAGTACCAAATTTGTTTATAATAAGCATTTTCAGACTTACTTGTATAGCGCTCAATTTACCCTTTAATTCCAGTGATTTAGGACCTGGTATAGTTTGCGTTTTAACAGCTGGGGCTGCAGGTTCCGCCAGGGTAGCATAATTTCTAGGATATGCAAAACCTGCGAAAACGAGGATACAAAAAATATGGTGTGAATGCAAAATAGGGCAATCGTTTTACTATACATATGTATATGTATGGTACTCATACATACATATATGTACATATGAATGTATGAATTTCATCGATTTTGACAAAACACTTTTTACGCGAAGTTGTTTCATATACATTACATGTATTAAAACTAACTTTTTCATATATTTATGTCACTCATTAGCCTGTTGGAATTAACGACATAATTATTTACCTCTAAGAACAATGCAGTGCCTTGACATTGCCGATGCTTTCAGGAAACTCATATTTATTAATTAAATGAATACTTCAAAAGCAACAAAAAAAATTAAATTAATGCTGATTTTGTTGTGTCAATAACTGTGTTGTGTGACCGTTGCTACCGTTGCGCACTTTAAGAATCAACGTTAAAAAGTACTATGAAAGAGCAGCATCCAAGGCGAATGTTATCGTGGTCGGCTCGTAATGGATTGTGCGCACAATTTCGTTTTACGGAAATTTTACGCTCCCTAAAAATGGTTATTATTAGGGGAACACGAGTAAATGTTAACGCTATACGTATAGAAACACATACTGAACTATACATACACATATTCACATATGCATGGGGTGGGGACATGTATTCAATAACAATAACAGCGGCGATACCGCCATCATTACACTACGAGCATTCCCACCTAAACGAACACTTGTTTGTTATTTGTAAATTTACTATCACAACGAGAATACACAAATTTAGAAATGAGTATCCAAGCACTAGTGTATATATACATATACACACAAACATATCTACATTCAAACATAAACCACAGGGAAATTTTTGGATGAAGTGCTGAGAACGACACATGTCGCGCTCCAAATGAGAAAGTGAGAAGAAAGCAAAAAAATGTTATCATATGCATAATAAACGTTAACTATAAATTTTATTCTTAACAAACATATATGCCATATGTACATATGTACATATATGTAAATGTATGTACATATATTTGTTTGTTAGAGAGCAGAAAGTTTATGGATACTTCTTAATTCAAATTTAAATATTTAAACTTTGGCTATAGCTTTTACTATGAGTTTAAGAGTAAGATAATAAGTTCTGAGGTACTATCCTGATAAGCAGTTATGGAACTATAACGAAGTTAGAAGATTCGAACTTTTTACTAAGCAAACTAGTTATATTTGAAATTGTTTCGGATATATGTACGTACAAGTATGTACATATCAGCGTTTTTGTAAGATTTTTTAACTTGATGGAATCGTCTTTCAACACTTATTTTATTTTATTCTCGAATCGCTGTTTTCAGAATCGGTGATCGACCAGACATTTTCATACGACCTTTTTAGATATACTTGTGAAGTAATGATCGAAATAATAAAAATTTCAATAATAATTTCTATTATTTAAGCCACGATGAAGTCTTTTTTTTAAAGCCCCCAATTTTATCAAAAATCAAAATTTTTACTACTTCCTCGGTCACTAATTTTTTTGGTATTTGAATTTAAGATACTTTTAAGCAGAAAATCTTCTTCCTTTTTTCGAAGGTATTTCTGAAGATCGGCTACGGTTTTAAGAGATCCCATATTCAAAATGAATATCCGATTATTTAAGTGCATTGATTCCGTAAATGTACATTACTTTTCTTTTTTTTATAAAATTAAATGCCTTTTTAAAAATCAAATAACCCGTATTTGCGTAGAATGATTCCAGATTATCACATCAAATATATGTATGCATTTGTCTTGGAGGTCGTCCTTAAAGTTTACTCCGCTTTTTTCTTCTATACAAAGTTTCTTAAAAGAAACACCCTGTTCTTTTAAATCAGAGTTTTTTCGTAGTAAATTGTTACTCCATGTTAGGATTTACTACAAGCTTACTGGCATACCTAAATAAAAGCATTTAGCATTTACCACTCACCGTTAACACCGTGGCGGCATCCGAAAATAAAACGGCAACTTTATGTTAAATCCTCAAAGAACATATACAGCTACTGTAAACACATTGGTTGACAGATCGCGCTAATTTTTCCTAATTAATGTTGACTTTGTTTCATAATATTTACGAAATTTATGTAAAATTGATTTATTTTTAATCTTTTCGTGCTTGAGTTGCTTACAAAATATAAAAAAATTACAATCGATTAATATCTATTATGATCTCTATTCAGTATATTCAAAATGGCCACAAAAGTTCTTCTTCTGTAACATAGTCAAAAAACATAAATATCCATAAAAATAAAAATATATGTTGACTTTGTTTCATAATATTTACGAAATTTGGGTAAAATTTATTTATTTTTAACTTTTTCGTGTTTGAGTTGCTTACAAAATATAAAAAAAAACGACAATCGATTAATATCTATTCAGTATGTGCAAAATGACAGCAAGAGCTCTTTTCAGTTTTGTGACCTGCTAACTACCAGGTCTCAAATTTGAGGCAATATTTTGAGACTAACGATAGAGACTGTTTAGTGAATAGTAACTAGTCACAAATTGAGATTTTACCTCAAAATTTCTCAAATAGAGACGTGACTAGAGACTCGTTACAGAATACCGCTATAAGAGATATTAATGGTTAAAGTTAAATTATTTTGAAGAATTTTGTTATTACAAACTTCATATTTCAATAAAAACAAATATCATTTTAAATGGAGATATTCATAATCACACATCAATTCATACTACTTGAAAAACTATTTTGTTTCATCGAAATTGAAAGCTCTACAAAAAAGTCTCTCATGATTTTTGCGTAAACTTAACTGTTTAACTGTCTCAAATTTGAGGCAATATTTTGAGACTAACGATAGAGACTGTTTAGTGAATAGTAACTAGTCACTAATTGAGATTTTACCTCAAAATTTCTCAAATAGAGACATGACTAGAGACTCGTTACAGAATCCCGCTATAAGAGATATTAATGGTTAAAGTTAGATTATTTTGAAGAATTTTGTTATTACAAACTTCATATTTCAATAAAAACAAATATCATTTTAAATCGAGATATTCATAATCACACATCAATTCATACTACTTGAAAAACTATTTTGTTTCATCGAAATTGAAAGCTCTACAAAAAAGTCTCTCATGATTTTTGCGTAAACTAAACTGTTTAAAAGATATTAACGGTTGAATTGAAAAAGAGTCAAATCGAAAAACTCATAGATTTGTAGGAATTTTATTGCTGTACAAAATGGTCTCTTATAATTAAAAAAGATATATGTAAAATATGTTATTCAAATAAGTTTTCAGTTTTATCAACTAAGTGAATCTTAACAATTTTCCATGTAAGTGTATGGCATGACTTCCACAACTTATAACGGTAAGTGTATGCCGTTATCATGCCTACTTTTTTGTTGATATTTTGTTATTGTTTTACTCGGACAGTAACGAAGTTTGTTTAGACAATGAAATAGCACACTTTTAGTTATTTATACATATACATATTCATTATTAATTAGCAATCGTGCAAAAAGTACGCTGTTTTAACAATAACTATGAAAAATTAACATATGTATTTTGAAAATGGGTAGAAATATGCATTGTCCTCTAGAAAAAAGGATAATAATATTTGATCCTTACAAAAAAAGCAAAAATCCAACTTAATTGTCGAAAATATGAGTTCCTCGTGTATGCGAAGACGTCTATATGATGTTCTGTTGTTTGGACGAATGAGTAAAAAAAAAAAACACATACCTGGCAAAAAAAAAACATAAGAGCACGGCTGGATTTTGTTAAAGAACATTTAGAACCTTTTCTACGTAAAATTTTAGAAAAGAGTTTTTCAAGCAATTTTAAAAAATTGAGGGCACACAACAAAATATTAACGTTTTAAGTGCATAAACGCTATAATACTTATTTGATTTCTAATAAATTTATTTAATTTCCGCAGAACCGGCCTACTGTGCTATTTCTGTGTCCAGACCTAAACACGCAATGGGAAACTTAATCATTTCTTTTTAAAGAACTAGTGAACAAAACTTTTTAATATTTTGCAAATAACTCACTTATTTCTTACTTTATGTGATGTTAATAAAAAAATAAAATTTATTTTCTATTTATATCGAAAATACACGTCTTTTTATTACATTCTCAAAGTGTGCTATTTCTATGTCCATGACTGTATATATATCATGTATATATTTTTTTCTGTATATAAAAGGCACGGTTACAATTAGGAGCTCTTTTTGGAGAGATTTTCATAAAGGTGTCTGAGAACGTACATATTTTAGTTATAATATATATATGAATGTACATACGTCAGAACTGGTTCTCAGACGTTAGTAACATGTGCACAAAGAAAATAAATTTATTAACAAGAGAAGCAATGTACTTCTTGTCTTATCTAGACTGGTGAAAGCATGATTAGC
Organism: Bactrocera correcta; assembly: GCA_027475135.1. Classification (NCBI taxonomy): domain Eukaryota; kingdom Metazoa; phylum Arthropoda; class Insecta; order Diptera; family Tephritidae; genus Bactrocera; species Bactrocera correcta. Next base: position 151,143,210 of record CM050325.1, on the reverse strand, counting down.
TAATAAATACATACATATGTACATATGTATATTAATGCAGATTTTAAAATAAAACATGAATTTGTGATTTCATACTAGCAGCTAAAATAAACATATAGCCAATTTCAGTATATTAAATTTAGCATTCTAAGATATAAAATACTACATACACACAAGTCACACTAATCTCCTAACATCTTCCCATAACCACTCCACCACCTGCTATAAATGAATGCTCCTAACTTATATATGTATATGTATACATATATATATTTTCTGTAATATATAATAATATAAGACCTTAGTTGTTCTTTTACAAGCCGAAGACCTTGGCAGCCAGTGCTTTAGTTGTAAAGTGGAATAATTATTTATAATTATTACTCTTGTAAATAAATAAATAAAATAAAAAAACATGAACAGTAAAATATATACATACATATATACAAGTATGTATATAGTACATTTGTGAACAGACAAATAGCATACTTATAAAATTCTTTTTGAAACCGTGTGTTTGGAACATTTTTATAACAAAATAATTTATACTTCTTTTTAGAAACTTGTTTTAGATATGTAAAAAAAAAAAGAAAAATATATTAAATTAAATAAACTTATTTCTCTTTGAAAATTTTTTTGCCCAACCTTCGTCGATTTCAGTTGCACACAGAAATAACATACTTCCGAAATTTTGTAAAAAAAAGGAAACTTTTACAAGAAATAATGTAAAAGAGAGTACTATATCACTCATTGCGATGTTAATAATTTTTTTGTGTGTCCCCGATTTTTCCAGATGATCCCACTCCATACCACGAAAATGCATTCCATGTATGTTGGGCTTAAGGATTGGACTTTCGGACGATGAACTAACGTTTTATCATCGGTCCAATTCGATATACTTTAGTTTGACCACTCCATTTTTCAATCCGCACATTTATATTTTTGTTTTTATAAGTGTTTTTTCGTTGATGCGTCGTAGAGGTAAGTGTCATTGAGGCGTCTTCTGACAAACCAGCTGGGCATGTTTAAGCCAAATGCTTCATTAAGTTCGGCCATAATGGCGCAGGAGGCTAAAATGGATTAACTTTGCACTTTCTCACAATTATTCTATCAACTTTCGAAGTGGTTTTACGTTAGAAGCCTTCCGGATTTTATTTTTTGTTTTTGTCTTTCAATCCGAATTGACTGATGTATTAGCATTATATAACATTTTTTTTCGAACAGTTCTAAATTTCCACGATTTGAGAAGGATTATTCCCGTTCCCAAAGAGTTTGTTTTTCTGTAGTAGAGCGTATTCTTCTTCTCATTTTTGATTAATTAATTGTACAATTAACTGTTCGATTCTGTACTGTGATACAGTCTCAAGTCTCTAAATTTGAGATTTTAAGTTAGAGACAATTTTTGAGACTTGGGACGATTTTGCTATTCTATAAATGACTGTCACAAAATCTATTTATTCAGAGATGTTTTTACAATTGAATGAAAATAAATATGTCGATAACATATATTAAATTTTCTATAACATATTCAAAAACCTAACTATTCATAAAAATAAAAATATATGTTGACTTTGTTTCATAATATTTACGAAATTTTTTTTTTTCGTGTTTGAGTTGCTTACAAAATATAAAAAAACGACAATCGATTAATATCTATGATGATCTCTATTAAGTATATTCAAAATGACAGATAAGAGCTCTTTTTAGTTTTGTGACCTGCTAACTACCAGGTCTCAAATTTGAGGCAATATTTTGAGACTAACGTTAGAGACTGTTTAGTGAATAGTAACTAGCCTCAAAATGTCTCAAATAGAGACTAGAGACTGGTTACAGAATCCCGCTATTAGCGTCATTACAGGACATGGTTTACCGTTAAACATTATATTGCATTGTGCATTACGCTCGTACAAAATAAGCCTTTTAATAAATATTACAAAACAGCCAAATATACCGATTTGAATTGATCTTGTTTGACCTTTATTCTAAACCAATTGCCTGCAAGCAAAAAACATTTTTTGATTATTCAGGATACAAAACTACAGATAATTCAATATAAGTCCTTTCCTTTAACATAAACGAGTTATTTGTAGAATGAAGAACTCCAACAAGGTTTGGTTCTGATTGGCATAGCTAGATTATGGCTTTGCTAACACAGCTGACAGTGAAGCGCTGAACACAAGCTCGTGACACGACATGGCAGCCCGACACTGAACTGAAAATGGCGTTGTGCATCCTACTACATGAACGCATGTACACAAGGCAACACAGCTCTCCATTTTGCATGTACACAATTTCGTTGTGGTCATACTAATACCTTGCACTTCAATGAAATTTTAATATTTTGTTCAAAGTGAAATTTTTTATGCAATAAATAAGTGAGTATATATATATTTTTGTTTTAAATTATCAATTGTTATTACAAATGATATAATAGAGCTATTTTATACTTTTATTTGTAAAATAACGTCAAGTTTGTTAGACCTTTGAATAATTTTACATTTTACATATTAGTAGCATCACCACTCTCCCTCATCTCTCTACTTCAATTCTATTGTCAACTCTTCTGTCGTCCTACTGTCGTTGGCAAATATAGGAATATATTGAAGTTAGCGAGAACGACAACCGTCAGTCTGCAGTCGTGTAGTCGTGCAGGTGTCAAATAACAGTCTCCATAAGAACATGTGTATTTTAATATTTGACAGATGTCGTTTGCGGTCTGTCGCGAGCATTGTGTTCAGCACTTGAGTTTAGCTAGTTTCAACTTATTTGTAAATACATACATATATTTACAAAAATTACTTCTCTATTTTGAACTAATTTTATGGAAGAAGCAGCATTGACATGTTAATTGGATTTATATCATATACTTCGGGATGGTATTTGGGATCTTTTTTTTTGTTAAATAATACATAAAATGTGGACTCTAGCTCAGGAAGCAAATTGGGAAGAACTAAAATATGTTATCTCGAATGGTGATGCTGTTGACTGCAGAGAGGCATTGATAAAAATTAAAGATGCAGTTATTGGTAGCAACAAACAGAAAGGTGCACTCATCTCGCATGACTTGGTGCCTATCATACTCAACACTTGCATCGACCAAGTTCAAAGCCCAGATCGAAAAATGGATGCGCTGGTCATATTAGGTAAATTGAAACTGTTTCCAAATTAATTTGTGAAAATGCGGTAAAGTTTTGTGTGCGTTTATATGTATGGACGTAATTTGGCAAACTATAGATTTAAAGCCGCAACTTTGTAATTTGGATTTTATATATATATCTTTTCTAAAATTCTTAATTTCTTAAAATTTGTAGTATAGTAGGTGTACTGTAGCATATAGCTCCTATACGAACTGAACGATCGGAATCAAGTGCTTATATGGAAAACTTTTTCATTGGCCGAGAATTTTGCATAGAAAATTGTCTAGGCGTTGGTGCAATCTCGAAAGAAATTGTTCAAATCTGATAACTATAGTTAATAAAGTAAAAATTGTCACACAAACTGAACGACGGGAATCAAATGCTTGTGTGATAAACTTTTCCTTTTGACGAAATATCTTTAAAAAAAAATTTGGTATAGATAATTGTTGTTGTTGTGGCAGAAAGCATTACAATTTTGAGAATAAATGCTCAATTGGCAGTCTAAATTCGTGGGAACGGTCATTGTATGAGGCATTATCACAATTTCAAAAAAATTGCTTGGACATCTATAGCATAAGCTGCATAAAAACTTAATAATCAAATTCAGATTCTTGTAAGGAATTTTTTTAATTTGTGAAAGGTATTGTAGCTTCGGTGCAACCGAACTTCGTCATTTTTTTTTAATAATTATTTACCAAGAACCTAATAAATGACTAATATATATCGAGTTTTTACAACTTCTGTTAGATAATTTTTTTGTTGAGTTTGTATTCGCTGATAATATTAGACTGAATTTCATGATTGGGAATACAAAGTAATGACATGATTGAGTGGAATTTTTGAAGAATTAATAACACATATTGAATTTATGGATCGTATTTGCTCTTTATTTGCAGGTTCATTGGCGAAAGGATCGGAGGAACAAGTTGAGTGTCTGGTGAAACAATATAATATCGTACCATATTTGTTAAAAGAAATTATGTCAAAGGATAATAGTAAAAAGTGCGTTGAAACGTGTCTTAGCACATTGCGGTCAATATTTGGGCACAAATGCGCTCCCAAGGAAAACTTTCTTGCCAACACGGATGTTTTAAAACATTTTTTGCGTAAGTGCAGTCTTTGATATATATATGTACATATATTTCTATTGATAAATGTACTTTTAGGTCTTGCTTCTGCGGGGAGCTCATTAAAAACACAAATATGTATAACCAGCATACTTGTGTCGGTGTGTCAGACAAATGAGGATCAACTGCGACTTCTGCATGCGGGCACATTGCAAATATTATCTCGTATGATTTGCTATGACAACGAAGATATACAAATACCGGCGCTGCGTTGTTTGTCCTGCATGTGCTATTCAAATCGATCAGTTGCAGACAATATTTGTGTTATAAGGTTGTTATCATAATTAGTACCGTAGAGAGAAAACTGAGGCCGGGGGATGTTTGTCGTGAATTATTGAAGAAAAGAATTGCAAAACATTTTTGCAGAGGCCCGGTGCTCTGATAACTGTAGGCCCGGGAGTAATTATCCCCCAACTCCCCCTTCTCTCTCTTTCACTGATCATAATCACTTATAAATGGCTCTAATATTAAAACTTTTGACATTGTGTAATATTCTTCTATATGACAGTTTTCAAGGCAGATCTCTGCCAGACATACTCAATTCTCTAACGTCGAGACTGTTTCCTGCTGAAATACAGTTAATCGCGGCCAGATGCTTAACCTATATTTACAGGTCGGGTACTCTGCCATCTACGGATAATAGAATATCGCAAAAAGCACTTCCCACCTTAGCACGTTTATGTGCCGAAAGTTTTGATCATTCAATTATAGCGTCTGCTTCGGAAACGCTAGCCTATCTTATAGAGGTGCGTGCAAAATTAATTAGATGCATATATACCGAATAAACATATTGTTTTTTAGATTGATTCGGAACTGCAACGAACCGCAGCGATTACGAATCATTTGCTGAAGTCATTATCCGATTTATTGCAAAGTCAAGACCCTGGAGTCAAACAAGCTTCGCTCTGTTGTTTTGCGTCTTTAGGTGCGAATGATGAAGCCATAAGAAAGCGTTTAATGGACACATACGGTCTGATAAATGCTATATTAAATGGCTTAAAAGATTCTAACTCACGGGTGTGTTTGCATATTTTTTCTGTTTATTGTTTATAATCAGACTTTCTATATTTTGTATTCCTTTTTGTAAAAGGTAAAACTGTCTGCAATTAGATGTCTGCACTCGCTGTCCAGATCTGTGCAACAGTTACGCACCACATTTCAAGTAGATAACTCTCTTTCGTATATCAACATTATAAATGTAAAAAGTAAATATTTACAGGACTACACAATTTGGGAACCTCTGATGGGTATATTTACAACAGAAACTTCTATTGAATTCTTGGTTGCTGTTACTTCAACGATTTGTAATCTACTTTTGGAATTTTCGCCATCCAAGGAACCTATAATTAACGCCGGCATTATTGAGAGATTGTGCCAATATACTACGCATGCAGATCCCTCCCTAAGATTAAATAGCATATGGGCTTTAATGAATATGTCATTTCAGTCCGAAATGTATGTGAAAACTGATATTATCAATATGCTTGGTACCAAACGTATATTGGAATTGGTGAACGATAGCGATACCAGGATTGTGATGAAAACATTAGGGCTGTTACGAAATTTACTGAGTAAAACTCATCATATTGAAATAATAATGAGAGCGTATTCATGTGAAGTGCTCGAAGCTATTAATAAGTTACTAGAATCCGATCATACGTCGGAAGTTAAAGAACAAGCTTTCTGCATTATTGGCAATATTTCTGCTGAAGATGAAAATGGTGATTACATTATAATGAATGATAAAATCATGGCTCACTTGGCTGAATTTCTGGTACATTATTTCCATAAAAGAGTTAATATTGTTAATTACATATCTCTTTTAGTTCCACCATGATAGAAAACTTCAAGCGGGCGCACTTTTTGCTATCTATAATCTCGTACACCGGAAGGATTCATGGTCAATGGAAAAGTATTCTCGATTAAGTGAATCGAATATTATTAAGAATGTTAATGAATTAAATAAGAAAACTATTCGAAACAAAACACAATATGAAGACTATATAAGCCGAACTTTAAAGCAAATTGTTATACAATGTAAACATTTCTATCCGGAGATTTTACAGTAATTATTAAAAAAAATATATATAACCAAAATAATGTACATATGATTAATACTACTATTATTACAATAGTTTTATGTTTTCAAACAGTTTTTCTTGTTGAAATGCAAATACTGTAGAACGTAAGTTGTTTTGATAATTAAAATCGTAAAAGTATAAAAAATTTACATAAGGGTATTTAATACTTTTCTGCAATCATGAAATAAACCTCTACCGGAAGTCAAATTTATTATTTTTTTATTCGTTTGATATTTGTTGCAACTTTACTCCAAGATAACTTGATTTTGATCGGACAGTTTGAATGGCAACTATATGCTATATTGGTCTAATCTGAAAAATTTATTCGGAGATTATAGTGTTGACACAGGTAATATTCGAAAAGATATTTTATCAAATTAAATAGTTTTTTTCATTTAAGGACATGTATTTGATCGTTCTGTTTGTATGGTATGATATCTCAAAAACTGAGAGACTGGTACACGTATATACAGTCAAACTGACTAATCAACTCAGTTAATTGTACTGTATGTAAATTTGCGGTATTTTTATTGAATCAATTCGTGTGGCACCCATAAATCGAGCTTCTTAGTGACTCCAAGCTTCTTCAAATGATTTACAACGGTTTGATGACTACTATGCCGGTCTCTTTCGACCAATTCAGCGATTTTATCGCAATTATTTACGACAGGCCTTCCGGAGCATGGCGCATCTTCGACCACCTCTACAACAGAACGAAAACGTTGAAACCATCGTTGTGCGGTGGAAATGGAAACTATATTGGGTCCATAAACTGCACAAATTTTATTGGCGGCTTGAGATGCATTTTTGCCTTTATCGTAGTAGTACTGTAAAATATGCCGTATTTTCTCTTTATTTTGCTCCATGTTTGCGACGCTATACTTCACGAACGACTTAAAAGAAGCGACAATCAATCAAACACGTGTTACCGCGTGAAATGAGCTTTCCAAAAAGGTATAGCATGACCCAATGCGATGAATAAAACTAGAACTACGCGCTTTCAGCGCCAACTAGCGAAAATATCGCAAGACTTTTTTGACAACCTAATATTTATATAGTACATACATACATATATACTAGGGGATCCAGTCACGCGTTGCAGTGGTATACATTTTACACCATTATTCTTATAATAAACTATTCAATACAGTGCAAATACAGGTATAGAATCCAAGGGATTGTACTTGAGGTTTAATTATGAATATGTTCATACAAATAAATTTCATTGAAAAAAATAACGAATTTAAAGCTGCTTTCTCAATGTTTGGCTATCAGCCTTTCTTTCTAGTTAATAGAGTTGTCCGTTTTAAAGCGTCCATTTAATAGTACTATATAAATTTTTTATTTATTAATTGTTTTTCTTCTAAGTTGGTTCGAACTGGACACAGTGTGCTAAATTTTACTAAAATCGGTTCAGTAGTTTAGGAGTCCATCGCGGTCAAGAATTAGAATTAGAATTATTAATTGAGGTAATGCACCGCGACCTAGGGTCTATTGTGCCCTCTCCTATATCATATGACCTCACAGAGCCCCAGCAGCCTGAACAGTTCCAGTAGTTTGCCGGGCTCAAGCGAGGTTATGTGATCCCTGCTGATACACACTGAATCCAGGGCCTTAAGCCTTTTCCCACAGATTGCTGTGCAATCCTGGATAAGGTGTGCTGGTGTCTCCTGTTCCAGGTCGCAGAACCGGCAGTTGGCACAGGAGACCATGCCCATGTTGGACAGGTGCTTCCTGAGCTTGCAGTGGCCGGTGTATATTGCGACGAGGAGACGGAATTTCTCACGAGGTAGGTTAATTAATTCTTTAAACCTGGAGAGATTATACCCTCCCAGGAGCAGCTTAGCGTGGCGCATACCTGCTGCCTGCCGCCAGTGCCGCTCTCTATCCTCTCTTTCCTCCGTGCGGAGCAGCTCCTTAAGAGTGTGGGGTCCTACCGCTATATATGGCTCTGGTCCCAACATCTTGGATGCTGCTGCCGTGCGTGCCAGCTCGTCAGCCTTCTCATTACCTTCTACTCCTTTGTGCCCTGGTACCCAGATTAGATGTACCCGATTGCACAGGGACAGGCGGTTTAGCCTTTCTACACATTCCTCGACTAAAAGCGATTTGGTCTCGTATGATAGGATCGCTTTTAGTGCCGCTTGACTATCACTGAGAATAGCTATGCGCTGGTTGCGATAGTTGCGGCTGAGGTTTACTTCCGCGCACTTACTGATGGCGAAAACTTCAGCCTGAAAGATACTTGGGAAGCTGCCCATGGGTATGGACAGCTTAGTACGCGGTCCCGCAATACCTGCCCCAATACCGTCCGGTGTTTTTGAGCCATCAGTGTACCACTGAATGGTACTGTCTTCCAGCAGCTTTTCCAGAGTGGAATCATTCCACTCCATCTTGCTGCCTAGAATTACTGTGAAATTCTTTTTGAGATTTATTTTCTTAGTTGTACCATCTCGCGGGAGGAGGGCTAGCGGTTTGCTCTCCGCTAGGGCGTCCATCTGTTTAGAGGACATGATCTTCCCTATTCCACAGCCTTCTGCTGACATCAGCAGCATGGTGTGCTTTGCTGATATCTTGATCACCTGATGAAGCGGTGTTAGCTCTAGCAAGACTTCCAGTGCCACGGTGGGACATGTGCGCATTGCCCCTGAAGCACAGACACATGCAAGTCTTTGCAGCTTTGACAGTCTTCCTATCACCGAAGACTGCGCAGCTTTGGTGGCCCAAGCAACTGCTCCATAGGTGACGATAGGCCTTACTATCATGGTATACAGCCATCTGATGATGCTTGGCTTGCATCCCCATGATCTGCCGGCTAGGCGTCTACAAATCATTAGCGCTCTAGTTGCCTTGGATACAGTTAAGTCCAAATGCCTGCTCCATTTTAACTGTGAGTCTAAGATGAGGCCGAGAAATTTGACCTCCTTAGACATTTCCACCTCTGTGCCTCCGATTGTAAGGGATCTCAGGCCCGGAAGAGATCTCCGCTTAGTGAATGGGATCACGGTGGTCTTCGCTGGGTTGATGTTAAGCCCTACCGTGTTGCACCATCCCTTTGCCAAGTTTATGCCCCTTTGAACAATGTCACAGAGAGTGTTCTCAAATTTGCCTCTCGCCATTATGATGATGTCGTCCGCGTACCCTAGGCAGCGGATTCCATTGCTTGTGAGTAACTCGAGTAATTCGTCTACAATCAGGCTCCATAGCAGAGGGGATAGTACTCCGCCCTTAGGGCAGCCCCTTGTGGTGCCAAGACGAATCTTACTTTCTCCCACTATTGTTTCTGCTACCCTAGTGCGCAGAAGGGTTTCAATCCATCTGCGTATCGGAAGGGGTACACTCCTTCTCTCGAGTGCCTTAATCACGCTTGTATGAGACGCATTGTCGAAGGCACCCTCAATGTCAAGAAAGGCGCAGATCGCTACCTCGCCATTGACCAGCGAATCCTGCAGGTCAGACGTGAGTTGGTACAGAGCAGTATTCGTTGATCTCCCCGCTCTGTACGCATGTTGTCTGGCATGCAGGGGTGCGACTTTTAGCGCTTCCGATCTTATGTGGTTATCTATTACTTTTTCCATCCCCTTTAGAAAGAAGGACGTTAGACTTATGGGCCGAAATGATTTTGCTAACGAATAGTCTCTTCTTCCTATCTTGGGAATGAAAATTACTTTGGCAATTCTCCAGGGCTCGGGAATATACGACATCGCCAGGCTGTCTCTCATCAGCCCCAGCAGGTGTGGTAGGAGAATGTCGATACCTTGCTGCAAGAGGGCTGGGAAGACGCCATCCACTGCCGGTGACTTGTAGCTCGAAAAAGAGGCCAGTGCCCACCTGACTGAGTCTGCAGTGAACAGGTTCCTTGCAGTCAGCCAGTCTGAGCGATCCGGCCTACGCATGACCGAAGCTGGGGTTAGGTCAGCTTGAACTGTCTCCGGGAAGTGCGTTTGTAGGAGTGTTTCCGCCCTCTCCTCTGCACTTGTCGTATAGGTCCCGTCGCGGTCAAACAACGTGACACGTACTTTTTATATATGAAGATATATATATATATATATATCTTTATGTATATTATAAGTTGTCTGACGTTTCCTTCTGGGTCTTATAAACTTCGTGGCAAACTCAACATACCCTGTTCAGGGTATAAAAATGATTTTCAAAAGCGTCCAACACAGAGAAAACAAAAACAATTCAAAGTAAGGTTAGCACTCAGGAGAAATCAACACTTTGAGATGTACAAAAAGCAGCACATCTGCTCCATCGACTAAAATATAAATATACGCGTTCTAATGTTAGAGATGAAAGACATACAACGATATTTGTAGAGATAAGCGGTATTTTTATGTCGTTATTTACATAATTAAATTTGAAAATTTACTCGAAAGCATATTAATAGCGGGATTCTGTAAGCAGTCTCTAGTCTCTATTTGAGACATTTTGAGACAAAGTATCAATTTGATACTAGTTACTATTCACTAAACAGTCTCTAGCGTTAGTCTCAAAATATTGAGACCTGGTAGTCAGCTGGTCACAAAACTAAAAAGAACTCTTGCTGCCATTTTCAATGTACTGAATAGAGATCATCATAGATATTAATCGATTATCGTTTTTTTACATTTTGTAAGCAATTCAAACACGAAAAGGTTAAAAATAAATAAATTTTACATAAATTTCGTAAATATTATGAAACAAAGTCAACATATATTTTTATTTTTATTGATAATTATGTTTTTTGACTATGTTATAGAAAAGTTAATATTTGTTGTCGACATATTTATTATCATTCAAGTGTAAAAACATCTCTGAATAATGAAATGTAATAGATTTTGAGACTGCCACTTACAGAATAGCAAAATCGTCTCAAGTCTCAAAAATTGTCTCTAACTCAAAATCTCAAATTTAGAGACTTGATACTGTCTCATGTTACAGAATCGCACGGTAAATAATAACTATTACGCAAAAATTTGATTGGGGTAAAATTTAGAATAGCATCCCAGGATTTCGGGGATAAAATGGGTATCATTGGAAAGGTGACGTTCTCCAGATCAAGAATATATATATATATATATATATATATATATATATATATAAATTGTCAACTTTTAAATTGATAATTTGTATATTGTGACACTTTTCATTTAGTAATATTTCACTATAACGTTTCTGTAAATTAATTTTTTTAATATTTATTGAATATAAAGCTTTATTTTAATTATTTTGTTTTAGTTAAATTCACTGCATTTGCACAATAGGGTTGCATACTAGTTGAAACAATACCATTTATGCGACTCTGATTTTGCGCAATCTAGTTGTCAGCACTGGAAATCTGTTACATTATCACAGTTGATTTCGACACTACAAAGGGAAAAAAATGCAAACAAACATTTTTTTTTAAAACCTGAAAATCGACTTAACAAATGAAAAAATGCATCCATTATTTCTATTATATGGAAAGTATTTGAAAAAAGACTGCTTTTATTTCAAAATACTATATGACAATCTTTTCTTTTGATAAATATTAAGCGATGTGACACAGCTGTTTTTTGATCTTTCTAACGACAGTGAGAACACTTTTTGGTCATGAAATGCTTAAATGTAATCTAATCTTTTAAATTTTCGGTCTGAACATAGTATAAGATTACTCGGATAATTCATTCAAGAGCCGAAATCCTGTTATTAAGTGTCGGTCTGAATATGATATAAATCATTGTATAGGTTTATACAATGATCAAGTCTCTAAATTTGAGATTTTGAGTTAGAGACAATTTTTGAGACTTGAGACGATTTTGCTATTCTGTAAATGACAGTCTCAAAATCTATTACATTTCATTATTCAGAGATGTTTTTACACTTGAATGATAATAAATATGTCGATAACAAATATTAACTTTTCTATAACATAGTCAAAAAACATAATTATCAATAAAAATGAAAATATATGTTGACTTTGTTTCATAATATTTACGAAATTTATGTAAAATTTATTTATTTTTAACCTTTTCGTGTTTGAATTGCTTACAAAATGTAAAAAAAACGACAATCGATTAATATCTATGATGATCTCTATTCAGTACATTGAAAATGGCAGCAAGAGTTCTTTTTAGTTTTGTGACCAGCTAACTACCAGGTCTCAATATTTTGAGACTAACGCTAGAGACTGTTTAGTGAATAGTAACTAGTATCAAATTGATACTTTTTCTCAAAATGTCTCAAATAGAGACTAGAGACTGGTTACAGAATCCCGCTATTAATCTACGTGGTGGTACCCATTTTAAACCTAACAAATTATTCTGATCCGCTTTAATTTCCAATATTTCTTTTTCGGGACTCTTATTTATAGCTCGACTTTTGTACAATTTATTTTGTCATTCCTAATTCCTGTTCATTACTGTCATTTCCATTATGAAATCGTGATTTCTGGTAAACAAAAGGTTTTGCTTACCTGAATTCTAGATAACAGTGCGATAAATACAAATTATGTTGAACGAATTAATATCGTGGGTTTTAAATACATATCTTGGCAAATATTTGGAAGATTTTAATCCACAGCAGTTGTCAGTGGCGTTGCTTTCAGGTGCGTTGACGAAAACTTGTGTGCTCTACATTTTATGACAATTTTGTAGCACTTAACGTTCATGTAAATCAGTGAAAAGTCACATTAATATAAATAAAAAACGTTGTCTGCAATTCAAAATTGTGCACTAAAGAGCGTTTCTTATTTATTCAACAATTCGGAGCCTTGTTTTATGTCGCAATCAAAATAAAAACCTTGTTGGGTGTTGAATGCGATGTTCACAGATTTCCACAAATAAAAAAAGCAAATTGAATCTACGCATACACCTTTGTACTTTCGTATGCGAGCGTGAATATTTAAATATTGAATAGAATTTTTTTGAAACATTAAATCTAGTATTTGTTTCCATTGACATGTAAGTTTAATCCACAATTTAGTATTCGTTTGCATGAAGAATAATAGAAAAGATAACAATAACCATAGTTATAAGTATCTATGTATATATTTTTGTTTACAAAATTTCTTCTATAACGCATGTCTAATAACAATTATTTATTTTTTATTTGCTCAGGCGAAGTCGAATTAGAGAATGTTCCAATCAGAAAAGATGCACTGCGATCATTCGGCATACCCGTTCAAGCGCACTCGGGTAACATTGGCAAGATAAAACTGCAAATACCAGTGCGTCAGTTTCGCACTGCGCCATGGTGTATAATTATCGAGCGTATTTATGGGGTGTTCGGACCAAAAGACCTTGACGATTGGGATGATGAAAAGGAAAAGAATGCCGAGTATGAATTTAAAGTTGCAGAACTAGATGCCAAAGAAGCCAAGTGGCGTGTTGAGAATGGTTATCAAATTGATAGCTACTACTCAAATTCTTATACAAGTTGGCTTAATTATGGCACCACACTAGCCACGAATATTCTTGAAAACCTGGAGCTGAAAATTAACGATCTGCACATACGTTACGAAGACGACATAACTGTAAAGGGTATATATTTTGCCGCCGGCGTTAAAATTAACTCATTAACTGTTCAAAGCTGTGACAGTAATTGGCAAGCGCGTTCAAATGTGACTACAGATCAAAACATATCATACAAACTTATCGAACTAAAGGATTTTTCTATATATTGGGATCGTCTGACAGAGGCCAATCATTGTTCACAATTACTATCCAAAGAATTACTGGAGCACATGAATAAGTTGTGCGATGCCAGCAAACACCATTATATATTACAACCAATAAGTGCGCATGCACATTTCAAACGGGAGTGTTGCAAGCAAGCCATTCGCTCAAAATCCAAGCCGCGTTTAAATTGCGAATTTCAGGTGCAGGAAGTAAAAATCTCTGTCAGTGACGTATGTATTAAAATATATTCATAAATATACTTCATATAACTTAATAAAAATATATATTTTATAGCTGCAGTACAAGCAAATAGTCGATTGTGTTTATGGCCTACGGCAGATTAATCGCACGCGTTCTTACAAATTGATGCGTCCATCTTGCGAAGTTTTCGAAAACGCTACGCTTTGGTGGAAATATGCCGCCAAATGTCATGGTTGTATACATCGCAGTAATGAAAATAAATGGAAAAAACTAAGAGAAAACTTGCGTTATATGCGTGTTTACAAGCGACTGCTAATAAATCCAAATGATAATATTACCGCCGAAGAGCGAGATTTCAAAGCGCATATGGAAAAGACAAGAGAGTTACATGAATTACATAACTTACGTACTGTTTGCCGCGCAAGTATTTTTACAAATGATGTAAATTTAAAAGTGAATTCCATAAATCACGGCAAAAGCATGTTGTTCCATTGGTTTCCCAACTGGTGGGGTTGGTATGGCAACACAGAAAGTAGCGTTGTGACAGCACAAGATGAGGCATATAAAAACATTGAAGACGATATATTTAACGCATTAGAAGATACAATGGAGAATGATCCATTTTCGAAACGCGATATGGTTTTCGGTTATTTTAGCTTTATATTAGTTGACGGACATTTAATTGTGAGTACTGAAGATGTTGCTTATGAACGGACGGCGGTTAATTTCGAAATGGACTTTCAAAATTTGATTTCGTTCATTGAAATGAAGCCTAAATTCAGCACTTATGTAATTGGCATATCGTTGGGTTCAGTTTGTCTCAAGGATAAATTAACGAAAAATACAGAATTTCCATTTTTGGTCAAGCCCCAATTCGATGAACTGCCTACCAAACCAATACCACCCAGCACCGGTTACCAGTTGGTTGATTTCAAACGCTTCTTCACCAAAGAACAGCATGTGGACTCTGCACCAGAGCCGTGGTTTCAATTACGCTATGAAAAAGGACCCCCGGATATACAGTCGGATATGCGATTGGTTATAAAATCGCGCAGTTTGGATATCGTTTATAATAAGCATGCTTTCGATTGTTTAAAGTCATTCTTTGTGAAGCCCGTAAACGAAGTGTACTTTAAGTACAAGCTTGCTAAAAGCAGTCAAAACCACTTAAAGTTTTTACAAAACTGGCAACAATATTTAATAGGCAATAAGGTAAGCACATAGATTTTTATACCCTGAACAGGGTATATTAAGTTTCCCATGATGTTTGTAATGTCCAGAAAGAACCTTAAGCCGCCTCCTATATATAAGTATATATTAGGTTGTCAATAAAGTCTTGCGGTATTTTCGCTAGTTGGCGCTGAAAGCGCGTATTCTAGTCATCTAGTCATCGGGTCATGCTATACCTTTTTGGAAAGCTCATTTCACGCGCTAACACGTGTTAGATTGACTGTCGTTTCTTTTAAGTCATTCGTAAGTTATAGCGTCGCAAACATGGAGCAAAATAAAGAGAAAATAAGGCATATTTTAGAGTAATACTATGACAAAGGCAAAAAAGCATCTCAAGCCGCCAATAAAATTTTTGCAGTTTATGGACCCGATACAGTTTCCATATCCACCGCACAACGATGGTTTCAACGTTTTCGTTCTGGTGTAGAGGTGGCCGAAGATGCGCCACGCTCCGGAAGGCCTGTTGTCGAAAATTGCGATAAAATCGCTGAATTGGTCGAAAGAGGCCGGCATAGTAGCAGCCGTAGCTTCGGTCAAGGCCTGGGCATGACTCATCAAACCGTTATAAACCATTTCAATAAATTCAATAAATCATTCAATAAAAATACCGCAAGACTTTTTTACAACCTAATATATATATTTGCATTGAGTATGATCGATTCAGTTTGATCCAGAGAATGTAAAGTATAAAGAAGGTGCAAATCGAAATCTGTATGATGTTCGATTGGGCGGCTAACAGAACTTATAAGATTGTGACACGGAATTTCACCATTCTCGCTGCAATTTAGCAGAAAGGAGCACGTGCAATGGCAGAAATATATGTAAAACGACTGGATTCATGCGAGAATGAAAAAAGAGAAATGCTTTGAAGAAAAATATACAAAGTCACACAATGAATGTAAAGAAGCATTCTCTGTATCACATATTTCAAAAAAGTTATATTTATTTCGACTATTACAAAGTGAATGTCGCATTATTTCGTTATCATTTCCATATTTATACCAATAGAATTTCTGTGGCATATACATAAATTTGTACATATATAATTTCTTTGGCACATTTGTCTGTATGTTTACGAAAGCAAATGCGAGCCACATACATATGTACGTACATTCATAATAACAAGTGTCGCGCGCATCTTTCGCATTTCCGTTGTCACGATCAACCAATGGCCGAAACAGGCGGTTTGTCAAAGAGTTAAGTGCTCAACACATTGAGCGGGGCAGTCTGTCGCGTTCTATGTGTTCAGCACATCAATCTGTCGAAGCACTGACGCGAAAGAAACTAATAAACGATTGCCGATTGTTACCGCTTCCCTTGCCGCTGCAACAGCTTCGCCTACGATCTAGCGTAAATTCAACTCCGTTGTTGCCACTTTTCGCGCTTCTTTCTGTGAAGAAGGACAGAAAGTTGTTCAATTTATGATTTTTAGCTTTTGCCATCGTCGCGAAAGACGCTTGTAGGCAAAGGCATGCTCGGGGAGATGTTACGGCGTCTGTGTATATGAATGAAGCGAGGTCGCTTGCGGCATATGCGCCTGCGTTTATGAATGAAATCGTTTTTGTTGTAAAATTTACTAAATTTGGGCTTCGCCAATTCGGCTGCCATATTGGCTTGTGATGCTTCTGCTATCTAAGCAATTGTTGTTTTTGTAGAACAATGCTTAAATTTTTTGTTGGTGACATATTCACATGTGTACGCATATGTGAATGTTTGTGCATTATTTGTTCGGCAATGTATACAAATATATGTATGTATATATAAGTATATATTAAGGTATGAACATGCAGATCAATGCGCGCACATGCAATACATTGATAACTGATAAAATCATTATTTGAATTTCGGAATGCGCACATGCGTATACATATGTACATTTATATGAGCAGATAATAAGATTATGATATGAGCATGTGCAGAGACATAAGATTAATATGATAGAAGATGTACATACATAAATACATACTTACATACATACATGTGTATATTGTTGTGATAAATTTAATTTCTATTAGTAAGAAATATAAAAATTTATGAAAATCAAATTAAATTATTAAATATGCAAATTGACTATAAATATGATTATGCATGCATTCATACAAAATATCATCTCACAATTTTATAAAATGTTCGCTGTCGAACCTGCACCTTCTGTTTTATGTTCTCTGGTCCAACGATGCACGAAAACTCAGGCATCAAGTGTACGTTTGAATTGATTGTGATGGAACCAATCAGATTGAGAATTGCCCTGCGAATATGTATGTGCATAGTTTGTATGTACATATTTGTGTGTTTTAACGGAAACAAGTGGCGATGCATAAAATTAACCAAAACATTACTGCATATATTTCTTTATTTTTAACGCTTAAAACAAAAATTCAATTAATGCTTAAAATTAATAAACAAAGGTAATGCTTAAAATATAAGGGAACACAAATTTCAAATTTTAATCACTTCTTCATTGAGATCAACAAAAACTTAAAATTAAAAAAAGGCTTATTTTCTGGTTTCAATCTAAATCGCTAAGACTTTTATAAAATGAATTTAAAAACAATAAGCTATCAACTGAACATGTTCCGAGCCTATTTCTTTTCTCAGTTATAATATTTCCAGCTAAAAAAAAAGAACGCTCAGCGACTGCGCTACTGGCAGGAATCACCCGGTGTGACCAAACGGTATGATTGTGATCGAGCTGAATGCAAGCAACATTCTCGAACATTCTTTGCTGCTCACACAAGGCGTTCGATCGAACAAAATCATTACGAAACAAGCAGTAGTAAATGGAACTGATTGTTCGCTTTGAGCACGCTCGCTTACGATCATTCATTTTTCTTGAAGCAAAGTTTTTCGTCACAAAAAATCCGAGTTAATGATCGCGTATGATTGAAAAAATTGTGATCGTTGCAGCTCTCTGATTTGCATATATTAAGATGTTGCTCAAATATATGTATGTATATACAGCCATGGTCACGCAAATAGCACACTTAGTCGTAAGAAGCACTAAGCGCTTACACAATTCCCAAAATTTTTTTTAAAGAGTAAAAAGAGCTTCAAATATGATTACTTGTTTATTAATTTACCTATTTAAGTAAAAAAACAGCAAATATAAATTCACCAATAATTAGTATTAATTGAAAAACTTGAATTCCTTCAAAAATGGCTTGGTCTCCCAAATAGCACATTTTTTAGAAAGTGAAAATTTGTTTGCAGAAAAATTATAAGGAGTGAATTTTTATTACTAATTATGATTGTCTACGACAAAGTGATTTAATTCGAGTGGAAATGGGCCGAAGTAAGCACTGTAGTCCTGAAAAAAGACGCATAATGTATAATATGAAGAAATCCGGGAAAACTGTTCAAAAATTGCGGTTTTATTGAATTTTTCCCGGAAAATAGTTTATAATGATCTTAAACTCATAAAAATTAGATCTAGTTGACCAAAATAAAAAAAAAACTACAACTACCGCGAAAGAAAACAATTACCGAAGATAGAGCCATAGTCTGGAGAAGTTAGGCCGACCCTTTTAAGTCTTCATGACAAATAATGCAGGAAATCAATGAAGAATAGGGAATAAATATATCGCGGAAGATTGTTGGAAAACGTTTTAATGAGGTACAACTTTCTGGCTGCCCGAGTCAAAAAAAGCCACTTCTGCCAAAGTGGCACATCCAAAATCGGCTACGGTTCGCAAAAAGACCCTATTTTTGGGAAAATTTTACTATGAATGGATGAAACGAAAATTAATAGAATGGTCCTGATAGGAAAAGTTGTGTTCATCGTCCTAAAGGTCAATTGTTGAATTCCAGGTACACAAAAAGGACGATTAAATACACAGGCGGAAATATGATGATATGGGGTGACTTTTCCTGGCATGGCGTGGGCCCAATTATTCCAATTTAGGGGAAAATATTAATATTAAGACATATTAAGGAACGAAATGGAACCATTTGCTTTTAATTACATGCTCCTTCGCTGCACTTTTATGCAGGATAACGACTCTAAGCACACAGCCAAAATCACAAAGGATTGACTTAAAAAAGAAAAAATAAATGTTTTGGATTAGCCAGCGTTAACCCCTGACCTTAATCCAATAGAAAACTTATGTAACGATATTAACCTTAAAATTGCGGCTAAAATTTTTACAAATTTCGAGGATTTATGGGAAGGTATTAAGGAAGCTTGGTACTCCATCTCAAAGAAGAGATGCGAGAAACTTTTAGAAAATGTGGTATGCGGATGTATAATTGAAAATCTGGAATCTAGAACCAAGTATTGGAAACGTAAGCATATTATGGCACCAAATTGTTGATTAAATTTCACTAATTTCACTTTGCAGGTTTGGTAAAATGTGTTATTTGAGTGACCAAGGCATTTTAGAGGGAGTTCAAGTTTTAAAATTAATACTAATTATTCGTGAATTGCTTTTTGGCTTTTTTTTTTACTTAAATGAAAAAATTAATAAACAAGTAATCATATTTTAAGCTCGGTTTACTTTCTTAAAGATCTTTGTTATTACAATCGCGCTTATTGCTTCCTATGACTAAAAGTGCTATTTGCGTGACCACGCCTGTATATATAGTATATACATACATACATATATACTATATGTATAATATATACGCGAATTGTGATCAACGTCTGCATATACGCGAACTAGTCTCTCAGTTTATGAGATATCGTTCTCAAAGTCAAGTTCTACATTATAGCTTCGGAACTACCGAAGTTATTGTTTTTTCTTATAAAGGGTGATCCATTTCGACTTAACTTCAAATTTAATGGGGAATGTTTATTATTCGAAGGAACATTCTTTGGCATTTATTTTTTAAGATTATCTGTTTCAAATGTTCTCGATGACTCGTTGGAGCATTTCGACTGACAACTAGATTGACACGCATGATGCTTTGTTCCAAATCTTGAATCGAATCAGGATTGGCCATTGACGGTTACGTTCTCATCAGTATCATTTTTAAAGAAATATGGACCGATGACTCTACCTGCCCACAAACTAAACCAAATTTTTCTGGATGATGCGCCATACTCATTGAGCCAGAAATGGCCCTCATCGCTGAACAAAATTTGGTTCGAAAAAGTCGGATCCCCTTGAAATTTTTCAAGAGCCCATAGAGCGAAGCGATGACACTTAGGAAGGTCGAGCGGCGTCAGTTTTTGCACAAGCTGTATTTTGTATGCTTTTAATTTAAGATGTGATTTGCTGCGAACGGTGTCGAATCGACTCTCGTGAGCACTCTCAGCTACGATTGCTAAATTTTCTTCACTGCCTGCTGGACGTGGTCTATTCGGTCGAATATTTTTTTATTTCATTTCTTTAACGCCAATCGGCACTATACATCTAAAAGCAATTATAATTATAAATAAGACAACAGCCTTAAACATATAAAATTAGGAATTTAACAAGTAACCTAGTTTGTATGCTAGTATTTTAATAAAGCTTTTTTAACGATCTTTCTGAGGTTCGGTAGAGATAGTTTTTGTTCGATCTGCAAGTTTTCAAGATCCTCATCTGTCTAAGGTCAAGCTCATTTCATTTGGTATGATTTCAAAGTCTGCAAGGATTTATGGGGCATCAATTAATCCATTGAAGATTTTGAAGAAGAAGATGAGGTTTGCTACCTGCCGTCGAGATTTCGGGTCATTTATTTTCAGGTTTCTTCGGACGTCTTCTGTTGAATTGATATCGTTTCTGTGTCTGTTATGAAATAGCAGCGCTTTGCAGAACTTGTGCTGGATTCTCTCTACCTGCCCTCTCTCTGACCATTTAGTCCATGAATGGGGACCAGATCACTGTTTCATATTATAGAATGGGTATCACTAATGCTGAGGATAGGCAGGTGAACGAGCAATTGTTCTCAAATTCCCTACACATTTGATTAATCAACCCTAGTATACATATATGTCTGCGAAGTAATTTTTTCGATATGTTTCTTGAAATTTAATCTTCTGTCAATAGTTATACCCAGGTCTCTGATGTCTTCAACTTCCGTGAGTTTTTGGTCGTTCAACGTGTAGGTTAAAGGTACCTGCGTATGCGCACGTTTGTTTATCTTACACCAGTTATACAGCTCATCTATATAATTTTGTAAGATGTGAATATAAAGAACGGTGAAAATTCTACAAAGAATTTTAAAATCGTCAGCGTATAATAAGTAATCAGACTGAAGTTTCTTCCCAATGTCATTCACAAATATGTTGAAGAGTATGGGTCCAAGGTGTGATCCCTGGGGAACACCAGATGTGACATCATACTCATCTGAAATGTGTCCGTCGATCCTTACTTGCAACCTTCTTCCTGTTAGGTACGATCTGATCCAGCGTAGTGCATTGCAATTCACTCCAATAATTTTTGAGCTTCTCCATAAGAGTCGCATGGTCCACTTTGTCGAGGGTCGTTCCATGTCTTGGTAGCTGGGATTCCCATGTCGATACCGCTTTTGTTCTTGACAAACCTACAGAATTCATTTTTGTCTGAAGAGACCAGTTCTTCCACTTTATTAAAATGACTTGTAGCATATTGCACTTAATTTCTTGCATTCGAGTCTCAGTTGGCTAAAACATCCATAGTTTGACTTAGTTTTATTTCTCCTATATCTGATATGCGCAGATTTATTCAATTTAATTTAATTTATACCTATAATAAGTTCTTTAGAGAACCAGCAGGGAAATTTACTTGGTTTCCTCGAATATACAGGGACAAACTGAGAAATACCTTCTTGTACTTTATTATAAAACCAACTAACCTTATCATCCACTTCTTCTATTTTGTATAGCTCAATCCAGTTAGATCTTAAAAAGAAGGCATTAAGACTCACATAGTCGACTTTCTTAAACGAATAAGAATGAGGATAATTTGGTATTAAAATAGGCTGAAAATCCAAGGAGATCTCAGTCGATTAACAGTCGTGAAAGCAAGAGTTTCGCTGATTGAGAGATCCAAATTACTGAAACATAAATCCAACAGCTTATTATTTTTATTTAAGATGTTATTGAATTGTTGTCACTCAAAAGAGCAGTGGTATCGTACAGAGCAATCGCAATCAAAGCGCGGTGTACTTCTGGGCAAATTGTAGTCTCACACTATCATGATCTTTGAATCCGGAAATTTTTCATTCAAATATATTAATGCTTCAGTATGGGCATAGTATGTATATCTCATAATTAGATTGTGGTGCTATATATATGCACCCAATGATGATACAAGCATTATCACCTTTGATTCTTATGAAGATCTGCTCTAGGTTATTGTTCCCAATGGATATAAGCTCAGCTTTAATTGTTCGTTTAAAAGCAATCAGGACACCACCTCCTCTCTCGCATTCTGTCGAAGTATCCCTGTCTTTCCTTAAAGTGATATAGGAGCTATCGATGAATTCATTATTTTGAATAGATGAGTAAAGCCAGGACTCTGTGATACATATTACGTCGTGTGAACTACTTGCCGAGGAGGTTAGGAACTCACTCAGTTTTGTCCTTAGACCGCATATATTCTCGTAGAATACTTGTAGCTGCTTTAGATTTTCTTTCCTCGACGACTTGGCGAAAGTTTGTGTTAACAATTCTAGGCGTGCCATTCACATATTTAATGGTTTTGTTTTTCACGCCACTATCATTCAGCAATCTAAGTTTTTCCCTCAGTGACTGCAAATGTGACTGCTGAGCCCGAGTGAGATCTGACTTGAAGGAGACTCATATGTCAGGATCAGGTTTGAATTTTAGTATACTTCTGGCATAAGTGACAGACTGTGTCTCAATCATCAAAGTCCTAGACCGATCGGGTGTTGGACGTCCTAGCCTGCGTAGCTTGAACGATTTCACATTGTCATGGAGCTATTCGGGAATAACTGATGATAACCGTGCTCTATCTTCTTCTAGACGTACTTTACCGTCTACCGCCTTGGATTCGGTAATATTAAATACGATCACATTGGCTTCCCGCTTCTAACGCTCATTGATCTCTGTAATAACCTCCTCTGGAGGAAGCGATGAGAATGAACTTATTTTGTATTTTATTTCCGCAACTCTTTTATCTAAATGTGAGCACTTTTTCGACATATCCTCGTTCAGTTTATTTATCTCACATCTTATATCTGAGAGGTTACCCTCAATAGACTGCTTAAATTTATCAAACTTCGACTCAGTTTTGCTTGACAGTTTGATGAGTAAATTTTTATACTTATCGAAGGACTCGTCATCTGTGACGTCACTGTCATCCTCAACTAACTCAGAATCTCGCTGGTCATCTGATATCTTTACACTAACCTCGCAAAGAAACTTGTTGCACTTCCAAACTGTTCTATTTTTTAATATTTTATTAGTCATAGCCCTAAATTCTTCGCTGCTGAGCTCAGTACACCGAGCTTGATGCCAGTAGCTGTATTGAGCGCATTGAATGCTGCTGGTACCTTCACGAATAAGATTAAGACAAGCCCCGCAAGCAAATTTGCTGGTTGACTTTTAAGGAGGCATAACCACCGTATTTATTGTTCACTTCGATTTCTTTTACCTAACTTAACAAATCGTTAAGTAATTAAATTTAGATATTTATGAAAAAAAAAAACAACTAATATATGATCGGCACAAAATTTAGCACTTGTTGTTTAGCCCAGTGTTGCCATGTTAAGCAATAATAAAAGATGGGTCTCAATATGTGTGATGGTGTTGCGAATAGTACGCTCAGGCCGATAGTCTTATAGTTGCCCATAAGTAGAGCGAAGCCCGCGAAACACATTCTTTACACAAAATGGATTTTAGTAATAAAGTTGAACGATTTGTAAAATGCCAAACAATACTGAATAAAAATAACTTAACAGCTAGACACAACTCACGCGTGATCTGTCGAAAAAAAAAACTTTTGAAAAAAGTACCTCTACTTAGATACAATAATGCAGAATTGTTTTACATCGCTTTAGGATTTTCGTACAACCTGGTCGCTAGAGATCGACATTTCTGCGCCGCGTATCATATTTGCTGCTAATCATTTGGAGAAAAACACTGGTGTGGTTGTTGTCGATTTTGGACGCTTCGAAATGCTTAAAAATGAATGCCACAAAAAAGAGCCACTAGTTGCGCGTGAAAACACTGCTGCCAGTGAGACTACTTCAAAATTGGGCAAAGAGAGTGAAGATGAAGATTTTATGACGCCTTGCTCAACACCACCAGGCTCGGAAATTAGCTTGATTGAGTCGCCTACGCTACGACAGAATTCTGTGGCGGTTGTCAATACAGATACCGGTTTGGAGAGTGCCTTTCATAAGAAAATTTACGATAAATACTTTATAAATCTAACAGATCTGCAAGTAATTGTTTGTAAAAATCGCGAACGTAATCACGCTTGCACAAAGCACTCATCGAATTTTCATTTACTTGAAAAATTTAGCATCTCGTTAGAGTTGGAACGACGGGTTATCTATACCACAGATCCTGACTACCCATCGTTAACTCTATACGGCACACTACCAAAGATTGTTGCACATGTTAATGAACAGAAATTGAACGAATTTTTTAAGATACTCTATCCTATAATCTCCGATAGATTTGATGTTAATGAAATTAGATATGATAATGGAAACGCTAACAATGAAAAGGAAGGTGGCGCGAGTGAAAATGTTGATGGAAATGACATTAGCAATGAGCATAAGGCAGAAATATCGCCGAATTTTTTAAACACCAACCTGATGATTATACAGTTTGTCATTGGACAAATGGCACTGGAAGTGCAATCGTTGGAGCGCAGCATTGCCGAGCTGCAAGTGGTGGGTGTGCGAGCTGGGATTACAAAGTCCCCAGAAGACACACACATTAGTATGTCAGTGCATGGTTTGTTGTTAGTTGACGCTATACAGTCATTTGGTCCAGATTTCGAGTTGCTTGTAGCAAGTCATCGCCACGTGGGGTAAGCAATAACGTTAATTGAAGTCTAGAATTTTATTTATTAAACAATTAATCAACACTTAAACAGCATGGATAGCATTTCGGGTAGTTTGAAACAAAGTAAACCCTGCTCTCCCATGTCACCCGCTTCACCAGACCCTATGCTGAGCACCGAACGTTGCACTAGTCCACATACTTTAAACAGAGCAATCAGTGCGCTTCAAAGTGGTAAGTATGCTCTAAAACACGGTTACAAATAATCTATTAAAAATATAATTAAATTGACCTTTTAAACGAAAATGTTTTAATGTCGTAATTTCAATTAAAAATAATTTTAAAATTTCTAATCCCAAATATCACGGATTGAAGAATAAAATCAGAATTTAATTTAAAATTAATATTAATTAATCATAAATATCGGAATGAAAAATAAAAAAAGTAATCTCAAGTTTATAATTAAAAATTAAAAAATAATTTTAAATTATTTCCCTTTTTTGACAAGCTTAACACTTTTATTTACATTTAATTAATTTTAATTATATTTTTTCTGTTTGAAATATGTAAAAATTTTATTGTTCCACGAATTCCAAAATTAAAAGATCAATCTTTAATCTTGAATTTGAGATTAAAAATTTGAATTTCCAATTTTTAATTTAAAATTGTTTAATTAAAAAATTCGCATTTTTGTTTATAAATATATAAATTGTAAATATTTATTTTAATATCAATTTAATAATTTACAGATCGCAAATATTTCGACATGGATTATGATGAATCGCAGGCCCTGATAAATATGGATCTGAATTTTATTAATGCCAATGATGAAAACGATTCGCTACAAATTGCAAATATTGCATTCAACAACTTGGATATTATTGGTGAGTGCTGTTTGCATGAATATTTATTGAAAATATAATTGTCTCCATTCTGACTGTAGCCAATCAAGAAACCATTGTTGAATTGTTGGGTTTCGCAAAACGCTTACATAGTACGCACGAAACGATTTTCCACCGTCATCATAGTTCAGCTGCCGACGCATATGCGCAGAACAATAATAAAAGGCCAATTTCGGTCAATTTACGCACAGAAATCGGTTTTGATTTTCATCGATTGAATATATTAGTATTACGTAGCATAAATAAAGGTGATTTTTCTGTGGGTCGAAAGGTGGGCACTCTAACAATGAGTGGAGCCAAAATACAAGCCACATTTGGCGAAGATATCAGCGTAATGGGCTCACTGGGGGGCGTGCAAATCATCGACATAACACCGGAAGGTGTTAATCATCAGCGTATATTCTCCGTTGGCAAAGATCCACTCACAAATGATACAGCGGAATTTTACAAAAATGATCTGCTCCATACTCTAACAAATGAATTGTACAATGATAATTATGCTGATAATCAATTGAATGCTTTGTCTTTTCAAATTTATTGTCAGAAGGATTCTATGCCCAATTTGAAAATACGCATGGCTTCTGTGTGGTATGTGCATTGTCCGCGTTTCATACAGGAAATTAATATGTGCATTTCACAATTCAAACATTATCTAAAGTAAGTCCTGTTTTTAAATGTATAATTTTTAAAATTTGCCATAATTATTTTTGTTGTTTTATAGAAATTTCGCCACATCTATACGGAATAAAGCCAGCGATATGGCGAAAGAACTTGTGCAGCACATACAAAAAACTAAAGAAACAGAGACTGAAAAATTGCGTACAGCCGGTCAAATATCGTAAGTTTTGGCTTTCAAGTATGACTTACTTGAAGAATCAATCGATACAATTGGCACTTATATAGCGGTTGAAATTTGTTACTAAATGGTTTTTAGCGACGTTTTAGATTCAATACTTTTTTGTTTTATTGTATTTAGCTTTTTTTTTATAGTATACTATATTTGCTATACAAACTGACCGATCATAACAAAATTTTGGCAAGGAAATATTAATTGGGAAAGAGTCGAAATCGGACTATAACCACGTGTACTTCCCAATTTTAAATTCCACTTATTCTTTCACTTTCCACCTTGCACAAATACTGCCTTTGAGGTAAGCCAGATTGTGACCAAAAATAATTCAAAACTGTTCGAGCCTCCTGGTACCGAATATATGGCCTTAGTCAGTATTGTTACATGATAATAATATGCCCCCGTGTCAAAATTGAGCTGAATCGGATCAATAATTTCCTTAGTCCACATATATTTACCTAAAAAGATCGGGCAACATGTTAGTTATCCAATGAAATTGGAAGAACGTGTTTTTATATGCATCCTTATACATAAAATGGATAAAATCTTGTGAAAACTTGTCTTAGCTCCAATTAACTAATATAAATTTTTTTAAACATTCTGTTGACTTTATTCCATATATATTGGTGATAGTATGTGAGGTACCTTAATAAAAATCAAAGATCATGTTTTGCTGTTAATAATATATAGTAATACCAAAAAATAGATAAAATTGGGTCAGCACTACCTCCAACTCCCATATTCTACATACAATGATTTGACAGATTGTCAAAAGTCATTAAAGTTTGGGACTAATAAGCCGGTACTCCTTTGTAAATATGGTCGCTGTGGATTTAATGGGGGAGAGTATTAAATTCCGGGCAGCGAGAAAGGTCGGAAAGATAGCCGTTTACCTTTGAGCACATCGATTTCATTGCCCAACGTCGTTATCGAGCAATCATCAGAGTACGAGGTGATAAAAATTCTCTCTGGTGGTTGTAGGAGTTTTGAGATGTAGAAGTTAAACAATAATGGGGAAAGGACACCACTCTGTGGAACTGACGTAGAAACTGCGTACGCGGTTATAGTCGCATTAACAACAACGCGCCAGTCGTTTCTTCTTTTTTTGCAATGTGGCGCCAATTGGAGATTCCAATCAAAACCAGGTCCTTCTCCACCTGGTCTTTCGAACGGAGTGAAGTTTTCCTCTTCCTCTGCTTTCCCCGGCGAGTACTGCTTTGGATACTTTCAGACCTGGACGACATTCGGCCGACATAATCTAGAGAGCGTAGTCGCCGTCTTTTAATTCGCTGAACTATGTCAATGTCGTCGTATATGTCATACAGCTCATCGTTCCACCGAATGCGATATTCGCCGTGGTCAACGCGCAAAGGACCATAAATCTTCCGTAGAGTCTTTCTATCGAAAACTCATAACTCATCTCATCAGATGTTGTCATCGTTCATGCCTCTGCACCATATAATAGGACGGGAATAAAGAGTCACTTATAGAGTTTTCGTTTTGTTTTTGTAAGTTCGTCGAGAGAGGACTTCACATCTCAATTGCCTACGCAGCATATATTTTGTCTTGCTCTCGTTCACCACTAGACCCATTTGCTTCGCTTTTTTATTCATTCTGGAGAAAGCAATGATATCAATATTATCGCCGTACGCCAGCAGCTGTATTATTTTCTCCAAGAATAGATTAAAGAAGTTACTCGACGGCTCAAAGAGGTCCTTCCCGATCCTGACGAGTTTCTGGTGTTGCTAACGTTAGTTTACGCAGCTGAATTAGTTTTGCGGGGATATCAAATTCAGATAGTGTGGCATAAATGCAGTTGGTAGTTTGTTTACTTCCCCCCATATATTAAAT
The DNA here is from genome assembly GCA_027475135.1 of Bactrocera correcta. Lineage (NCBI taxonomy): Eukaryota > Metazoa > Arthropoda > Insecta > Diptera > Tephritidae > Bactrocera > Bactrocera correcta. The sequence goes on along the minus strand of CM050325.1, from coordinate 151,114,335 downwards.
ATCGCTTCTTTGGATCGAGTTGATATCACATACATATGTTATAAAAATAATAATACCTAAGGATTACCCACCGCCCAACCGAAACGAGTGGCGCAATCCGAAAACCAGCGGAATTAGCCGAGTCATGAAAGGCAAGGGAGTTTTAGCGGTTGCGATCTTAAGCTGCTCGGCTACGGAAACAAAAATTTCAACAATTCGTTCTAGAAAATTTTGAAAGTAAAGATCGAAACTGCCTTTATGAATCTGGTAGGGACGGTTGCTAGGTGCTTTGTGAACATAAAAAAAAATTAAGCAAATCGGTTGAGTAGTTCGACCGGAATCATGTCCGCCAGTTTAAAAAAGTGTGTTTTGAGAAAAAGGCGCTTAAAGTTTGAGGTGTGCATTACGAGCGCTCCGAACGTCGAGCGGTATTATTATTTTTGGTCCTTTTACGAAACCTTCCAATGGTAAATGGGTTTCCATATTAATTTTAAGGATATAAAGGAACAGAAAATGCAAAAAAAAAATTTAAAAGATTATTATAATGACCCCTTAATGATTTACTTTTTCAAAAGCTTTACTAAAATCTGTGCCCAAAAAATAAAGTCACATTGTATTTATTTTGAAAATTCTTTATTTATTCTTCCAAATCAATTTCGTTCCCTTCAAAGTAATCCCCTCTTGATGCAATGCACGTATGCCAACGGATCTTCGAAACACTGGTTGTAGTCACTTTCCGGGATGGCCTTCAGTTCCGTCTTCGCTGCGGCTTGAATCTCCTCTATCGTATAAAAACGGTGTCCCCGGAGCGGTCTTTTGAGCTTGGTGAACAGCCACGGTGCCAGATTAGGTGAATACGGTGGTTGCGGAACGATATGGGTTGAGTTTTTGGCGAAATGACCACGAATTACGAGGGCAGTATGGGATGGTGCATTATCGTGGTGTAAAAACCAAGAATTGTCTTTCCACAATTCCGGCCTTTTTAGGCGGATAGCGTTACTCAAACGACGTATAACGTTGCAAATAATATTCCTTGTTGACTGTTTGACCGGTTGGAAGGAATTCATAATGCACAACACCACGATAATCGAAGAAAACAGTCAACATGACCTTGATTTTTGAGCGACTTTGGCGCAATTTTTTTTGGTCTCGGCTCTCTTTTGGCACGATATTCGATCGATTGATCGGTTGTTTCGGGGTCGTAAGCATAGATCCAAGTCTCATCGCCAGTTATAATGCATTTCATGACACCCTGGAAGTCGGAAAGCATGGTTTCACACACTTCAACGCGAAGCCTTTTTTCCAAAAAATTCAATGTTTTCGGTACCAGTCGAGATTTGACGCGTTTGAGGCCCAAAACATCCTTCAAAATGGTATTGGCTGAGCCTTTCAATATGCCAACTTCATCAGCAAGGTCTATAATTGTTAATCGACGGTTCTTCAACACCAAATCTTTGATTTGTTGTCGGTTGAGGTTGATGGTCATCCTGGACGCTCTTCGTCTTCGACACGTTCACGGCCGGCTTGGAACTCACTATATCACTTGTTTTTTTAGACTTAACCTCATCACCAAAGGCTTTCTGCACCATCCGCAGCAGAAAATTGGTTCCGTAAACAAAATTTAATGCAAATTCTTTGCTTAACAAATTTCGAAATCGCAAAAAACGAAAAACTCACTTTTAGCAGCTCACAAAACGACACGGATCTCAAACACTAACAAATATTTTGACATGAAATTTTATATAAATGCGACTGACAGTACTACCAACCCAAAAAAAAAAAATAATTCTCCAAATCCTTCGACGCGCGCAGTTTAAATTCAAATGTCACCTTATTTTTGGGCACAGTGTATAACAGCAGTATGCTTATTCTCCCTAAAGCCCGTTGAAACATTTGTTACAAATTCTAGCAAATTAATTACTTTAGATTTCCCTTTACGAAAACTGCTGAGGACAAGAAATTAATAGAGAAATCCTGTTATAATTGCTTGAAAAAGTTTAGGTGTTGCTGACAACTTTGCTATTCCTATAGTTTTCAATGGATGACCTAATTCCACTCTTATGCAAAGGGATTATAAATGGCCTTTTCCATATTGATCGAAATACGCCTTGCTTGAGAGATGCATTAAATAATTTTGTTAAGGGTTGGTATATATATTTGACACATTTTTTAAGAAAATCAAATATGAGCCATAATTAAATGATTGTTTATAATAATACCCAACGATTACCCTCCTCCCGCCCAACCGACGCGAGGGGCGCAATCCGCGAACGAGCGGAATGAGCCGAGTCATAAAAGGCAAGAGAGTTTTAAGCGTTGCGATCTTAAGCTACTCAGCTACAGAAACAAAAATTTCAACAGCCAATATTAAGAATTAAATTGAAGTTTATAATTTTTAAATGTTACTTGTTAAGAGTAGATAAGATAATTTTTCTAATGGTAAAGAGTGAGTCTGTTAGATCAAATGTGCTGGAATGAGAATTGAAATCATGACATATACGGCGGAATGGTTCGTTTAACTCAAAATTTGTTCTTGAAAATTTTAAAAGTGAGGGTCTAAACTGCCTGGTAGAGCGAGCGGAAACGTTAAAATTAATATCAGATAAGAGAGGTGGGCTGCAGACTGACCCATTCATGAGTTTTACAAGAAATATTATACCAAGCATCTCCCTACGACTAGCGAGTGTCGGGAGATTTATAAGTTTTAAGCGGTTGGTATAAGGGGGAAGATTTAAACTGGAATCCCAAGGCAAATGATTTAAGGCAAAAAGTAAAAATTGTTTTTGAACGGACTCTAACTTATCTGAATGGACTTGGTAACTAAGGTTCCAAACCACAGAAGCATACTCTAATATAGGCCTCACCAGAGATGTAAAAAAAAGATGAAATATCTCCTGTCATCAAACAAACAATCGTCGCACTCGCGACTTGGCACTCACGTCACTGTTGACAGTAATAACTTTGAAGTTGTAGATAATTTCGTCTATCTTGAACCAGCGTAAACACCACCAACAATGTCAGCCTAGAAATCCAACGCAGGATAACTCTTGCCAACAGGTGCTACTTCGGACTAAGTAGGCAATTGAGAAGCAAAGTCCTCTCTCGACAAACAAAAACCAAACTCTATAAGTCACTCATAATTCCCGTCCTGGTATATGGTGCAGAGGCTTGGACGATGTCAACAACGGATGAGTCGACGTTGCGAGTTTTCGAGAGAAAGGTCCTTTTCGCGTTGGCCACGGCGAATATCGCATTCGATGGAACGATGAGCTGTACGAGATATACGACAACATTGACATAGTTCAGCGCATTAAAAGACAGCGACTACACTGGCTAGGTCATGTTGTCCGGATGTATGAAAACACTCCAGCTCTGAAAGTATTCGACGCAGTACCCGCCGCGGGAAGCAGAGGAAGAGGAAGACCTCCACTCCGTTGGAAGGACCAAGTGGAGAAGGACCTGGCCTCGCTTGGAATATCCAATTGGCGCCACGTAGCGAAGAGAAGAAACGACTGGCGCACTGTTGTTGACTCGGCTATAATCGCGTAAGCGGTGTCTACGCCAGTAAAGAAAAAGAAGAGATGTAAAAAGAGTTTTTGTGGCAAGCGGATCTCTAAATTCTTATAAAAGAAGTCTAATTCGAAAATGGTGGGGGATTACAAAAATCGGACATAATTTGTGCTGATGTGGATTTTTTGAGGAGTAATTGGACCTAAAGAATTTCAACGCGGACGAAAAATAAGAAATCTTGCGTTTGGAGTTGACGAAATCATAGAACAATTTTGAATTATGTGTAATATTATTTTTTACTTTGTTTATAAAATTATTATAACATATTTTGTTAGGCTCATCAAATTGTCGATGCAATTTAGAATATTTTGAATAATCAACAACTAAACCATTTTTTTTTTTTTAGTTTAAAAGTACAAGATTTTTTAATTTACATAACCCTCTCGAAAACCAGAATTTACAACTTATTCTTTGAGTTACAGCACATTTCGGAACATATCTTGCAAATAAATTTAAAATAGCTTAATTAAAATGGGATACACTAAATAATCAATATTGCCATTACAATCTGGTCAAGTTTATTTAGAAAGTTGGCAATTAATCTTGAAATTTGCTTTCGCAAAGTTGAACCGAGAACAAAGGTCTTGTGTATGATTATGAATACATAAGTTGGTTATAATTTCCAAACATGATGACCTGGCAGAACCAAAGGATCACATTGGACAACAAAGAATATTGTTATTACGAAAACCAGATCTAAAAACTAACTAAACTTGCTTAAAATTAAATTAATTTGATTACTCCGACATTTCATCTAAAACTCGTTAAAACATAAGCGAGTACTAGCAAATATGATGTAATCATCAATAGATTTCCACGATACACACGGTAAATTGAAAAATCCCAAACACAATCATTGAATCAGTATTATTAGCCATGGAGAAAACAATATTTATTAGAGAAGCATGTAGCATATATACAGATAGTTCCGATTGAAGCGATACATAATAATAGATATGGCCACAATTAGCGCAAATTCGAATGCACTTAAATTCTATGAAGTCAGCATCGACTTCTTCCAATGGAATTGAAGAATGAACAGCAAACAGGGCACCTCCTATTCTGCTCAGCCGGTCATATCTGAAGATTTCAAATATCTCATTATCAAAAATGTAGAGCTTTAGCCAAGTTTCTATGAAAGCTATGATTTTAAAATTACAATTAATGCTGTTTAAATAAAGATCAGTAAGTTTTTATTAAGACATTTGATAATATATACTCAGCGAATTATTGTTAATCAGTTTTTTGTATCAACGAGTTTTCTTTTAGCAACAACTACAATGGGTTTATCACGTTTATGCTCGAATTCACGCACAAGATGGCCAGAATGAGCTGTCAAGAACCAATTGAAAATTTCCAGCGGATATGTCGATCTTAAAATACGAAATATTCCTGTCGTATTTGAAATTAATTTTTCGGATGTCTGTATCGTCTGTTTCGTCTGTTTTTAATTTTGACGTGATATAACACTTTATGTTATCAACTATGGTATCCGCAGCAAATCTTGGGATGAAAATTGAATTTTTATTACCCGACTTAGTGTTATTTGGGGCGGATCCTGAGAAGTTTTTCGCTTACCTTGTTCAGTTACATCTTTCTCTGTATTTTGAGCAGAGGAAACCTTGTCTCCTTGAGGACAAGGGGAAGACAGATTAATAGGTCATGGGTGGTGTCATTCTTTTTAAGGAAGATGCAATGGTCTCTTCGTCAGATGAACGTTTACGTTTGTAGGAAGGTATTGAATTATCTTCTTGATCATTTAGGCATCTCAATAAAAATAAAATTGCGTGTTTTACACATAACAGAGTATCTATGTACCTTAAATGGGTAAAATCGGTAGAAAACTTTTCGAACATCCGGCTGACTTTAATTCCTCATAATCAGCAGTTCATTGTTTTTGAACTTGCGTGGCCCCCACTTCGCAAAGAGTTTTCGCCTCTCTAGTGCGTTCTTTCCTCTCGTTGCACATTTTGCCTTTTTTAACTAATATCTCATTAACTAAGTAATAGTTCCTTAGTTGTATACATATTTTTTAATGGTAGGCGCTGACTAGAAATTATATTGATGGTACCATCTATGTATAAGCCACAGTAAAGTGTGATCTGGTCCTATAGTATAAGTATATATATTTACATATCTTATGTATAACAAGTAAGGAAGGGCTAAGTTCGGGTGTCACCGAACATTTTTTACTCTCGCATGATAAAGTGATAATTGAGTTTTCATTATCCGTCATTTACATATTTTTTTATTTTGCTGTAAAATTAATTAGATTAGATCAATTTATGTACTTTGAGTATTGAATTGTATTTTCATTTATATGTATGTATTATACAGAGAAGGCATCAGATGAAATTCAAAATAGCGTTTTATTGGAAGAAGGCGTGGTTGTGAACCGATTTCACCCATATTTCGTACATGTCATCAGGGTGTTAAGAAAATATTATATACCAAATTTCATTGAAATCGGTCGAGTAGTTCCTGAGATATGGTTTTTGGTCTATAAGTGGGCGACGCCACGCCCATTTTCAATTTTTTAATTAAGCCTGGGTGCAGCTTCCTTCTGCCATTTCTTCGGTAAAATTTAGTGTTTCTGACGTTTTTTGTTAGTCGGTTAACGCACTTTTAGTGATTTTCAACATAATGGTTATCATCCGATTTCTTCCATTTTTAAACTGTATATGGAAATGCCTGAAGGAAATGACTCTATAGAGTTTGGTTGACATAGCTATAGTAGTTTCCGAGATATGTACAAAAAACTTATTAGGGGCGGGGCCAAATATGCCCCTTCCTAATGCAATCCTTTCTGCCAAATTTCACTTTAATATCTTTATTTATGGCTTAGTTATGACACTTTATAGGTTTTCGCCATTTTGTGGGCGTGGCAGTGGGCCGATTTTGCCCATATTCGAAATTAACCTTCTTATGGAGAAATACCAAGAAATACGTGTTCCAAGTTTCATCATGATATCTCAATTTTTACTCAAGTTACAGCTTGCACGGACGGACGGACTGACATCCGGATTTCAACTCTACTCGTCACCCTGATCACTTTGGTATATATAACCCTATATCTGACTCTTTTAGTTTTAGGACTTACAAACAACCGTTATGTGAACAAAACTATAATACTCTCCTTAGCAATTTTGTTGCGAGAGTATAAAAATAAAATGATATTTCGTTAGGTACTCGCAGAACAACCAAAACACAGCACAGAAAGACCTGAAAATTATCGCAGTTATTCGTTTAAGTCCTAACGGAGGCTTTGTTAAATTTGGGTTAACATAACCACCACGTTGATGATCATTACGTCATAGTATTCGTGGGACTAAATGCGAACGAAGCCGCCGGAACAAATAGTACTTAATAATTTACACGATTAACTCCAATTTTTATATTTAAAAAACAGTATTTTATTCCTATAGTGGCTGCCAGAAACTCTTTAAGTTGCCACTAATTTATCACATTCATACTTCTAAATAATAACAAAAACTTTTCATTTCAGTATCGATGTAGTATTAAATACTCCCGTTTTAGTTTTGCCACGTTCTGGCGATAGCTTAGACGTTTTGGTTGCTAATTTAGGTAAAATAACAGCTTATAATACACATGAAGAGAATGAGATCTCAATATCAAAATCGACGGATGACCTATATATGTGGGCCAAAGATAATTACTTCATTGATATAAGAAATATAAATTTATTCTCCTTAAATACATCAAAGCGTAAGGAGTTGGGCTTTTCAGCGCTACCGAAGGTCAATGAGTTGTATGAATGCAATACCGATGCTGTGCCAATACTACACGATACAGCCATGCTATTTAAGCTGACAAAATACACAACCAAAAATAAAACGGAGCATCAATGGACGTTGCACAATAAATTCATTGTAAATATGAAAAATTAATATATCAAAAACAGACATGTAGTACATAAAAATATTCAAACATCACGATTTAGGTGGAGGGTAGCATCACTCAATGCTTGCAAGTCTCCTTATCACGCAGTCAATACGAACAGGTACTCGATACCCTAAACACATATTCAAAATGGAAAGGCAATGGCAACGCCGATGAGTTTATTGTAACATCCTTCGATCAACCAGACAGCGCGCCTAAGGACAAAGTTAGCGAAAACTACATTGAGGAGACTTTTGAAACGAATTTAAGCTTCTCCGTGCCGATATTTCAAATACACTTAAAAAATAAATTGAACAACTCACTGATCGATGTGACATTTCGCGATTTTGGTTTTCAATTTAACCAACAAAAAGATGATACTAATTTAGAAGTATTGTTGCGCTCAATCGTCATGGAGGATCTGAAATGTACAATGGATTCGCGATTTCGTAATATGGTTGATTCGACGTCAACAGAAAAGGAGATAATTTATAAGACTGAAAAATGCGTATCGTGTCCAAACCTCACGAACATACATTTACAACAAAATGAGTCATCACGTTCAATGCCATGCAAGCTAAATAATCCAACATTTTTGGCTGCGGCTCAGACGCCTGCGAAGAAGGCTGTGAATAGCAGTAATACGTCCCGATCGTCCGATGATAAGTTGGTAACGTACAAGTCGCAAACGCATATGATAGTGGGCCTAGATGGCAAACCATTTAACCAAACTAAAAGTTCAATCGATTTTAATTGTTTAAACTTGACTATATCTGTGTGCAGATGGTTCACGATTTTTGATTTTTTCGGTTTTGTATCCACATACGAAAAGAAGAATTTAACACCAGCAAAGAGCGAACTTAACGATGGTGAGTAGTGTAACTATATGTGTATAAAACCTCACCATTTACCTTTTATAGAAGAACCAATTTCCTGGGGCGAACTGAAAGTTTCAGTGCGTTCCTTAAATCTCATATTAGTACGCAACGAAGTCGAGTTCTCCAAAGCAAATATATCACACGCACATTTTAAAATTTCAAGCAACAGAGATATCAAATCGGTGGAAGGACGTCTAAAATCTATTTCGCTCTACGATCTAACTTATTATGGCGATTTGTATCGCGAAAAGTTCTCAACAGCTGGTCCGGAAGCTTTAAGTTTTTCATATAAAAAGTAAGTTAAAAAAAAAAAAATAAAATTCAAATGAAATATTTCCTTAAAAACACCATGATTGAATTGTAATAAATAAGCCTTTTCCAATATAATACGATTGAGTTTAGTAAGGAAAAATACAAAGTGCGTTCCAAAGTAAACAGCGTCGATCGATCTGAGCAATTTTTGGTCGTCAGTCAATTTGTGCGGAACAAACCGTGCACACACCTTTCGTAAGTCCAAATGTTCGGTCAAAATACGATAAATCGATGTTTTGGAGATGTTTAATTCCATTTCCGTTTGAATTGCAATGATGATTTCGGCTGATTTTTGCTGAATTCACGCACAGTTTCGATGGAATTTCCGGTGATTACGGATTTTGATTGTCCCATTGAGCGTCATTTATGTCCTCACAACCACTTTAAAAACGTTGAAACCACTCGTGCACTCTGCTACAGGATAGGCAATCATCGCCATAAACTTGTTTCACAAATTGAAACGTTTCGGTAAAAGTTTAACCAATTTTAAAACAAAATTTAATGTTGGCTCCTTTTTCGAAGCTCATTTTCGCACCGATAACACCGATAACACAAACATACCAATGGAATGAGATGGTGTCATTGTCGCTAGATTAAAAAAGTTCTGTTTACCTTGGAACGCTCCTTGTATATACATATATAAATTTACTTCGGATTACCAAAAATAATTAAGTAATAAATTGTGCTTAACAAAAGCTTTTTTTTTTTAATTTTGAGCAAGCATTCACACCTTTTTCATAGTTTTTTTTTTTTTTGTTTTTCGAGAGAAAGGAGTTATTTTAATTGGGTTAGACCTAGGGCAACAAAGAGGAAACGGTGGGCAGACGTAACCAGAACCTGTCAACTCGACAGCATTCTTTAAATTATTGATTTCGTTACAACAACAACATAGAGAATTAAGTCACTCCGCTGTCTCGTGAAAATACAAAATTATTACTTATCAATCCGGTGGTCGTTCAAAACGTCAATCCGTGGATAAGTAATAATTTTGTATTTTCACAAGACAGCGGGGTGACTTAATTCTATCTCGTGATCTCGATACGAACTTAGTCAAGCCTTAGTCTGCGTCAAGCTTTTAACAATTGTTGAGCTGACTTAAGCTTTTTATTATATTCTCTTCGGGAACCAAATATATCGTAATTTGATCGAGCAGTGAAGAGGTGACAACTAACTAAGCAAACGGTTAAATTAATGTTTTTTTTCTAGACTTAATGCGATTGTTAATTCAAATCAACGTTCACTGGAAATGAATGCAAAATTGCGCATACAAATGTCATCAGTACGATATATACATACAAAGAGATTTATTATGGAGATTCATTTATTTTTAAAAGACTTATTGGAGCTACAGTCGGTAAGCAATTGGAAATTTGTAAATACATTTGTGTATGTGTTCGTATAGTTCTAAAAGTATGTAGGATCTATGCATTAAGTAAGTTTCGTAAGTGTTCAGGTGTTAACCGCTGTCTCTTCGATAGTCATTAGGGATATAAATTGTAACAATTATAAGGTAAATATGATTGGAGCTTATCGATTGTGATATATTGGAAGATACATATGAGAGTATTGCGAGACAAAATAACAATTATTCAATTTTATCTGAATTATCGCAATTTACCAAAGAATTGTATAAAAAAACTTGTAAACATTATAAACAGTGCTTTATGCCTAAGATACGTGCCATCGCTTTGGAAAGTATCTGAGGTCATAATGATACACAAGCCGGGCAAGCCACTTCACGATGTTACATCATATAGACCAATTTCGCTGCTGTCAGCTTTAGCTAAAATCTTTGAGAATGTACTCATAAATAACAAGCTATTGACAAAGTTTGGCATATGGGTCTACTGCTCGAAATGAGATACATGCTACCCAAGCAGTTTTGTGAAATAATTGCTTCGTACTTAAAAGATAGATACTTCCGCATTAAACAAGAGGATGCATATTCAAACTTGCAACCGATAGAAGCCGGTGTTCCCCAAGGAAGCGTGTTGGGGCCAATGCTTTATTTGCTTTTTACCAGTTACCTCCCATCTGACTCTAGTTATATGACAGCGACATTTGCGGATGACACAGCTTTGTTAGCAGCTGGAGAGTCAACTTCAGTATCTAGTTGACGAGTGCAGACAGCAGTCAACGCAATTACTAAGTGGTGCATCAAATTAAACGACACCAAATCAATTCATGTTGACTTTACCTTGAAAAAGCCGGCATATTGTCCAATTTATATAAATAACATTTCTATACCACACCATAACAGAGCTAAGTACCTAGGTATCAACTTAGATGCTAAGATACGCTGGAAAGAGCATGCCAAAAAAAGGAGCGAGCTTGATATGAAATTTGGCAAACTTTACCACCTAGTTGGCAGGAAATCCAAGCTATCAATACAAAACAAACTGTTATATAATCAAGTCCTAAAGCCAGTTTGAGCCTACGGGGCCCAACTATGGGGCTGCTCAAGTCAAAGCTGTTTTGCCAGTATTCAGCGCTTTCAAAGTAAGGTACTAAGGACTTTAGTTAATGCTCCTTGGTACATTAGATCTGCTGACCTGCACCGTGATCTAGGCGTGAATTCAATGGTAAATGAAATCTCTAAACGAAGAAGCCTCTAGACTCATCGAAACTGTTGGGCGAGAAATCCGGTTGAAACGCAAGAAGCCTTCCGACCTAGTAAAACAACAGTAGCAGCAAATGTATTTCTTAACATTTAGCTTTCAAGTATCTCTTCTAATTATTTAGACCAGAATTGTTGTTAGTATTTTTTTTTTTTTTTTGTATACTAGTACAATGTAAAATAATAATAAATCTGCATCACAAATAATAGGAAAACTTCAGTTTCAAGGACGCCTATCAACAGTGCTTAAAGAATTTTTCCTTTTTTCTGTAATTTGACGTCGTCTTTTACATTAAATACAAAGATGACCTTTCGTTCAAAATGTCTTATCTTAAAAAAACTGTAGAGCTTTTAAGTCTTTTTATAGGTATTGTTAGTTTCTTTATCAAATCAATGGCATATTTCAATTTTGTTTAGAAGTTTTAGAAAATTAGTTTCTCATATGAACCCACTCCCCTTACAGCCGGTCATAAAGCGCATGAAGATGTCCGAAAGCCAAGCCGACATCAATTCGACGCCAACTAAAATTGGTCTGCGTTTGCACGCTGCTTCACCCATTGTTTTATTGCCACTCAGCTATAATAGCACACAGGTTATAGTGGCCGATCTGGGCGAGTTCACATTGAAAAACTCATTTCATTTTGCGAGCGATGCGAACGTCGTCAGCAAGCGGCAAGATGAGAAGGGCATGGATGAAATACTGGATGTAATGCATATCGATTTGGTCAATATGAATCTATTTTCAGGCGAACGCATTTGGAAAACCAATAAAACGCTGAATTATAATCCAAGTGAATGTGTGAATATCGGAAATTTCACAATATTGAAGTTGGGCAATAATCTCTTCAAAGAGACGTGTCATCTGAAACTGCAAGTGGAGCGCAACATCGACACGGCGGTCAGTCACAATTGTCCGGATATAACGGTGAAAGGTGTGCTAACCAAATTGAATGGCATTGTAAACCTGCAACAATACAAATTATTACGTGGTTTTCTTAGCTACAATTTGGGTGAAATGATTGACGATGTGTACCTTAATTACACGAAAAATTTTCGCGAATCAATCGATAGATTGAACTCAACCAGCGAATCATATAATTCGTCTGATGCATTGGACGTGCCGACTTGGAATACGCTGTCCATTAATTTGCAATTGGAAAATGTATCCGTGTCGTTGGTGGAGCAACAGAGTTATGACAATGAAATCAAACCGTTAGCTTGCGTAAATTTCATCAAATCATTTTTGCAAATCGACTCCTTCAATGATGGTTCGCAAGACATCGATTTAGTATCCAGCGAAGTTCTTGTCCTCGACTCGCGACCAGAACACATATCGAGAAATGTATTCCGACACATTTTGAAACCAAAACGCGATAACCTCTCGAAGAATGCCGTACAAGCAGAGGTACACAGTCGAAAACGCAATAATTCATCGAAATACATCGTTTTATTAAATAATATGCGCATCATGGCCATACTGGACTGCTTAGAAAGCATAAAAAAGTTTCTCGAAGAAGAACCCACAATATCCACATCGGTGACATCCTCATGGCGCAGCAATAAAATGTTAAAACAAACATCAACGACGCACGAAGCGGAAATGAAAATCGATTCGGAAATAATTTTAAATATCACCGATTCCGAATTGATTTTCGTTGAGAATGTCGAATTGGCCGATACGAATGCAATAATTTTGAAAAACACCACCGTACTACAATATCGACCCAATCATCACATTTGTCCCGTTTCGATTGATGTTAACCACTTGGAGGTCTTCTCCTGCATACTTGGCGCGGAAGAGCAAAGCGCGCTTTCCATTATCGATCCATTCTCGCTGAATATGGAGTTGAAAAACAATTGTTTCCATATCATCATACACAAAGAACTCTCCATACGTCTCTCGTATACTGACGTGAAATTATTTTCGAAAATGCTGCAGTCCATACCCAATCAAGCAAAGACCTCACACAAGCTCAATCGCGCTAATTATACGAACTACGAAGCTATTGCACCGTTAGTCAAAATGGGCTTCAAATCTAAAGATTGCTTGGAAGCCATGGAGGTCAACAACAATAATTTAAATGATGCTGCAAATTGGTTACTACAGCAGAAACATGTGAAAACCGATCAGGTATATCTGGAAATGCACGATCTGCTTATCAGTGCCAGTTGCATATCGATTTGTGTCATTGATGATTGCATGGATGCGGATGTGCCGCTGCTGGAGATTGCGTTGTCCCAGTTGACCTTGGCTCAACGGTTGGACAATGCTAAATCACCGGTGGATGCTGGTTACACTACGCCATTGTATCAAGAGGGGCGGCTGGAGACGATCTTTGCTAGCGATTATTATAATCGGCGTCTGAGTGGCTGGGAGCCAGTTGTGGAGCAGTGGGAATGTTCGGCGCATTGGCAATACTCGAAAGTGAACGTAATGATACCACGCATGTTGGTCATGGAAGTGAGCAGCAAACAGCTGCTCAAGCTCAATATCACATCAACCCTCGTAGAGCTCTGCGATATTGTGCGCAACAATTGGATTAAAGATTATTATGGACAAGGTAATAATGCCGACTCGGTAACGGGCTTTCGGCGTCGCTCGCCATTTGTGCCTTTTGCTTTGAAGAATCTCACCGGTGAGCCGTTACTCTTCAAGACCCTGTACTCCTCGCCGGGCGGCATAACACGCACCGAGGTCAATCAGCCGGATATTATGTGTGATTGGTTGGCGGTGCAACCGAATGAAATTCTACCTTTCGACTTTGGTCCACAAACTAAGCTTAGACATATGAATTCGCACAAATTGAATACACATCAGATTTTGATTCAAATTCAAGGTTGGACCCTAATAGGTCCAATTTCGATCGATAAAGTAGGCATATTTTTTCGTTATTCCACTCTAGATATGCAGTATAAGAAACGTACACGGATCGTATTCGACATTTCAATGTTCGGTTCCGCGCAAAAAATGATAACAATACGTTCAGCTTTGACGGTGGTGAATCGTATGAACGAAAGAATTTTGCTGAAAATGGAGGGCAAGCATGAAGACAGTGTTGCACTATCGGTGCTTCGAACCCGTGAGCAACTAAGTGTACCACTACGTTTGGTAGATTCTCTTATTTATTTTCGTCCCTACTCACCGACCAAATCGCCCGATCAATTGATGGAAAACGCAACCGAAGGTAGAACTGTATTCGTAAGGAAAAACGCCATTTCAAGCAGTAATCGTTGCGATGAATTCGAGTTTAGTACCTGCGGCGTTTCGTGGACTACATGCGCCAAAGACTCTGTAAACGAACTCTTTACATGTTACGGCAAGAGTAATGCTGTCTTCTATATACTCATCGAAATACGGAAAGTGAAGTATCCGAATAGAGATTTTAATACACCGGGTCATATGATTACCCTCCTCCCACCATTGAAATTGAAAAATATGCTATCCTGTGATTTGTTATTCAAAATATCGGGTCATATTCAGGGTCGAATCAATTCATCGGATGTGGTAAATATACATACGATCAATGCTTGCGACTCCTTCGTGCTGAGCATAACTTTGGATAATTACAAGTTATCTGGTCAGTTGAAAATACCTATGGGTCACACTGGTATTGTGGAGCCAAAATTAAAATTGATTGACATACTGAACCGTGAGCTTTATTTACGCGTCTCAATACAATCGTTTCAAGGCAGAGGCATGGAAATATTTATAAGTGCCCCCATTTGGATTATAAATCGCACCGGTTTGCCGCTGGTGTATAGACAAGAGGGCACAAATCGTTTAGGTTCTGGCCAATTCGAGGAACACGAGCAGGCGCGCATTGTTTCACCATTGCTTTTTTCCTTCTCTGACCAGGAAGGTTCACCATCGCTGGAGATACGGATGGGCAATAGTTATGGCAATAATAATCCGGTGAGTTTGCTTAGTAATTATAACTAACTATAACTATAAAAAGTAAGTAAGGAATAAGCTCGGTAGCAACCGGACAGTATAACTCAGGGAACTTTCAAGGATCGAGTGTGTTATTACCTCAATATAGTTTCTGTCAATCCTTACCGCTGGTGGGGGGCAATGATAGACTTTTATTCAGGGAGAACTTATTCATTCTGATTTTATTCTGTATTTTCCTTGCTTACGTACAAATTTTAAAACTATCTTAAATAACTAAATATATGTGTATGTATGTATGTTTATATGTATGTATTGCAGCATATTGTTATTGCTGCTTGACATGGGGTTATTTTCAAGTGTACAATTTGATACATGTGTGTGTGTGTGTTTAATGTTATCTCTTCTGTAAATTTATGACTTGTGTCCCATGCATTTTTATTATTATTAGATACACATTGCATTTAAATGCATGTAGTTGTTTGTGTACATACATATGTATGTATGTATGTTGGAAAATTGATATTTATTTTTAATTGTATTTCGGCTTTGCTGATAAGTATGCATGTTCAATGCTATTTGAACAGAGTGCTTCAAAATATTCAGGTAAATGGTGGTTAGTTTTTTGACTGATTTCATCTACAACCTGCAACAAACAACAGTATTTACAAGATAATATACTCAATAAATATTTTTAAGATGTAATGCAACATACTGATCAAGAACCGTATGATATTTAAAATGCTATGAATATGGGAAGTAGGCGTCTAGTTTCATCTATTCACATTGTAATTTCAAGATGCAAAGTGAACGTCTTTCGAGGTATGTACATACATATGTACAGTAGGGTGAGTAAAAATCCAAATTTCTTTCGCTTGCTGATCTGAAAAATAGGCTCTAAGAACGTCTATCCAAGTATGTGGTATTAATTGCAACGGGAACCTCAAAATCTCGCTTCCAATTATTTGAAAAGTTTCTATATATCTCGTTTCATAGATTTTGTAAGAAATTTAATGATCTACAAAAATGATTTATAATGATAATTTTTGCAATGAGTTATAAAATTCGTAACTAAAATATAAAATAATAATCAAATTTCAACCATTGATATACGGTTAGTTTCACGAAAGAATTGTGAGAGACCTATTTTGCCGTTGAGAATTATGCAGGCCGATAAGTCTATAATTTTCTAGCGTCAGGAAATCAAACAAATTAAGGGGGTATTCTAGTCTAGAAATTAAAAAAAAATAGATTTTTTTTTATAGTTTCAAAGTTTAACTATTCAAGAATATGTGTACAAGAGGATTTTTCAAAATTCAAATTATTTTCGGAGATATAGGCATTTTTCTGACCCGGCATCCAAACTGGTTCGGCCGGAACGCGAAAATTTAAACGCGCTTTTCTCAAAACTGACTTTTTCGGAACGATACCCACGATTTCTCAGGTTCTACTGGACCGATTTACCGACCGATTTGAAATTTTTATAGAGTCTTCTTTACAGGCTTGTCTATGGTTGGAACTAGCCCCATCCCCAAATTTTTATTTTTATTATTTTTAAAAATTAGAAATAGTAAAAGTGATGCAAAACAAATTTTATTTTTGTTAAATGGATAGTAAAAACATTAATTGCCTTTTTTTACCACACTTTAAAAATTACCTGAAGTTCATGCTTCTAGACTAGAATACCTTCTTAAACCCACTGCCGTGGAAACGTAAAAACCAATAAAGACCGTTTTTAAAAACCGTAAACATAACCCCATAATGTTCTTGTTTTTTTTTTTTCTTTCGCAGTGGTGCAAAAGCTTTAATATACACAAAGAAGCTTTTCAACGGCAATTGCGCGCTGAGAGGTACAAAGGCTGTTATGCTATCGGCATAAATATACGTAGGGGTCGTGGCTTATATTCATGGACGACTTTCATAATTTTATCACCTCGCTATCAACTTTACAATAAATCCACAAGAAAATTGGAGTTTTCGCAAAAATGTGATATCAAAAAGATGGTTAGTAGAAACGAAACTAAAATACTCTTCATTCAATAATGTCTAATAATTTATTTAATTCACCTTAGGACTCCGCCAACGCTGAGCACATAATATCAGCACTGCCGGGATGCAATTTTCCCTTCCACTGGCCTAACTACGAACAAGAGCCGCTGTTGTGTGTGCGCATAAGCGATGTAAGTTTCTGTCATTGGTCACATGGCATACCCATCAACGAAGTACATTCCATATATATTAACGTGCGCAACGATTTGGGTGAAATGTTCTTTTTGCGCTTGGAAGTGATTTCCAAAGGCGCTACATACTTTTTCTTATTCAGCGATGCACACACCTTACCGCCACCCATACGCATCGATAATTATTCAGAAATCATGATACATTTCTATCAATATGCCTGTAAGCCACATTGGCGCTCAACCGTACGACCTCAATCCTCGCTAGCCTACGCTTTGGATGATCCCTTAGGTGCACACATGCTGCAGATTGAGGTGCCTGGGGGCAATACAATTGAATTTCCACTCAATAAGATGGAAAACTCCACCAGCATAACGTATGCGAATTTCATTTATATCTCTTTTAAGGAGACATTCGCCTACACAGAAAGCGAAATATCACAATTGGGCATTGAGGGACAGCAACTTGTTTTAGCTGTGCGTGATAAAAAGGTGATTGTGGCGCATAAGTGCCCGGGTGATCGTTCACAGCTATGGCTAATGAACTCCTTTGGTCAGTTGGAGCACGAAGGCTCTTCGCCACCAACTGAATTTGGTCGAAACAGTGAATCGCCTGGTTATCGTATGGTCTTGGATGTGGAAACGGCGCTCAATCCGAATGATTTTACAAATTTGGTCATAAGACCGCCGAATAAGCAACGAGTAACCACGCAGCGATGGCGCTTTGAAAATGGACGACTAATGTGTCATAGTAATATGTGTGTGCAGGTGAGTGACTATCATGAGCGCTTGTTATCTTTCAATATTGCAATTTGTTCGTTATTACTTTTTATTATTATATTTCGGATATCATTTTGTTCTTCATAACAAACTTTAGTTTTATAGCTTTATATGTTGTTTTATTATTATTATTATTGTAAGATCAGAAAAATTCCCAATATGATTTGGAAATCCCTGCCGAATTGATGGCACCTGCGCCTAATCCAGTGAGGTAAACCCAGCTGTCATGGGGGTGATACCTTTATATTGAACGTTTTTTCAAAATTAATAAATATTGTTATTATTATTATATCTTCTTAAGGTCCGAAACGGCGTTTTTGGCTTACGTCCGGGATCGGAAGTTGTGCTCGGACGTATACAAACGAGTCCACGTGTCGCCAGCAGTGATATTATTCCATTTGAGCAAAGTATTGAAATCCAGAAATTACGTCCTGGTTCTGGACACTTAGAAATAATAAGCAAGATGGATGGACCCATTCGAACAGTACAAATACACGATATTAAAGTAAAGCCAGAGGATGTCACGCTCACACCCGATCCGAATTGGAATCATGCATCGATTAGCAGTCGCATGACAGTGGATGAACACAAAGACAATGTGTTCGATGAAATTTCAGTGAGTACTCGAATAAATCAAATAGTCGTATAAATGCAACTTATTTAATTTTTTCCGCAGATCAAAGTCGATTTACATAAGGGTTTGGGTATTTCGATGGTAACGTGTCAACCTGTCGAGGAACTAGCCTTTATCACCTTAGAAACAATTTCAATAGATGTGCATTCAACACGTTTTATCAAATCGTTGGAGTTTAGGGTGGCCGATTTGCAAATCGACAATCAACTATTGGACACCTCTTGTCCTGTCTTATTACATACCGTACGCACAAACGATGATGACAATTTACCCAGTAGTGCTTTAATTTTAAAAGCAAAACTCTTGCCAAGTCCCAATAAGAATGCTATAATATTCGAGTATCTTACCTTTGATATAAATCCTTGTGTGTTGATACTGGAAGAACGACTAATTTTAAAGACGGCCTACTTTTGTGGCGTGGGCAAATTGGATAAGTATAAAACGAATAAGGAATATGATCATGATTTGCAAAATATCGAAGAAATATCGCTATCAACAAATCCACGGAGATTTTACTTTGAATCGCTTAATCTGGGATCAAGTCAGGTAATTCTAAAAAATATTTTCCAATGTAAAAAAAAAAATCATACTTCGTCGACATGACAAGTCCTTTTGACTGAGATAATGAAACTTTGAGGTTACGAGCAATAAATCACCGTAATTAAAAATCTTTTCATTAGAGGAAAAAAAAAACTTCTAAAGTAAACATAAAAATCCCAGAAGGGAAATAAAAAAAAATTTAATTATTTTGTTTTTAGAAATAATTATATTGCATTTATTTATATTTTACAGGTACGTGTCTCTGTATTTACGGCATCCAAATTAACGCCAGAACTATTCGAAACAAAGAAATCGCTTGGCTTGACTTTGGTCAAATTCGAGGATGCACTTATAGAATTCGACAAGTTCTCTGATAAGCATCATTTTGAGCCATTAGAGGTATATCTTAAAGCAATCAAGAGCCACTTTGTCAGCCAGATAAAGCGGCATGCGGCTTCGATATTAGGTAGTGTCGACTTTCTTGGGAATCCGCTTGGTTTTGCCAACGATCTTTCCGAAGGTGTGTCTGGCCTAATATTTGAGGGTTCTGTAAAGAGTCTGGTAAAGAATGTGACCCATGGAATTTCCAATTCAACAGCTAAATTAACGGAAACATTATCGGATAGTTTGGGTCGCGTTGTGCTCGATGAACACGACAATGAAACACGTCAACGCATACTGGAGATACAGTCGAATACCTATGGTAATCATCTGGCGGCGGGACTAAAAGGACTCGGCTTCGGTTTGCTTGGTGGCGTGACAAGTATTGTGCGGCACACATATACTGGCGTGCAATCGGACGGTTTTCCCGGCTTGCTGAGTGGCCTCGGTAGAGGACTGGTCGGCACCGTAACGAAACCCATAATTGGTGTGCTCGATTTGGCATCGGAAACAGCGAGCGCTGTACGTGAGACGAGCAAAACATCGGGACGGATGCTGCCAGATCGCAAACGTTTGCCACGCTGTGTCACTGGTGCACCAGGTGGTCTTCTACCAGCCTACTCGTATCGACAAGCGAAGGGCCAACAATATTTGTATATAATAAATCGTAGAAACTTTGCAGAGAAACTCATGTCTTATGAACCTAATTTGTGCAATGATAAAGACGCTAAACTACGCCTATTAGTCACTACTGAATTCATACGTATATTTTCACGTTGCGATGAAGATCCAACGATTATGTTTGAGTGTCACCTGAGCGAAGTACTCTCCTGTCATCCGCTGACTACAAATGTAGTGAACTCAGGGGCGCCGGGTGGTAGCAAGCAAGCACCTAGCTTTTATATAGAGATATCCACCAATCTGCCGAAAATTACACGACCTCGTGTTAAGTGTCAAACAGAGGAAGAGGCGGAGCGTGCAGCACGCTGTGTAAGTTCCACCATGCAATGAATAAACCTCTTTTGAGAGTTCCAATTGTATTTTAAATGCTTTGGATAAAAGCATCACTGAATTATTTTGAATTATCGATTTTTATTTAATTTTTCAGATTAACTATGCTAAAAGTGTGTTTGATGAACGCGAGCAATCTGTGCCCAGTGAATAACAGCGGTTCATCATTGCTAGTGCTTATATTTAGTACATAAAGGGTTTAGTAGATTTAATTGTTGATACTGATATTTAATTTAATGTATGTATGATGTAATTTGTATTAACGAAAAAGTATTTAAGTTTAGTAAATAATGGTTGGCATTATAAAATAAATTCAATTCCAAAATAAAATTTAACCTTAAAGCTAAGATTTTTTATTGCAAATTATTTATATAAATTCGTGTTGTGAATTACATCTAAATTATATTTTCAATTTTTAATTGCAACTCCGATCAGCATCAAGTTCTTGTGAGGAAAACTGTTTTTTGGGATGCATTTAAAGTACGCAGTTCAAAACACCGACAACGTCCGATTTGTTTAACGTGGATACCTGCTGACGACAACCTTACCCCACGGCGCTCAAAAGCACAGCGGATCAAATCAATGCGTTGATCATTTTCAGTATCAATTGGCAGTGTGGAATTGACACACTAACCACCTTGGTCGGCTTCAAGGCCCATCTAAAACCTCTGCCGTGCTTTGGGTCCGGCACCCGTTGCAATGCAACTCCACATTCAACTGACAAAGTCAGTTCTTCCCGCATTTTGGTTTTAACCATAACCACCACGATACTCTCCGAGGGGCCAGTCCGCATGAGCAGGTTGGAGTAAACTCCAAGGGCTCTTGCTCCCCGTGGTACCAGAATTAAGTCTCCGGTCAGACCTCGTAGCCGAAGCTACTACCAGTTGAGCTTCCATACGGCTCTGGACTACTGGCCAGGAGTTGGACCCAATACACACACCATTCATACAAAAACTAACCCTAATTCCCAGCTAATCGCTTCCCTGTTTAAACAATTCACGCGAAAACGACCCCAACTGTTCAGTATTCCGACTAGTGGAGCTCACACCACTAACATCTAATCGTCCATCAGTCCAACTAATCCCCACCCAGATACCTAATGTTCGAGTACATCGGGCATTCTGCAATTAAATGCGACCAATTTTCTACCTCCGCCCCACAAAAACACGCCGGCTTATCCGATAGGTGCCTCTGTTGCAAAAATGTATTCAGAGGCCCAGACTCAGACAAATTCTGAAGTCTGGGTTATCCTCAACGAACCCAGAGTCACAAATGTACTCGTCCGTCACTCGGCCGTTAGGACTATTGTCCCAACGTTCTTGCCACCTTCACCTAACCTTATCATCTTGAAGCCTTTTGCTCCCTAGATATCGCTCCCTCTCCACATCATCGTCGGAAATCCAGTCATTCCGTAGCAATGGCATACTCATTCCCCTTCTTAACATGAATGCAACAGCACGCTGTATGGCAATTAGGTCAAGAGGGGGTAACAAAACCTACATAGCATTGAGACGGTGCGACATACAGGCAAACAGGCAAGCATCATACAACGCTGAATTGAGAGGAGTTTTTGAGACCCCAAGACAGTCGTGGCTGCCTCCCACCATACAGAGGCTCCATATGTGGCACAGGCCACAAACAAGCCACGATATATGGTGCGGACAGCACATCAGAAACCCCAATCACCCCTCAAAATGCGCCGTATTTTGCCTGCGGTTGCCTGCAGTCGCTCCTTTACATTCGCCAAATGTGGGTAAAACACATCCTTTCACTCATGGCCAACCCCAGATATTTGACTTGCGTCACATATCTGATGATGTCCCATTCACACGGACAATCGGTGGACGAACCGTTCCTTTCCTCGATATGTCAACCCCCACACCCACGCCCCAAGTATTCACGATCTCTAAGAGATCTCCTCCCGCCCGCTCTAGCTCAGACCCCGAGCGACCTTCGACCATAAGAAGGTCGTCCGCATACGCACAACACTACAGAGTGGCTCGAGCTGCCCAAGCGAGTGTCCATCATAAGGTTCCAAATGTATGGATCACAAGTGGAACCCTGCGGGCAGACATGAACAACTCCAATCTCCACATCATTCATGCCGACAAGAGAGGTCTTTCTGTCCGCTTCTCGGCCTTATGGCTAAGATCAAAGTGTTTTAAAATACCGGCAGACTGAAATTTCGACATGTCAAAAAAAATTATCGTGTCCGTATATTAACTTTGTGAACAGCAAAAGGGGTCAAGCCTCCTTTTCTGCCGCAGCACAAAAAGAGAATTCTACTGATTAAGGGTTATGATCCTAAAATAAAGTTTTTTTTTATTTTTAATTACTCAACTAAAATCCAGAAATTGAACATTCGGTTAGTGGTGTTTTCTAGTTCGAGACCTATGAACCATATTAACTATTTTTTATTAAGTATAGTATATATTTTAAAATTTCTTCTATCTATATTTTGATTTGTCACGCCACCAAGCAAACCGAGGCCAAGTCCTTTTAGTCCCGGAGTCAGATGATTACCAGAGGTATTCGACTGTATCTTCAGTATGCGATAACGTGTTTCATTGTCCTTTTCATCTGCTGAATTTGAAATTCCCTGTGTCTCATCTTTCTTTACCAGACTCTTTAAAGAACCCTCAAATGTTAGGCCAGACATACTTTCCAAGCGGATTCCCAAGAAAGTCGACACCACCTAACTATTTTCAACCCTTCCACAGCAACAGCTAGCTTAGATAAATAAGAATAATTTTTCCTTAAATTTTTTGTAACTGATCTATTTAAAACTTTTTGTTTTTAATTCGTACTATAACGTTTCTCAAATAGCTAGCGAGTAACATTTCGATTATTTCGTACAAACGCGAACACGTTATCGAATGAAAAAATTACAAATATCGAAAATGGGTAGAGTCGACTCTTGTTAATTCGAAACTCGAGGGACTCTTAAAATATTACGAATTATCGAGTGTTTGAAATATCAAATGGTTCGAAATTTGTGGGAGAAAATAAATAAAACTACGAATTAAGTGTTGGTTAATTTTTATTTATTTATATATAAATGACAAGAATTAAGAGGTACATTCGTGTATATACATGTATTCGTAATGTGAATTAATTAATCTTTCGAAAGAACTTTTTTATACTGGTTTGCTTTAAAGTGCAATTCTGCTGCTCACGCTGCTCAATACCTTTTTTTAAGAGAAGTGCATGAAGTGCTTTTTCATCACTTTTGTTTGTTTTGTAGATAGAAGCTTTGTAAAGTATCAAATGAGGATCTTGCTTCCTTAACTGACAACTCTGCCAAAGGTTCCGATGTATCGTCCTCATCTTCATCGTTACTTTGCGTATCTGTCGCAGATAAAATTTCGCCATCGGTTAGTGAACCTGAGACAGCAACATTTTCATCCACTTGAACAAAATCAGAAAAACTCACACCGCTGATGTCAACTAATGGTTCTATTCCTGGTTCTTCATCATCTAAGTATTGGAAGATTTTCTTGATTTTCTTTTAAGAAACCGCATTTTTTGAAGCAGTTGAGAATCGTTAGGGCTGTTACTGCTCTCCATGCTTTGTCAATTAGTATAATAGCTGTCAGAACCGTGATATTTGCAGTTAGCTGTTTGTCGAGTGATTCTAAAACAATCTTAACAATTTCTTTGCGATAGAACGTCTTAAAATTATGGATAATCCCTTGGTCTAATGCTTGCAATTTGGAAGTTGTATTTGGCGGAAAGAAGTAGAGTACTACGTTAGACAATGTTGGAGGACTGTTGTGGACAGTGCAGTTGTCTAAAAATAATAAAATTTTCCGCTTCTGTCGTTTCATGTCCCCATTAACTGTTAAAAGCCAATTATTAAAAAGTTTTGTCGTCATCCAAGCTTTTTTGTTAGCACGATAATCTGTTGGAAACTATTTCACTCCTTTCAAACATCGCGATTTCATTGCTTTTCCTATCACTAAGGGCTTAAGTTTTTCCGATCCATCCATATTTACTGCAAGTAAAACTGTCAACCTCTCTTTACTATGTTTTTCTCAGTGATATTTTTCATCTTTAAAAGTAAGCGTCTTGTCCGGTAAACATTTAAAAAAAAAATTGGCCAGTTTCATCAGTATTAAAAATGTCTCGGGCATCATAGTTTTCAATCAAGGTCTTCAATTTACCTTTCCAATCTAAACAAACTGCATCATCAACACTTCCACTTTCCCCACAAACTTTTTTAAAAGCAACTCCATTTCTCATTTTGAAATTTGTGAGCCACCGTTCACTTGCCGCAAAGTTTTTAATGCTTAGAGTAGACGCGAACTCTTTTGCTTTTTCCTTCAACAAGTTCCCGCTAATAGACCAGGCTTTCTTCCAGACGAGGAAATTCACCTTTAGTAATTCTTTTCCGTACTCCAGCAGTTTGAGCAGCATTAATTTTCTCCTTGTGCTTTATTATTGTTGAGAGGGTACTCACAGGAATCTTAAATTTTTTTGCAACATGACTCTTCTTCTCACCTTCTTCTACTTTTTCGATTAACTTTTTCTTTTCAGCAATCGTCAAACATTTCTACTTTCTAGGGCTCATAACTAACGCAAATTTTTAATCTGCATACCAACGAAAGAGTAACAGTAACTGAATAACTAAACAAACCAATTCGTGAGAAGTGTGTGCGTCAAATTTTCAAACTAATCATAACAAAAACGAAGGCTTGTGTATCTTGATACAAGTTTGAACTTGTCGCAAAATGTACTTACAATCTTTTCGCCTCTTTTCTCTGCAACTTTGAATTGTCGAGTGTTGGACGATGATCAGTTCGAATTAACGCGTCGTTTGGTTAAAAAGCAATGATTTTTTCGCTCGAATTACCAAGTGTATGAAAATGTATTGATTTAGTTCGAATGTGAAGAGATTTAGTAGGGAACTCGTGATAACTTTGAATTATAGAGAGGTTCGAATTATCGCAGGTTTGAATTAACGAGAGTCGACTGTATTTGGTAGCGAGTACAACGATCCGAAAATAAAAAAATATATCAATTTTAACGAGTGCCGCGATTTGGGAATATATG
Organism: Bactrocera correcta; assembly: GCA_027475135.1. Lineage (NCBI taxonomy): Eukaryota > Metazoa > Arthropoda > Insecta > Diptera > Tephritidae > Bactrocera > Bactrocera correcta. The sequence goes on along the minus strand of CM050325.1, from coordinate 151,088,615 downwards.
TATTTACAAACGAGGAATGCACTGCGACCTTAGATCAATTGTGCCCTCTCCTAAATAACCTAACCGACAATTTACAGGATGTTAAGCTCACTTGTAGTGTTCAGTGTAGGATGCCACAAGTAGTCTGAATTTGTCTCTATGGAGCTTATTTACATATTTAAACCAGCTTTGGTTGTAAACCCCCATTAGCAACTTGGCATGTTGGCAGCCTTGGAGTTGCCAATATCTCTCTCTGTCTACTCCTTCTTCTTTGAGGTGCAGCTATTTTAGAGAGAAAAGTTCTGCGAAAGATTTGCGCGTTGGCCACGCCGAATATCGCATTCGATGGAACTATGGACAACAGTTACGCTGGCTAGGTCATGTGGTCCGAATGGACGAAAACACTCCAGCTCTTAAAGTATTCGACACAGTACCCGCCAGGGAAGCAGAGGAAGAGGAAGACCTCCACTCCGTTGGAAGGGCCAGGTAGAGAAGGACCTGGCTTCGCTTGGAATATCCAATCGGCGGCAGGTTGCGAAAAGAAACAGTTGTTAACTCGGCTATAACTGCGCAAGAGGTGTCTACGCCAATAAGGAAGAAGAAGAAATAATAACAATGTCATCCGCGTATCTAATATGTCGTTCACGACCGGGCTCCATAACAGGGGGGACAGCACAGAGCAGTATTGGTTGATCTTCCTGCTGTAAGCATGCTGGTTTGCTTGCAGGGGTGCAATTTTCTGCGCCTTCGACCTTATCTCATGATCCACGATCTTTTCCATAATTTTTAGTAGAAAAGAAGTTAGAATAAGTGGCCCGAAGGATTTTGCTAGTGATTAGTCCTTCCTTCCTCCCTTGGTTTTAAAGATCACCTTCGCGGTCCTCTATATTTCAGGGATATACGACTCATCAGTTAAACAAGGTGCGACACTAGAATAAGCTCTTCGTGTTGTAATGGTGCTGGAAAGATACCGTCCACCCCCGGCGACATGAATTTATCGAACGAAGCCAAAGCCCACTTGATTAAGTCCGCAGTAAACAGTCGCGTTGCATTGTGTTCAAATACGGGAAAACGATGATTTTCCAGGAAGTACGCAGATGTGCCGTGGTACTTTCTTCCACGCTAGTCGTACAAGTTTCGTGCAGCCTAATCGCTGTTAGGATGAGAAGGATTATTTAGGTTATCGTCGATGTCATTAAGCGGGAGGCCCAGGAAACGTGCTGTTTCGGCGGGGTCGAACCAAAGAGAAAAGGGTGTTACATGAGTGGGGTTGCGGGGCAAGTAATGAGGTGGCGAGTTCAACCTGCTACAATAAACAGAACGAAGCTGCGCAAGAGTTACTCGCGTTTCTCGCAGCAACTCTAGCTCTTCATCTGCAATGGATGGTAATTTGACTCCAAGAACGTTATTCACAGGATGGATGTCGGTGAAGGATTTGATAGCTCCACTGTGAATGGCGTCCGAAGTCCGGTTGGCGCATTGTTCGAAGTCGTCGACGTAATTGAGGAAAGACCTCTCGATGTTCCTAGGAGACGGCTCCGCTAAAAGCAGGTGGCCGCAGGGGTGATTTCTGTGAAAACATCATGGCGCGAACTGTTTGGAGAGGAGTCCATTATGCTCCTTAACTGGGAGCATAAGCGTCTCACTATAGATGTTCGATGGGAGACTTCAAGGGGCATCCTGTCATGGTCCGGAGTGCAGTGTTCTGGCAGGTCTGAAACTTCAACATCTGCGTTCCACTGCATCCAGGCGACCATATTGGTGTGGCGTAGTTGAGGACCGGCCGGCCGATTGCTTTGTAAGTTGCCAACAACGTTTCTTGTCATTTCTCCATGTGCTGCCGGCTAGCGATTTGAGGATTTGGCGATAATCACGGTCGTATGAGGAGCGAAGGAACATATACTATCAAATGTTACACCTAAAATCTTAGGATTATGGACAGTCGTAATCCTGACGCCATCGACTGCAATATTAAGCTCAAGTCTATACTCCTTCGTCCAGTTCGTGAATATGACCGCTGTGGATTTGGTGGGGGAAAGTGTTAGGTTCCGTGCAGAGAAGAAGTGAGGAAGGTCAGGAGATAGCTGTTTGTCTTTGAACACATGCCATCGATTCCATTGCCCGACGTAATCATCAGTGAACGAGGTTATGGAAACTCCCTCAGGTGACTGTGTGAGTTTCAAGATGTAGAAGTTAAACAGTAACGGGGAGAGAACCACACCCTGCGGAACCTTATTTTTAATTATTCTCAGTTTAGATTTTTCTCCTCGAAACAGTACGGATGATTGCCGACCGCTCAGGTAGTTCATGTTCCACCCCTTCAGTCCTGGAGGGAGCGTAGTTTGTTCAATGTACTGCAGTAGCGTTGGGTGATTGACAGTGTCAAAGGTTTTGACAAGTCCAACGTTACGAGGACCGCTCTCGCACAGGTTTCTGGGTGAGGACGCAAACTATCTAAGCGTTTATGACGCTTAGTGCTGCGGTGGTGCTGTGCACTTTTCGGAATCCGGAATTCGGAATCAGGTGGTGAGTGAATGTCCGGAGTAGCAATTCCTCAAATGACTTTGTTGGCGGGTAGGGTGTCCATAGAAACAAAAGGAGGTTTCTCGATCGAGATAATTATGGGCAAATGGCCTGATGCGATTGTTAGCATAAGCCACCAGGTGATGTTATTTATCAGACCACTACTAGCAATGGTAATAATATCGGGCGAGTTATTACAGGTGCCCATAACTCTGATTGGGCCTTCGTCATTCATTGTGCAGAATGTAGAATATGTTCCGCCAGCTCCATCCCCCTATGATCGTTTGGCAGGCATGAAAGGAAGATCGTGATGCGCGTAAAATTCTCCTAGTACCATACGGTTTTCACCACGAAGTAGCGCACCTATATCGGGTGATATCCTGTAGGGTAACATGTAACTGAGGGGATTTATATATTAAATATTTCGAGCTCGATATCGCCTGACCGGATAGCTATACCCTGACATTCTAGGGCAGTATCCCTGCGGACGTTGCCTTCATCAGTTAAGAGTGGGAGCTATGTTGTCTGTTTGACCTCTTGGGTACCGTGGAGGTCCTCTGTTGGCCACTCGGGGTGAGTTGCGGCGCAGCGTGCGAACTGTGTGCAGATTTCACAGCCGTAGAGGCTAGTGTCGTTTTATTGCGTTGGCAACATGAGGTAACTCGTGGTCCACCCCCTATGAGTCTTAAGGCCTAATGAGGTCTTAAGATGGCTCCATTCATGCTGACCGAGGTGGAGTTTGGATGGAGCCGTTTGGCACAAACGCAGCAGAAAAATTTACAGGGCCTGGGTTGGAGTCAATGCCAGCACGAGTCAGGAGGATACGGAGCAACACTGCTGCAAGGCATTGCTCTAATGGCGACAAACTTAGATTGATACTTACCGATAATGGACGCTCGCATCACATCCTAGGCTTACGGGAGGCCTATGTCGCCTGCAGTGACTCACTAGTCTGTCCACAGCCTCTGGGGGTTCCTCCCGGGAAGTAAGCTGCAGCCAGGACGAAGTCTGCTCTTTCACTATACCTGGCTTTCACAGCCACTAGGTCCTGTATCAGGAACTCTGAAATGCAAAAGAAATCAATGATGTTCCTGACTACTATACAAGTTCTAGGTCTCTCGCTAGGGAAGTACCATCTTACCTGGTTGGCGTCCATATTGAGGCTCCGAGGCTCTAACCTACCCATTGGTATATAGGTTCTTGGATCAGCAGGATGCTCAGCTTATCCGCTGTAAACCTGTTCGCAATGACCGCCGAGGCTGCCAGTGCGTAGTACACCTTTTTACACCACTTCCATGCGAAGATCTTCCGACACTAAACTCTGCGAGGGATAGTTAAGAATCAGCACAGCTATTCGAATGCCATTGAGAGTATCCGCATATCTGCAATGTAATCCGCTCTTTGTTTGAAATCCACGTATGAATTACACCAGACCCATAAAATACAATATGTTCTCAAGCAAACTTTGTTTAAATCGCCAAAAGTAAAATAAATCCATCTATAAATTTCTCTATCCCTAATATACACAATATAGTTATTACTACATGTTAGTTCAATTAATTAAATTATTTTGAAAAAACATTCTTATATCAAAAAGAAAATGAAGTGAATTTATTTTAATGCTATATGGTTTTGTGTTTATTTAATTTTTTTTTAGTGTAAGATGCCATTTAGTCATGGAAACTTTAGGAAATAATCTGAAATTCTATAAGCTAATGACATACATATTTATAATATTATTATGAAAAAAACACATAAATGTTTACGACGTCAATTTGGAATGAAACCTTGTTGCCGTATTCACTCACTGCACACATCCGAATGTTTATCCCAAGCAGTAACCTGCGGAAGACAAGTGAAAACACATTATTGCCCTGACAGACGAGCAAAATTAATGCGCCTTAAGCAACGCTAATGCGCATTGAAATTTTGAGGTGACAGACGGCAGACTTGTGCATTTAGATAGCTGATAGTGAAATTTGTTTATTTATGAAAAAAAGGTAAAATAAAAATGATTATTAATAAAAATTTCGTATTTTTGGAAAATCAATATAAATTGCACGAAAAAATGTGTTTTTTATTAACTACGTCAAAAGATAATAGAGTGAAATTAAAAGCAATAATTAATTGTAATGCGGAAAAAGTGTGCGAAAAAGTTAAGAATATTGGAAAAATGGGTTGTTTATTTTCTGCCATCTAAAAATATTAAAATTGGTTTTTGTTAATATACTTGCACATAATTTAATTAGCAATATAAAATTGCTTACCTCTGATGCTGTAAACGCAAAGGAGGCAGCAGACTTCAAGTGACATCTGTCAAAAAGTAGCAAAAATCTGCCATTTTTGAGCAGTGTTGCCTACTCAAATTTGGTAAATTCAGCAAATGCACGAAATTCTTGTGCATTACAAACGCGCATTAACCTTCAAGCGGGCGCGCGTAGTCGAATCGACCGTGCTTAGTACATTTACGTTCATATTACTATTTAATATTTTTTTTTTTTAATAATTTTAATTACTTTTTTGACAAAATAGACTTTAAGGACAATGATAATATATCTAAGTACAAATAAATAAATAATTACTGAACAATTAGTGCTTTATTTCTTTTATTCATCCCAAACGTCTTTTCGGTTACGCGAGTTATGTGTACACTATCATCCCAACCAGACACCGCACAACAAAATATTGTAAATTGGACAAAATAAAAGATTAAAGAAAAACAAGTAAACATTACAAAAAATAAGATAACAAGTAGAGATAAAGAACATAATGCAAATGCATACAAACATGTTTTGGTCCTTATGTTTGACTGTAATGATAACCCAGACATTATCGGGTGAACCACACAATCATGTTTGTTTGTATTTAATAGAAAATAAGATTACATTTAACAAATGTTGTATTTCATAAGAAAATAAAAAAAAAAAACAAAGAAATAGATTAAGAAAATTGTAATCACTTTAGTAGTTATATAAGCAGAACATAATTTGAAAAAGAAACAGAATAAAATATGTCACAGAAGTAACATCGTCGGCATTTAACTAAAACTCGCGCGCCCGCTCCCGTTACAAATGACCGCGCGCCCGCTTGAAAGTTAACATGGGTCAAATGCGCAAGTAAATGTAAATTAAGCCCGTTAATGCATATTAGCGCTGTCGTCTATCAAGGCTTAGTTAGGCAACTCATTAGATTCAAAAATTGAATTTATATATATTTAAAGTAAACTTACCTGACACTCTCTGCTACAATACCATTGATTGCCACAACCAGCACAAACAAAGCGCGCCTCATGCATTTTACACTCTTGACACAATTGTAAATCACTGTTGTGCATATTGCGCATAGGTTTGTGTGATGATTTTACATAATCCGACACATCATAGTAAGCGTTATGCTGCGAATTCTGAAGATGCCATAAAAGGGAAGATTTGTTAGATATGTATATAATATGCAAAACTTTAAATGGTATCACATTTAGAGTAAATCACAAATAAATTATGTATTACCTTTTATATTATAGAGATTTAAAGCAAATGAGCAAGTACTTTAGTAAAAATTATACTTTTAACTTATACTTACCACATCTAGTGCCGTTCTTAGTAGTCCTGATTTGGAATTTTGTATTCTTTTTTGGTAGCGGTTAATGTAATTGACCGGCGTTATAGAAATTTCATTACAACCACTATCACTCTGCAGACGATAGTAACTTTTTTGGCTTCCTGAATTAAATTTAAAACCTTGGGTTACTGGAGCATTCGGTTTGCTGTGTAAAAAGCTGTTATTGCGCGACGATGTACTCAGCAATTTTTCTAACGTCGGTGTATAATTGGAGCCATTGCAGTTATATGACGACTCTATATACATATTATTGGCGTCAATACACTGTAAATACATACCTTAGATTCACATTTCTGTATTATAAAATCAAAAAACAAAAACTCACATTTGGTGGAGTACTTAAAGTTCTAACGCTGTAATTACCATCGATGGTTTTAATACGTTTACCAACGCGAGGAAATACAACGGGATTTTGTTGCCGGAAGTCAGCAACCATACTCTTTACGTCGACAAAAGGGCCCTGTCGTCCGATTTTCGATTTCATTTTCTGTTCTAAATACTGATACTTTTGAAGCTCCGGACTATCCTCATTAAAAGCGGTTTGATGTATCGCCGATACATAATTTTTTGTGTTCTCAATATCATAGTTTGACGTTTCCGCACGCTGTAGAATGTTGTTCGAAATTAAAATGCTGCAATTTAATAATACATATATATAAATTTCAGTAGAGAAATTATTCAATAGTTAATACGAACTTTTGTAAGCGATTTGTATTGTTGCGCTCCCTTTGCAACTCTTCTGTTTTCATGCTTGCACGATTTTCGATGAGCTGATGTGTAGTTGAGATACCAACATTGATTGACGTCGACGGCTGCGATTTGGATAAATACGTTTCCAGCTCTTTCAAGGCTTGTAAATTATATTTGTGTTCTTCATATTTCCGCTCTTTTATTCCCAGTATATGCTTCTTTCTTTCTAATCGAGCAAGTATTTCTTCTTTGACCTTTTTCAAATTCTGTAACCGATTCCATTCTGTCTCTTTTGCTTCAAGTATTTCATTCAAAGTTTGTAAGTCTAACATTAAACGTGTCATATTCTCATCGATGGCCTCCAATGTAGTACCATTGTGTTTCACATGGTTTCCAAGTACCCCATCGTATTTGGGAAACAGCTCATTGATTTGTCTATACAATTGTGTGGATGTTGGCCGCTCTGGTTGATATTTTTTGTTTTCATTGCAATTGCTTTTTGTTATTGGCGAAGGGGAGCGTGATCTTTTTTTGGTAGTATGTTGCTGCCTATGCGCTGGCAATTCCTAAAAAAATACAAATATTTGAAAAAACCTTATCGCAATATTTAATTTTTCCACAACGTTTATTACCTGTATTGTTGGTTTTTCCGGTAGAGGACTTTGTACTTTATCTGAATCGTTTTGTTTTTCTAAAAACTCCTTTTCCGGTTTTACAAAAAATTGCGGTTTTGTAACTACATCTTCTTTTGGTATTTCTCTGATTTCCTCTTCGAGCTCTTTTTTACTTTCCTCTTTATTTTGGTGTGGAGAAATATCCTCTACATCCGATTCATCTAAATCAATAGTTTCTGATAAGTTATTTGTCAATTTAACATCCTTATTATTATTAGTCGGGTTATATTCTCTTTCCCGCGTATGAGATTCAATGATGGGGATGTTTTTCCTTTTTAAACAAAGTAAATACTCCTTACTCTTTTCCCGTTTCGCTTTTCCACTAAGCCTGTAAAATATATATTTATAATTATAAAATATATAGCTTATACGAACGATTACGTTATATACCATTTCAAGGCTCTAGCTTTGTATTTGCTACACAGTTTTCTTTTAAACGGCAGTCTCTGCTCTTTTCTTAAGGATCGCATGGAAGGTGGCATATCATATATCCGATTAGAACTTTCTCGCTTGCTTTTTTGCTGCGAACTTATGGCGACATTCATAAGCTCATCATCATCCTCTTCGCTATATTCATCACTGCTTATAAGGTTCTCCGTGTCGTCGTATATATCCACATTCGACATATTGAAAAGACTAAAAATAGTATAACAAATAAGTTCTTGCCTTCATCTCATCAAATATAAAAATATATAGTATATAAATAATTAAAAAAAATACATTTTTACACTTGTTCAATTATTCTAATTTGCTAATCATACACGGATACATCGAACCTTATTAACGCCTGGCATTAATGCTTCGTTTTCCAGCCGGCTTTACGTGACAAATTATCAACAATTCTTAATTCATCATGAAAGTCTACCGACTGCTAATAGCTGGAATCCAAAATACTTACTGAGTTTGTTGTCTACGTAGCAGCAATTCTTTATAATATTTCCAATACGTTACTTCAGCATCAAATTTTACTACTATAATAAAATTTGCAATAGCAATCAAATGTCATAGCGATGGTAATCACACTTTAAAACAATCGATTGCTTCCAATAAGAGTTGCCTGCATTTCTGTTGGTTTAGAAAATTGGCAATTTCAATTATAAATTTGGTATATTAATTGTGTAAATAACTTATTGGGTCACATAACTGTATATTTTGATTAATTAATTGTATATGTTTTTCATTAAAAATACGTACAATAAATTGCTAGAATTAACTAGACCCCGAAGTTCGTTGCTGCCGGAATATTCGGGTAGCAAAGTTTAGACAGAGAAGGTATATCATAGAGGTTCACGGGACGGAAAACAGGGCACGAAAATAACAGAATCGAGCATTTTCAATGTTAAATGAGAAAAATTAAGCTAATTTCAATGTCTAGAAATGTACGCTTTCCAATTCGCAAGTTTATAATGCACAAACCAGAGAACATAAAACAATACAATTAAATATGGTGAATTCCCAGGTTGAAGTTTTTCAGCTCTGTTAGCCGTCCAATCGAGCATTATACAAAATTCGATTTGCACCTTCTCATTGTTTTATGTTCTTTGACTCAGCTCCAGCTCTGTTAACGCGCTACTGTTAAATTTTCTCCTTCTGTGCTAGCTGTGGTGAACACGGTCATCGCATTTTGTTATAGTGCAATGCTGTTCCGACCTTACGGGGCATCTCGACAGGATAAAATCTATGTCTTTCTAACCTTATTGCCGTGCCTATTGCCTGTGGAGACTCCATATTGCTTACAATATATGGAAAACTAATCAGTTTGCCATGCATTGTAAGCAATAAGCTGTCACTTCAGCAGTTTGACAGCGCAGTTTTCAATTCTATGAAAATTTCGAAGAGCCAACATATCCCATTTGCACATTTGCCTACGGCATTTTCGTTTCGGTAATATGAAATTTAGTAGAGTGAGTATGAAGACGACTGTGTTATATTATGAAAATAAAGTACATTTTCAAAATAACATTTTTCCCAAAAATTAATATTTAGTTTAATAATGTTAATTTACAGAAAAATTATGCAAATTCGGTTGGGAATGAGCGAAGTCTTAAGTTTATTAAACATATGCAAGCATAAATCAAAATATCATTGCTCATATTAAATTTATTATTTTAATTGGTATATAAGTGTTATGCCACAATTATTGTATAGTAATCCAAAATATTGTTACGATTTTACTGCTTGCTAGTTCACTTTGTTAGGTTCGTATCTCTGGATTGACAAATAAAACTACAACTGTTTAATTTAATTCAACTACTCTTTATTTCACAACTCGTCTACACTATAGCCAGGAATAATGGGATGCCCAACTCTGGAAGTGAGAGAACAATTGCTAAACGTCAAAACCACCTAAACTTGACAGTTGACTGGATTGAGGAGGTTTTAACGTTTTGTAATTGGAATGACTGGAACGGCCAGATTGAAATTATACCAAAAATATATCTGAACGGAGGAATTTGTTGCCGTCGTTCAAGATCGCTAATAAAAATTTAAAACAATGAAAATCAAAGAAAATGCGAAATTTAAATATATTTCATAAAGCATTTTGTAATTTGATGCACATTAGAATTAATTTTCAATTACAAATGATTAAAAACAGGCTTAATTCACCTTATTTAGTACTGAAAGATCGAAAGTCAGTTGTGTTAATATACCATAAAATCATAAAAAAGGACTTAAGTAGTTTCGCCATATATTACAAGTTCAATATTTAATAATTAGCAATCGTAATAAATGTTGGGTGTTTTAATTTAAAATTCCCAAAAATTCTTATTTTATTCCATCTGGCCATAATGGAAAATGTTATAAAAAACGCTTATTTTGAGGTGCTCTCACACTGCTATAGCAGTTTACTCTTAGCACTGATCGATCACGTTCGCGCTGCCACGGCTTATATAGCCACGCACTTCTCGCTGATGCCGACGTGTCCTTCTAGAATATCGCGTCTGGAAATTACCAGAACATAATGCTATACGGCGCCAGACGCAAGCAGACAGCCGCGGCGCCAGATGTCTACAACAAGACAAATGCTATTCCATATACCTACAGCTATTGTTCATAATAAGGGATGCATATAGCAATACAAATACAACTTAATATTACTTTTTGTAACACTGCCCTCCACTAAAGCCTAATCGTCCCGATTAGGTACAAATCCTCTTGAACCAAATGGGGCGAGCCTCTCCAAATGCACTACTTTCATTTTACATCGTGCTTTCCCATTTCTTTGTATGCGGTATACCACGTCATTAAGTCGTTTCATCACCATATAGGGTCCTTCCCAAGCTGTCTGCAATTTCGGGGACAAGCCTTTCTTTCGAAGTGGATTGTACAACAGGACCAGATCACCTTCTTCAAAACCTTTTGAATTTGCCGCTTGATCGAACCGGTCCTTCATCTTATTGCTCATCAGATGCGTATGCTGTCTTACCATTAGATGCAATTCATTCGTTCCAAACTTAAGATCAGCAGGGAGTCGCAGATCAGATCCGAAAATAATCTTTGCTGGCGTGTAACCAGTTGTCTCGTGCTTCGCTGAACGATACGCCAGCAGGAACATCTGGATGCACTTGTCCCAATTCCGTTGATCTTTATCAACGATTTTCCGCAGATGTTCTTCGAGCGTTCGGTTGAATCTCTCCACCATTCCATCTGATTGTGGATGTAACGCTGTTGTCCATGTCTTGTGGATGCCCAATAATGTACAGACTTCTTGGAAAATGGAAGATTCGAAATTCCTGCCTTGATCTGAGTGTAATTCGACGGGCACTCCGAACCTTGTTATCCAATTTTCTACAAACGCTTCGGCTATTGTCTTCGCTTCTTGGTTTGGTAAGGCATATACTTCTGGCCATTTACTGAAATAGTCCATGACAACCAGTAGATATTTGTTTCCGGCCGTACTGGTTGGGAACGGACCTGCAACATCCCTTGCGACTCGTTCAAATGGTGATCCCACGTTGTACTGTTGTAGCCTACCGCGACTCTTGGCTTTCGGACTTTTAGCTGCCATGCACTCTACGCAATTACTTATCCATTCTGCTATGGAATCTCGACAACCGATCCAGTAGAACCGTTGTTTAATCTTCTCAATAGTTTTTGTAATCCCAAGGTGCCCTCCACTAGGTCCATTGTGATATTCTTTCAATACTTTCGGGATCATGGACTTCGGTACTATGATCAGCAGACGAGACTGTTTGCCATCTTCGCTTTCCCAGGTACGATGAATCCATTAACGAGGTTTATGCTGTTCCATTGGGCCCAATATGCTTTTGGCGTTGGACTCTCGTTACTTATTTGTTCCTTTGGTGGTCGTACCCCATTTTCTTTGGCCATTACCAGCTTTGCAAGATCGGGGTCCTCCAGCTGATTGATTCTGATGCGATGAGGAGTCCAATCATCTTCAGGTTCTATATTCAGTAATCGCACGTCGATTATACCTTCTTTTCCCTCTGATTTGGAGCAATGTTTACATTCCAGTGGACAAGGGCGACGTGATAATGCATCCGCATTTTTGTGGTGAATCCCCTTTCGATGTTCCGTTTCGAAGTCGTAATTCTGTAATCTTTCGATCCATCGTGCAATTTGGCCTTCCGGATTCTTAAACTGTAATAACCATTTTAATGCTGCATGATCAGTCCTCAGCAAGAATCGTTGTCCATACAAATACTTGTGGAAATGTTTTACACATTCCACCACAGCTAGTAGTTCTTTTCGCGTCACACAGTAGTTTTTCTCTGGTTTCCCGAGCACTCTGCTGTAATACCCAATTACTCTTTCTTGTCCGTCGATGAGCTGAGACAGGACACCTCCAATTCCATAAGCGCTCGCATCTGTATCCAGGATGAATTTCTTTCCAGGTATTGGATAAGCCAACATCGGCGCCGTACAAAGTAGTTCTTTAAGCTGCTCAAACGCTTTTTCTTGTTCCAACTGCCATACAAACGGGCGATTCTTCTTTGTTAAATCATGTAAACTTCTAGCCACGTTCGCAAATCCAGGTACAAAACGGCGGTAATACGTGCAGAAGCCGAGGAAGCTGCGGAGTTCATGAATGTTGGTGGGTCGAGGCCAATCTTTCACTGCTTTTATTTTTCCTTCCTCGGTGTGAATTCCCTCAGTTGACACTTTATGTCCGAGATATGTGACCTGCTTCTTCCATAATGAACACTTTTTGGGATTCAAGCGTAATCCGGCTGATGCTATTCGCTGAAAGACTTCCTCTAGATTTTTCAGATGATCATCAAAACTTTTTCCCATGATGATAATGTCATCAAGATACACCAAACATGTCTTCCAGTTGAGTCCTTTTAACACATGTTCCATCAGTCGCTCGAACGTTGCAGGCGCATTACATAATCCAAATGGCATCACAGAGAATTCCCATAACCCGTCGCCCATACTGAAAGCGGTCTTTTCACGGTCACATTCATCAATCTCGACTTGCCAATATCCACTTTGTAGATCTAATGTAGAAAACCATTTCGCTCCAGACAAGGTGTCTAATGTATCGTCGATTCTTGGTAGAGGATAACTGTCTTTCTTTGTGACATCATTCAACTTCCTATAATCTACGCAGAAACGGGTGCTACCATCTTTCTTTTTAACTAAGACGATAGGTGAGCTCCATGGACTTATTGAAGGTTCGATTACACCGTTTTTGTGCATGTCTTCAATAATTTTGTTAGCATCCTCACGTTTTGCTAGTGGAACCCTACGCGGAGCTTGTCGGATTGGTTTAGCGTCTCCAGTATTTATGCGATGTTTGACAATGCCGGTTCTTCCTGTATTTCCTTCGTTTGCAAATATGGATGCGTATTTTTCTAATAGTTTTTCTGCTTTTAATTTTTCATTTCCATGCAGTTCGTTCAGCAAATTATTTAGGAGTGTAGGACTTATCTGCTGTGGCTCAATAGTAGGCTTCTGTTGTGACCGTTCGCATCGTGCTATTGCACTTATATTCTGGGACTGTCCAATTACTGCTCCTTTCTTCAGACTTATAGGCGTGTTGAATTCATTCACTACTCTGACCGGAATGGTGGCGTCTTCTCTAGTTTTCACAAGCGTTCTTCCTACCAATATGGGTGTATCTATTTTTGTTGGTTCCACAATCCACAACTCTTCAGTCCCACCTCCTCCATTCACTTTAGCCCATACAATCGCCTCAGATTTTGGTGGAATACTCTGATTATCATCAACAATCACCCTCTTACTTTCAACGTTGGTCACATATCCGGTGTTTATGGGCATCTCCATGTTCTGGCAAAACAGCATTTGCTTGTTTAAATCCAAAGTAACCCCGTGATCAATCATGAAATCTACTCCCATTATAATTTCATCCGTGATTTCTGCTACGATGAAGGTGTGATTAACTTCCAGGGTACCAATCATCACTTCGCAAAACACTTTTCCCGCGACAGCTGCTTCCTCCCCGGTGGCCGTTCGAAGCTTGCAACCGACTAATGGTTCAACCATTCCTCTTACCACATCCGGTCGGATAATTGAATGTGTGGCACCAGTATCCAAAGTAAGCGTTGACAGTCGTCCATTTACGATGCCGTTGATAGTAAGATTGTTGTCATGGCGACCTATTTGTGATATCGAGATGGCGGTGCAAATAGTTGTGGGAACCAGCTCACGCCCCTTTGAACTGTTCCGTTTTAGTTTAACGACTTGTGAGATGTGGATGCTTCGTCCTCGTTATCTGTTGGTTGTTTCCGTTTTGATGGGTTTACTTTTATATTGCAATTTCGGGCAAAGTGACCCGCTTTTCCACAGTTGAAACATCTGCCTGTTGTATTTACTCGCGGTGCAGCAATTGTCTTCAGAGTCTTCAATATTTCTTCCATCAGCGCCGGTTGTTCCATTTCAACCCTTTGTACCTTGTGTGCTGGTTTACTTAGTAGGGAAGCTGTTTCCTGTGTGAGGGCGTGCGAAACCGTTTCAGCAAACGTTCTTTTTGGCAATGCATATGTGGCGCGTTTGGTGTCCACATCACGAATTCCATTTATGAAACATTGAATTTTTACCCTCTCAATGTAATCCACAGGTGCATCTGCATTTGCCAAATGAGCCAGTCGTTCTATTTCAGTTGCGAACTCTTGCAATGACTCGTTCATTTTCTGACCCCTATTTTGCAGTTCGATCTGGTATATTTGTTTCCGGTGCTCACTACCATATCGTCTTTCTATCGCACTCATCAATGCCTCATAGTTGTCCCGTTCACAGTCTGGAATAGTCTGAAGGATTTCTGCCGCAGGTCCTTTCAATGATACAAACAAGGACGCCACCTTGTCCGCTGCATTCCAATTATTGGCCATTGCTGTCTTTTCAAACTGAAGTTTGAAAATTTGAAATGGAATACTTCCATCGAATGTGGGTGCCTTCAATCTTTGATTATTTGTTGATGGTGCAGGGCCATGTAGTTGCAGTTCTCGCACACGATTACTCAATTGAAGAACTTCTGATTTTAAATTTTCTTCGTCATTTTTTAACGTGCTTAATTCGTCTTCAAATTTTGAAAATTTCTCTTGCACTTGTTTTTGTACTTGTAAAGTATTTTCTGTAATCTGTTGTACCAAACGATTTTCTAACTGCGTATTATTTTCAGTCATTTGTTGTGTAAGGCGAGACTCTAACTGTGATGTATTTTCAGCTATTTGCGTCATTTGCTGTGCCAGACGATTTTCTGTTTGCACTGCATTTTCAGCTATTTGCTGTGCCAGACGATTTTCTGTTTGCACTGCATTTTCAGCTATTTGCTTAATAGCCACTAACAACGTGTTCATGTCTACACTTGATGATGTTCGTTGTTCTTCTACTTTCTCTTCTAACTACCTTTGTAGAAGTTTCTGGCCCAACAAATTCGAACTCGTCCACATTAATTCCATCCGCTTCCATTGCTTCACGTAATCGTGCCTGCAGATCCGCCTTTTGCCCGCTTATCGGCAAATTACGCTCCTCCAGTTCCTTTTTTAATTGCTGAATTCTCAATTCTCCGAATTTAACCATCTTGAATTTGGATTATTTGACAATCCCACTTCTGACACCAATTGTTACGATTTTACTGCTTGCTAGTTCACTTTGTTAGGTTCGTATCTCTGGATTGACAAATAAAACTACAACTGTTTAATTTAATTCAACTACTCTTTATTTCACAACTCGTCTACACTATAGCAGTTTACTCTTAGCACTGATCGATCACGTTCGCGCTGCCACGGCTTATATAGCCACGCACTTCTCGCTGATGCCGACGTGTCCTTCTAGAATATCGCGTCTGGAAATTACCAGAACATAATGCTATACGGCGCCAGACGCAAGCAGACAGCCGCTGCGCCAGATGTCTACAACAAGACAAATGCTATTCCATATACCTACAGCTATTGTTCATAATAAGGGATGCATATAGCAATACAAATACAACTTAATACTACTTTTTGTAACAATATGAATTCTTATTTTTCCCAGAAATATATTTGTAAAAAAAGGATCGTAATCTTTTTTTTTCTTTTCCTCATAAAAGATTTAAACAGTTCAAGAGCTCAGCTACCTACCTGACAGCATTTCGCAATGTGATAAAATAAAATTTTCAAGAGCTCAAAGCATGCGTTACATCAGCTCGAACCCACCTACAGTACGCCTTTGCGCAAGTTATGTTAAGATAACAAATGCCCACATACAGATTTGGCAATTGCAATAGCAATAGATTTGACAGTTAGTAAGACAATTATCCTATCGAGATGCCCCGTTACGTTGTGATTCTCTCTTGATCACATTTGAGTAATGTTGCCAAATGCTCATTATGTAAACATCAAAACTAACAGCCCTATTCTCATGTCCTCACAAAAATCACCACCCTCGCTATTGTGAGGCTTTCCGTATGCTGAGATGATTTAAAAAGCTCAAAACCTCACAATTCACAAGCTTGTCCATAGTTGGACCTTTTCTATTCTCAACTGATTTGTGAGTTTTATTTTGTAATCTCACAAGAAAAAACATAAGAAACTCACCACGTGAAGTGAAAAGCACTTTGCTGTGAAACTACTTTTTTACAAAAACAAACAAGGCAAACTAAAGAAACGGACAACCAAAGCAAGTGAGTAATTTTGCAAATGCTTTACATTTGGTGCATACATACTTATAACGGGGGTTTCAATAAGAGCGGTACAAAAGTTTTTTTTTTTAATAAAACAAAAACAGTTTGGGATATCAGTGAAATTCTTTATTCCTGTGAAAGTACATTCGTGCGATTATGTATTCAACTCGACTTCTTTTGCATGGCCACCACTAGCACGCTTACAGAAGTCCAAACACTGAATCCTATTTTCAACGGTTTTCAAGCATAAATGGCCGATACTGCTGCAATTTCACGTTCGATATTCGTACGAAGTTCATCAATCGTCGCAGGCTTGATGGCATTGACCAACAAGTACTACTTGACGTAGCCCCACAGGAAATAACTAATAACGTCTTAGGCGTTGTACGACCGAGGCGGGCAATGGACTGGGTCATTTCGTTCACCAAACTGGGTTTTCAATAAATCGATTGTGACATAGCTGTTTGGCTTGTGACGCCATCCTGTTAGAACCACTCTTTGTTCAAGTCCATATCATCCAATTCGGTTATCATTGAGCGGTAGCGATTCTCATTCACAGTAACGTTAAAAAAAGATTTTGTATCGCTCTTATTGAAAAACCCGCTCTTAAAATTGAGGCCACTGACATTGGATTTCTGTAGTAAATTTTTAAAATTTCGTCTCGTTGTTCGATCTTATATTTTTCCATTATGAATGTTGTCAACCGTTCCACTGCAACATATATCTCCGTAGATTGGAGGAGTTGGTCTTCGGCGTAAGTTAAGAGCTTGTATGGACCACAGCCAGTCCTTTGTTTCGAAGCTATGTTTTATGAAATTTCCTATTTATATTGTGCTTATAATTATTATTTTTAATCATTTATTATTTTATTCATTCAATTATTTTTAATTATTGATCTTAATTTTCGCCAAGTTATAGCATCCTTCATCAGTGGCACGGCAGCGCCAAGTTTTAGCATCAATGGATCCCATAGCTTAGAAAAATAACTTTCATTTTGCCTCCCAATACTTGTAACTGATTTATTTAGAACTTTTTGTTTTTAATATTAAAGCGAATAGCATAGCATAGCATTTCCATTCTTTCGAAATTCGAAAATACGTCTTCGATAGCGAATACAACGAGATCCAAAAAAAAAAAACATGAATTTCGCTCGTTAACGAGTGACGCGATTCGGGCATAGATTTATAATTTTTCAGTTTGAGGTTTACATTCAGACATCCACAATTATTTGAGGAAATTGCGAGCATTTGAGCTTTTGTAATCAAGTCAGCATTGGAAAACTTCTCAAATAACAAAATCATAGTGTGGGTGGCGACGTATGTGAGGGCATGAGAATGTTGCCATTGCTCAATTTGTATAAATGGTATTACACACACTTAGCTTTTCAATTATAATATTTCATAATGAAAATATCAAAACTAAAATTATGTTATTGAAAATAGTCTACCTTTTTATGAATAATTTTAAAATGTTTAATAATATATATATAAATATAATGTTAAACCAGAAGTGTGTATTGGCTTCTGCGATAGTTCTTTCAATGTTTTGGAGATTCGGCCGTTTTACGAAGGTGTTGGTCGGACATATTGATTAGTTTACTCTTGTATTAATCATTCTTGAACCGGTTACATGCTAAGCACTTCATCACTGAATCATTTCGATTGTTTATATAAAAATGCAACTCTGTGTAAACCACTTAATCATTTTGAAGATTACGACTATCGAACAACACCTACATGTCATTGCTAGATTGGTCATTTATTTTTACGTGAGAATTGTTTAAAAACTCATATTATTAATTTATTTTATAATGACATCATATGTGCGAGCAATGTACGATTTCTCTGGCGAGCTAGGATCGTCGGAGATTTCAATTAAAGTTGGTGAAATCCTGGCAGTGACTCGAACAGATGTCGGAGAAGGTTGGTGGGAGGGGAAGAATAGTCAAGGAAAAGTTGGTCTCTTTCCAGCGGCATATGTGGAGGTAATGTCGGCGGCCGAAGCACAGAAACACAATCAGCAAGCTAGTGCTAGTAGTACTGTTGCATTGCCTGCTGCGACCACAACTGACTCGTCGAATCGATATGATCAAACTGCTGATGAATATGACGACTGGGAGGATGATTGGGATGATGACAACGAGACTTACTCGGAAATAGGCCCTAGTGGTGTGGTAAAAACGAGTAATCACACAGGTCTTGCTAATCAACTAACACATTCCGCTAGCAATTATGATAACAAAAATCTGCCAGCAGCACCAATGGACGACTCTATCTCTTTAGCATCTACAGCTGCGCCGAACAACACAGCAACTTTAAAAAAGTCTGGGATGTTCGGTAAAAGCTCAGATTCGTACATACTGGGATTGGGAAATAAGGAAAAACTTTCTGAACACGAAATTGTACATATTGCATATGTGGAAAATTTTTGTTATTGGCAAACTAATCATCAACGTTACACTGTAATAGTAGCCAGCCCCAAAAAAGAGTCTAAATTTAAAGGAATGAAAACTTTTATTGCATACCAACTGACACCCAGTTTTAACAATATATCTGTAAGTTTTGAATTCATATGTACTAGTTTTTCCCTGCGTCAATTTGAACACAATGCTGTTGCAGGTATCAAGACGGTACAAACATTTTGATTGGCTACATGAACGTTTGGTGGAGAAATTTTGCCTAATCCCCATACCACCGCTGCCAGATAAGCAAATTTCTGGACGATATGAAGAACAATTTGTGGAACATCGGCGGGTTCAATTGCAAGAATTCGTAGATTGGGTTTGCCGTCATCCTGTACTGTCACAATGTGAGGTTTGGCATCATTTCTTGACCTGCAACGATGACAAGATGTGGAAATCGGGCAAGAGAAAAGCCGAGCGTGACACTTATGTGGGGGTCTCCTATTGTTGGGCTATATCACCGCCGGAAAAGACATTGTTGCCATCGCTTGTAGATGCTCAAATAGAAAGTTGTTTACAGTTCACGCATGCAATGGATATTTCGGTACGAAATCTCTTGGCATTATCCAATGATACGGCGAAACGTTATCAAACACAATGTAAAAAAGAATTCCAACGTATTGGTGATGGTATGTCGGACTTGGCAAAGGCCTTAAATATAGACGAGCGTCGTGCACCTTCAAAAACAACACCGCTATCGGAAAGTGTTGGACGCGTCGGTGGTATTTTCATTGGTATTGGGCAACTATTTGGTGACCAACCTAAATTGGACTGGATACCATTTTCGGACCGTTTACATATCTACAGGTAATACGATAGTTGGGCTCACTAGAGGTATATATGCATAAGAAATTTATTGCAGGGATCTTGTGCCAGTATCTTCAGACTGGTATAACAGCAATTTCTCTACTGTAATCGTGATTGCATTTAAAAGCTTATCTATTGTCATACATATGTGCTTGTTTTCTCACTTTCTACCGCACTTATCAATCTTGTTACTGAAAAATATGTACATACATACATAAGTACGCCTATATATGTATGTACATAAGTGCTTCAATTTATATATAATTTTTTTCAGAGGCGTCCTCAACAGTTTTCCTGACATTCTTTCAACACATAAGGGTGCAATGCAAAAACGCAAAGAATGCGAACGTTTAACCTCTGAGCAAAAGATGAGCAATGCCCAAATGACCGATGTGAATCGTCGCACCGATGTTATTTCTTACGCTGTAATGGCAGAAATGTCACATTTTAAAGAAGAACGTGATACGCATATGAAACAGGCGATAAAGTCTTTTATAGAAGAGCAAATTAAGTTCTATTCGAATGTCGTTAATAGGCTGCAAGAAGCTTATCGCCAGTTTGAATAAATTCGTTAACTACAAACGTTGAATCCTAAGCCGCGGCCGCTTTTATATAACTGCTTTACTGTATGTGTGTGTGAGATTACCACAATAGAAACAATAGAGAAGCAGCACTGCACACAAAAAAGTTTCATATCTTCATAATTCTAATTGCATCGGCAAAAACTTCAGTGCCCAAGCTGTAAAACGGAAAATGTTTGTGCTATTTTATGTGGTGGTAGTGATTGATAAATCAAAAGAATAATTAATGTATTTTCTATGCATAATGAGTTTTAATTATTTATGAGTTAATTATTATTAATGAGTTTTAATGTACATACAAATGTACATATATACCTACATGCGTTGATTGCAAACGCAGCAGGTATTGCAAATGAAATTATTCAAAATTGTAAAGAAAATGTGATTATGTCCGTGTTTTTTATAGTATTCAATAGTGCAATCTTTTGATGTAGAATTATGTACATATAGAAATTTTATTTCATACATGCATTTACAACTTGGGTACTTTTGTTCTTGTACGATTCGATTAATTTTGTATTTGTTCATTTATAGTATTTTATATATTGTGAATATTATCTAATTTGAGGATACTACTAAAGTGTTAAATATTATACATATATTATATATTTTATATGCAAATATACAAGTAAAAAAACAATGAACTTGTGCTGCCATCAACGAATTGAGAATTATGAGTCATTGCTTTGTAACTTCAGGTCTTACAGACTTTAGAAGTTCAGTTTAATGTCATGTAATATATTGTTGTTTTCTTCGTGCTTGTTAAATAGGTTCATGTGAACAGTAGTTTATGTTAATGGAAGAAACTAGAACTTTTGATGTATTGCTTTTCAGTTCAAACGAACATATTTGCAAACAAGGTCGAATAATTAATATAATTATTAGTCTTGCCATAAAGTGTAGAACTGATATTCAGATTGTGTTATATCTACAATATTTAGCGGTTGGCTTCCATTCCCACGACAGGTGGGTTCACGTAACCGTCCAGGATTTTTATAAGGTTAAGGACTGTCAACTCGGCAGCATTCCTCCAAATGAATTTCGCGATGTACACTTTTGTTACAAAACCACTAGTGATTAGTTCACGTTTTGTCATCGATGTCATCTACAGATGTTTTTTTTTCAAATTGGTTTGTGTTCAGGTTTGGACCATTGGAAGTGTGGTGTTATTTGCTGGGCGTGCATAGAGGTGGTTATAGTTATGAGGCGACTTGTTGGAATGCCGCTGGACGTGTATTTAGTATGTCGAGCCCAATTTTGGATAAGTAGGAGCTTAACCTACTATAGCATCTTGAACGAATCTGCGCAAGGGTCTCTAAATTCGCGGTAACTCGAGCTATAGTCAGTAATGGGTGAAGTTGGAGATGGAGTCGGTGAAGGTGTTAATGGCTTCACTGTCAGTGTGTGTCTAACAGCCCTATTTTGAGAAAACCTGAGTGATTTGTGGGGTTTGTTGTAACGTTTATTTTGTGAGGTTATTCTCGCCCAAAGCTCACAAGAAAAAAACTCACCAGATGAGGTGAAGAATGGACAACCAAGAAAAGTGAGTAATTTTACACATCTATTAAATTTGGTGCATATATTTTTAGGATTTCAAACTGTGAAAGAACAACTCAGGAGCACCTACAGCATTACAGCGTAGTACCTAAACCTAATACCAAAATTGTGAACTTTTCTCAGATGCCATTATGGCTTTTTGACAACCCCAATAACATGCAGAAGCTTAATTGTGTATATACATATTACAAGAAACTCGACTTTAAACCTTAATATAAGATTGTGGAAATTTTTCAGCTTCATTGTCGTTATGGCTTTATGATCACTCCAATAACATGAAGAAGGTTGATTAGTTCGAATATCGATATCGATTGCTAAATGTGTATACACTATAAAATCGAATTTAAACCCAAATATAAGATTGAGAAATTTTCCAAATGCAAGTTAATGCAACCCAAACCCACTAAATGAAAACCCCTATCCCATTCATCTCTAGTAGACACATATGAGTTAACGCAAAATACGTTAACAGTGCCAAAGGCACTTCACTTCCGCCCCAAACTTTCGCTGTCGCAGCACACGCGCCGACGTTTGCTTGCAACACCCAGACTTCACTTCCGCCCCCAAACTTTCGCTGACGCAGCACATGCGCCGACGTTTGCTTGCAACACCCAGACTTCACTTCCGCTCCCAAGCTTTTGCTAACGCAGCACACGCGCCAACGTTCTGGCAGCGATCAGAAGGGAGTTCTAGGAATCCGATCACCAGGCAAGACAGGTGACCGGATTAGTTAAGGCTAGTTTAAGCTTACATTTAAGTTTGATAATTGTAATTATAGCAGTCCGTTTTTAGACTCGAATATTGACGGCCAGAGCTCGTGCGCTGGCCAAAATAAAAATACATTTGTTTTATTATTTCCCGCGTAGGGGAAATTAACTGGCGCCCGAACAGGGACCGCTCGCGAAAAAAGTTTACGCGGCCGGTTAAAGAGTCCTCTAAAAAAAGGACAATTAAAATATAAAGTGCAAGTGCAATCTGGTGAAAAGTAGAAGTTACAAATTTCAGCATTTGCAATAGCTGAAAAATAAATGAAATTTTTTTTTTACAAAGTTGAACTAACTCAAGCTAAATACATACTTAAATAATATTTAGACAGAATTAAGCAGTTATTCAATCGCAATTATCGAAGCACAGTGCAACAAAAATTTAAACAAATTATTGAAGAAAACAGTACGCACACAATAAAGTGTATTTTTGCATATATTGAGCGCGAACGCAGAACAATCAGAAAATTATAAGCGAAAATTTAAAAGTGCATAAAAATAATTCACAAACTAACGGCAGTTGGAAAATTATAAAAGTGAAACAAAAATCGCTGAACGCTAATAAATTTATAAGAAAGACAGTGAATGAAAATATTTAAGCTTGTAATTTAATTCACAAAGGGAAAACCAAAAGTTTGAATACAGTTTGATGTGCTTCCTCGTACATGTGCAAATATTGCCGCAATGAGTTCGTGTATCTAACTAAGGCAGAAACAAAAAGAAACCAGTAACTGTAAATCATCAAAAGTGCTTGTGTGCATTATGTGCATAAATAAAGCTGATCTGCCGAAACCCAATCGCAATATTAGCGAAAAACAGCAAGCAGAATATCCACAAGAAGAATTACATACAAAACTTGCAATGAATACATTTGGAAGCAATCCCGTTTAAGTTTTTAACAAGTTCTGAATTAAAGAAAGATTTTAAGATATAACAGACAAAAACCGGCCCGCTCAGTTGTAAAAGTGTTTCATAAAAAGTATTATGCGTTTCAACCAATTGGATTTGTTAAAAACACTAAATTAAAGCATAATATAATTTGGAAGTGCAATATATAGAAAATAATGGAAAATAGTTCTAAACAGAGTTTTTGTCACTTCAAACGGTATTTCTCATTGAGCACGACAACAACGAGTGCATGTGATGCAAACAACAACTAAATGTAAGGAAAAGAACATAAAACTTGAAGAAAAACAATAACAAAATATACGGCAACGGTGCATTGCTGATGTGCGGTCCGTTTGCAGTGCGTCGTAAATAAAGGAGGGCTACAGTCTCTTTTAAACAATAGTTATTAACTTTAGTAAATTCTGTGTGTAGTAATTGCTTAGTTACATATAAATTGTGCTATCCATCGATAAATAATGCCACCCAAGAAAATAAACACAACATCACAATTTTGTGGTTATTGCTCTGAGCTGATACGAGATGGTGTACAGTCCAGCATCCATTGTGTTGCTTGCCAACTCTGGTTTCACTCTAGGTGTACAGGCCTTTCATCTGTGGAATTTAAGGCCACAGCGATCAGTATCAAGAAAAAGGAGTCGGTTTGGAACTATTCATCCTGCAGCAATGATATCAGTGTTAGGACATGTGACAGCCACTTATCTGATGATGAAGATTTAACACACATCTCGCCACAAGCTAATGAAATGGAAAGTCTCTTCCAGAAGTACTTTGATCGCTTCACCTCTGACTATGACCGCAAATTGAAAGATCTCAAAAAGTCACTCGTAAGTAGCGTAAATAACCTTAAGGATGAGGATCACTAATAAATGTACTGCCCTTAACGATAGGCTTTCATCAGTAGAGAATAAAATTAATAATAAACTCAATGCCAAGCCTGACTTACCAGTGAGTAAGGAGATATCTTCACTGAAATGTTGAAACGTGAGCGCCGTAAAGTCAATGTAATTGCTCTAAACATCCCGGAATCAGTCAAACCAGTGGGTAAAGATCGTTTGGATGACGACAGGACAAATCTAGTAGCCGCTTTGCCTTCTTGTCTCTCGAACATTGCCACTGAATTTAAGCTACGCAGACTAGGCCGACATACACCGGGTCGTACACGTCCGCTACATATTACAACTCGCTCAGCTGATGATGCGCTCTCAATTATCAAATACAGACCACCTAATAGTAACACTGCAGTCATTTTCAAAGCTGATCTTACCCCTTCTCAACAACAGCACCTAAAAGATTTACGACTGGAACTTGACTCTCTAGTAAAAAGCGGCAACGACAGTATGACTATAAAGTATATCCATGGTATGCCTAAGATTGTAAAGAAGAATTTTCGCTCGCACAACGAACAAGAAGAAAGTATCTCTCGTCCAGTTATATTACCAGAACGTTCGAGGTCTGCGCACAAAACTCTGCGCATTTCTGACCAACACGTCGTCTAACCAGTCTGATATCATATGCATCACTGAGTCCTGGCTCCATCCATCTATACGTGATGGAGAAGTCATTGACTCTTCTTATAATATCTACCGTAAAGATCGTACATCTCATGCTAATCATAAAGTACGTGGTGGTGGAGTCTTTATCGCATGCAAACGTTATCTACACACTGAGCCAATCTCAACTGAAAATAATAACCTAGAGCAAATATTCATCAGGGTGAAGGGTGCATCCCGTGACCTAATCATCGGCTGTGTATACCTTATGAGATCTTTGTTGACCACCTGGCCACTATTTCTTTCATTCGAGAAAAACACCAAGCATCTGACTTACTGATAGTTGGTGATTTCAACCTCCCTAGCAGCTCTCCTCATGCGGACTGTGAAAAACTACTTTACGACTGTTATTCGCTCCTGAATTGCACACAACGCAACCACATTCTCAATGCTCACAACTCAGCCCTTGACTTATGTTTCAGCGACATCGACATTTCTCCTGAACACTCGCTTGCCTTGGTTCCTAAAGACACATATCATCCCGCTCTAGATATCACGCTCAACTTTCAGCCTGGACTAGTTCCTATCTACTCCTCTACGTACTCTTTCAAAAAGGCCAACTATGCTGAGCTCAACACTTTCTACCTGAGAACAAATTGGATCGATTTATATAAACTCAGCACAATTGATAGTAAGCTTGACTATCTCTACGCAAAAATCTTTGAAGGGATTAACCAGTTCGTTCCAGCACATACTTATAAACACAGCAGTTATCCATCCTGGTTTTCAAAAGATCTCATTCGCCAAATTAAATTGAAGAAGTCGGCGCATGCGTTGTACAAGACAAGACGTACCAACTACAATTACTCTTGCTTCAGTAAACTGAGACTTGAGTGCAAATCACTGAGCTCTGAGTGCTATAAAAATTACGTGAGTAACGTTAAAGCCAAACTCAAATCGGACATCAAAGCCTTATGGAACTATGTCAAAGACAAAAACCGTTCTAGCAGTGACATACCTTCCTCCATGGTATGGGATGATCTATCAGCTAATTCCGGGCCTGACATTTGTGATCTCTTTGCCTCCTTTTTTCATAGTGTTTACGCACCTAACAATCGCCATGGCGCTGCTGCAGCTACCTACAACCCGGGACCTCAGAACATACTCCTGAACGATCTGACAGTATCATATGACGAAGTACTTAAATTACTCCTTTCACTTGACCCTAGAAAAGGTGCTGGACCTGATGGTCTACCTAACTTATTCCTAAAGAACTGCGCGATCAGTCTATGCGAACCGTTGACGCATATATTTGGTGAATCACTTAGTGGTGGTATCTTCCCCTCGTCATGGAAATTATCATATATCACTCCAATACATAAGGATGGATCTAAAGCTATGGTCACCAATTATCGTCCTATTTGTATTCAGTCTGCCCTTGCTAAGTTGTTTGAGAAATTGGTGCTACCACAACTACTGCAGTCTTTCGAACACGTTATAATCACTCGACAACATGGATTTACTGGGGACAGATCTACAACTACTAATTTGTTCATATACATCAACAAGGTGTTAAATGCTATGGATTCCGGAAACTGTGTTCACAGCATCTACACAGACTTTAGCAAGGCGTTTGATCGTGTTGACCATGATATACTCATGCACAAGTTGAGCAACTATGGTGTTGGAGGTAGTGCTTTGTCTTGGATCCATCATATCTTACGGGTAGACGCCTACAGGTTAGAGTCGATGGCCATCTTTCATTCGAATATATCGTAACATCTGGGGTACCACAAGGATCTCATTTGGGCCCGGTACTCTTCAATATATTCATAAACGACATTGGCAACAATATCATATCAGATCACCTATTGTATGCAGATGATCTCAAAATTTTCAGGCCCATAGCTAGTATGTCAGATATCCTAATTCTACAGCATGATATTGACTCTCTTGGTAACTGGTGCCTTGTGAACAATCTTGATCTTAACATCAACAAATGCGCCGCTATAACTTTCACTCGCTCACACTCACCAATTCCTGCAAAATACAAACTCAAGGATCAGGAAATCATAGAGGTTGATGAGATAAAAGACCTGGGGATCATTGTTGACAACAAGCTCTCCTTCTCTAAACACATTGATAGAATCACATCTAAGGGATTTAAAACCCTCGGATTTATCCTAAGAAACAGCAAAGACTTCAACAACCCCTACTCTGTAACCAGACTTTTTCAATCGCTAGTCCTACCTATCCTTGAATATGGTTCAGTCATCTGGTCTCCATATACTAATGCATCTATAGACAAAGTGGAAAAGGTTCAACGTAAATTCTGCAAGTCATTAGCCTATAAATTATCATCGTCTACACATACTTACTCCACTGATGAGATTTACCAGAGCTTTCGAATCAATAAACTATCAGCACGTCGACAGGTTGCCGATCTTAGTTTCTATTACAAGGTTGTCAATAATATTATTGATGCTCCAGACATTCTTGGCTGCTTTGAATTTGCCCCAGTAGGCACTTTACTTAGACGTAATCGTCTACTAAAAACTTCTAACTCCAAGAAAAATTATGTGATCAACGGTCCTCTGAATAGACTGGCCAAATCTGTCAATTCTTTTCAAGGTGTGATTGACTTCTACGGAGGTACATACTCTGCCTTCATAGACAATACTAAGAAACATCTGCTTGTTTAACCAAGGACTCCATTTGCTGCCCGCCACAACCAGAAACCATCACCTTAGTACTCTGCATATACACTTTTACCTTCTACCTACATTTTTATTTGTTTCTCTTAATGTATATTGCCGATTGGCGTTATTGTAATAATAAATAATAATAAATAAATAAATAAAGAAGACTCCTCAACCCACGCTTGGAAGAGGACGACGAGGAGCGTATGACTAGGAAGATCCCAAGTAGCCAGCAGGAGAAAAGGGAGCAATCTCCAGCGTCACCTCGTCATGCTTCACAGGATTTTTACGTAGCTATACATTTTATTTATACCACATATACAATATTATAAATAAGGAGATATTTTTTGTATTAGAAAGAAAGAGATACTAGTATTAAGAAGATTAAATAAAAAACAAAATTATAAACAACGGCTTGTACAGCCAATAACAGAAATCTAACAATAGTTTAT